>QLOH01000180.1:1200000-1590583 GCA_026901365.1 Sesbania bispinosa
TAATCGTTCAATTACCATAAATGTAACCAACATCAATTTGTTTATATACAATCAAACCTCACAAATTTCTTTCATTTCTATTTTCTTCTCAAAATCTCTTAAAGTTCTCTTGTTGAATTTTTCTAATTACACACTCTCAAACCCTCAACTTCCTATTTCAATGGATCTAACCAATTTAATATCAATTTCTTCTTAAATTTCATATAAAATTATCAACCTTCCATTAATTTAAATTCTCAAAATCCTCCATTTTTACCAAACCCACTAAATGACCCAAGTATGGACCAAACAATGGTTGGTCACATTGGAAATGGTATGTGATCCCAGGCGGACTTTGCCTACAAGGTCATGGGTTCAAATCCTCAAGTCGTCACTCTTTGGGAGGACTTTACCTAATCACCATTCCCAACCCGAGGATTAAACTGACAACTATGTTTGGGGAAGATTCCCTATCAAAGACAAAAAAAATTGATACGAGCGAAGAGGGACTGAATTTATTCAATTTTTAAAAAAGAGGGATTAAAATTGAGTAATTAAAATTAAAGGACTAAAATCACCCGTTTACACAAATATAGAAAAAAAGCGTTATAGAAAAACTGTATTTTTCTTTTATTTTCTTTTCACCCAATGGATCCATTTCCATTTTCTCCGAAAGCAGACAGCACAGCGGCTATCCCCTGACCCTGAGTTGAGATATTTCGATTTTAAAATTAAAATACGTTTGGAATTGGAATGTGGAAAACGGAAGACAAAAATTAAAAGAAAAAAGAAAAAAGAAAATTATCTTTAGCGGCAACAAGCACACACAGCACAAAGAAGTGCAAGTGAGTGAAGAGGAGAAGGAGGGTTTGGCTTGGCGGCACTTAGTCTGCGATGGCAATCTCCACCACCTCCCCTCTATTCTCTTTCTATTCTCCTTCTCCTTCAAAACCCCACTGTGCCCTTTCTTCTTCCACACTTTCCAGTTCTCGAAGAAATTCAACCTCCTACTCCGTTCGCTCCTCTTATTCCGAAAGGGCTTCTTCCCCTGACCCTATCAATTTCAGGTTCCTCTCTCTCTGTATATTATAATTATTATTATGACTGACAATACAATATAATAAATTTTCATTTCAGGAAGTCTGAAATTCCATCCATGTCTCCCTTTGGACTCTCAATGAACGAATCCAACAGGCCATCATTCAAATGGCGAAGAGTTTTGCTCAAAGTCAGCGGAGAAGCACTTGCCGGAGATCACTCTCAGAATATTGACCCCAAGGTCTCCTCTGCAACTCCTACTCTTTACACTCAAAACATTATATTCTCTACTGTACTGTATATATAACCACTTTTGTTTGTCACACTTCTATTCTATTCTATTCACTAGTATTATAATTAGAAATTTTTTTATGTTTAATTTTAATTATTATAATTGTTATCTACAAGTTTAGATAGATTGCTTAAAAGTGATATTTTAGTGAAATGAGAAAAAGTTAATTAGATGTGAGATTGCAATTGACAGTTCCTGGAAACATTATTAACGAATCAAATGAAATGTTTTTTCTGTATGATGTTGTTCTCAACTTTTTTTTTTCTTAACTTTGTTGGATGCAGATAACCATGGCCATTGCAAGGGAGGTGGCAGCTGTGACTCGCCTTGGTATTGAGGTGACTATAGTCTATTCTTTTTATACTAATACCTTCCAGTTTCATTTATTGTAGTTTTTCTGCTGCATCCTCACACCGTTTGAGATCACTTAGGCTAATTGAATGCGTAAATTTTGCAGTAGTTTAGGGAATAATTGTTGTTGATGTTCTTTGCAAAATAATCTTTCAGGGAAGTGCTACATGGATCTATTTGTAATCAGTAGTAATTTCGGGATAGTTTATGATATCATTGCATGTTAGACATTTGACTTGAAAGTTGAAACTATTCAAAGCTTTTTACTGGTTTTCAGACTTCGGTTTGAAATGATTAGGCTGATTTTTCAGGTTGCACTAGTAGTTGGTGGGGGTAACATCTTCCGTGGATCGTCCTGGGCTGGAAGTAGCGGTCTAGACCGCTCATCTGCTGATTATATTGGGTGATTCCCTTACTCTTAGTTAACCCTACCTTTGATCTCCTGTCTGATGTCAAAACTATTTTTTATGTACACAGAAGTCTGTGTTAGTTTTATCTAGTGGACTATGTTCACAGCTATGATGTGCTAGTTGTTCACTTAAAACTCCACTTTGTTATGATCCACTGTACTCTCTGCTACACTTAATAAAACTGCACAATATGGGAGAAATAGTTTCCTGCTTTTTTCTAACTGTGTTTAATTTATCCTTTAGGATGTTGGCAACTGTCATGAATGCTATATTTCTTCAAGCGACAATGGAGAGTATTGGCATTCCAACAAGGGTGCAGACTGCATTTCGCATGTCTGAGGTTGCAGAACCATATATACGCAGAAGGGCTGTGAGGCATTTGGAAAAAGGAAGGGTTGTCATTTTTGCTGCTGGAACTGGAAATCCATTCTTTACCACAGACACTGCTGCAGCACTCCGATGTGCTGAAAGTAAGTTAGTTTTTTTGTTACTGTGATCTAAAACAAGCAGCAGCATACCTCACCATGTTCTTTATGTTTCATTGTTGTTGACCTTGTTCATATTGTTTTCATTCTCACTTCTTGAATCTTGATAAATATAAATTTTCAAAATCAATTTCTAAATTGCAAATCCGTTCCACTAGTTTACTTATTTTTATTCCATCATATATTCAGTTAATGCAGAGGTTGTACTCAAAGCAACAAATGTTGATGGAGTGTATGAGGATGACCCAAGGCGTAATCCACAAGCACGTCTTCTTGACACTGTAACCTATCAGGAGGTAACTTCAAAAGATCTGTCGGTGATGGACATGACTGCCATAACATTATGCCAGGAAAATAATATTCCTGGTAAGTCACGCGGACAAACATATATGAACTATTTTTTAAAATATATTTTTATTGCTAACTCATATTGGTATTTAGATTAATTCTCTCCTTATTCCTATCAAAACTGAAGTTCCTTATCCTGATAAGCTGTCCTTGTCCTTCCCTTCTGGTACAGTTGTTGTCTTCAACCTAAACAAACCAGGTAACATTGAGAAAGCCATTAAAGGCGAGAGAGTTGGCACCTTGATTGGGGCAACGTGGAATTCTACCGTGTCAAGAACGTGAAAAAATTTGAAGTCCAATTACCAAGTGATTCTTTCTTGTGTTTTTGTTATACAATCTTCCAGCTGAGGATGCCAAAAATGTGAGGTGCATTTCTTTGCAATTGGAGGTACATTCTTTAAGGGCGCTGTTTTGGAACAAATTCTGTAAATATAACTAGTTAAGTTACTGTTTGATGTTCCCTTCCACGTAGTTTGGCCTAATTTTACGTTGCCAAATTGTAGTTTTAAAAAAGACATTTTGACTTTGAACTTTCTTCCCTTAGCATATAATTCCTGTCTCTGTTTTTTGAATCCATATTTTGCATTTCATTCACAAAGTATCTTACATCTTTCGTCCAAAATAAACATGCAGTTTGGCTACTACCAACAATTTTACTTTCTGAAATGTTATTCATAGGAATCGGGGTGATGTTTAACACCTCATTTCATTTCAATTTTCGACTATAGCACTATGATTAACTATTAAGCTAGAATTATCCAAGCCGAAAGGCTTTTATTTGGATTTTTTTTTTTTTGGTTTGCAAGGAAGATAATGTTGCTTGAATCGAAAATATCATGTTAAACTATGTAAACCCCCCACTATTAGCCCGATACTAAATAATTATGTTGGGTAAGAACAAGAAATCGAAAGCTTAAAAGAAAAAGAATCAAAGAACACGAAAAGAGAGAAGAAAATATGCAAGAGAAAAAAAACGATTCTCTATTTCAGACAACCCAGCTTCAGACAAGCTGCTTCAGACAATGTTACACCTGTTAACTTCAGACAGGTTCTCCCGTAATCGTTCTCGCTCACTAACACACGCTCTACCTTTTCCTATACAGCAAGATACTATATATAGGCAGCTTAGAGAGCAACGATTAACTAACCTAACTGAAATAACAACCTAACAGAATAACAAACTCATTCCTAAGTCATAACGGTCATAACTAACAATCTCCACCTTGACTTTGGAATGACATTATTCAGACGAAGCCCACCAAGTTTAAGCATTTCTCAAACTTGCATCTTGGTAGTGTTTTGGTCAACATATCAGCAGGATTATCTTCAGAAGCAATCTTCACAATCCTTACTGCCCCTGTTTCAACCACTTCTCTGATAAAGTGAAACTTCACATCAATGTGCTTGGTCCTTTCATGGTACATCTGATGATTGGCCAAGTGAATAGCACTTTGACTATCACAATGAATCTGAACACATTCCTGTTCAATTCCCAACTCATTCAGCATGCCTTTCAACCACACAGACCTTCCTTCACTCCTTCAGACAACGCAATATACTCAGCCTCTGTTGTAGACAGTGCTACTACTGATTGAAGGTTTGCATTCCAACTCACTACAGTTCCAAATAGAGTAAACACATATCCTGATAAGGATTTTCGTGTATCCACACACCCTGCATAGTCAGCATCAACGAACCCTTCAATTGCAGCTCCACCTTCAGAAAGGTACCACTTCTTCTGATATAGTAATCCTGAATCCAGAGTTCCATTCAGGTATCTGAGGATCCACTTCAGAGACTCCCAATGTGCTTGTCCAGGATCTCCCATGAACCTGCTGACAACACTCACAACATGAGCCAAGTCTGGTCTAGTACAGACCATCCCATACATGATGCTTCCAACTCCACTAGAATAAGGAACATCATTCATCTTCCTCATTTCATCTTTTGAATCAGGAGCTTGACTCCTTGAGAGCTTCATGTGGTGTCCTAAGGGTGTGCCCACAGGTTTAGATTCATGCATCCTAAACTTCTTCACAACCTTCCTCAGATAGGCCTCCTGAGTTAAACGCAGTACACCCTTTAACTCATCTCTTACTATATCAACGCCAAGTATGCGTTTGGCCACTCCAAGATCCTTCATCTCAAATTCTGAATTTAACCTTGTCTTTAGCTGATTGATCATGTGCTTGTTACGGCTAGCCACCAGGATATCATCTACATACAAGAGCAGGTACAAAATGTCTTGTTCTTCTCTTAAAATGTAGACACAGCTGTCATAACTACACCTGCTGAAGTCCATTCTCATCAGAAAATCATCAAACTTCTTATACCACTGCCTTGGGCTCTGTTTCAGACCATACAATGATTTTTGAAGTAGACACACTCTCTGATCTTCAGCAAACCCCTCTGGTTGTTCCATGTAAATGGTTTCATCCAGATCTCCGTGCAGAAATGTTGTCTTGACATCCAATTGCTCCAGGTGCATATCAAACTGGTTTACAATTGACATCAAAATCCTGATAAAACAGTGCTTCACAACTGGTGAGAATATCTCATTATAATCCACACCCTCAACCTGTGTAAACCCCTAAGCCACAAGCCTTGCCTTGAACCTCGCTTTCTCAACACCAGGAATCTCGTCTTTCTTCTTAAAGACCCACTTGCATCTGATTACCTTTTGTGCCTCAGGTAAGTCCACAAGTCTCCATGTGTTGTTCTTCTCCAGCGAATCAAGTTCCTCCTCCATGGCACGTTGCCATTGCTGCCTCTCTGAACTCTCCTATGCCTCCCTGAAGTTTCTCGGTTCATCTGAACCCTGTATATCTTCAGCCATACTAAGAGCATAACAGATAAGGTCAGCGTGTCCAAACCTTTTGGTAGGTTTTGGGACCCTCCTTTCTCTATCACGAGCTAGCTGATAGTCATTCTCAACGCGTTCTGACCTTCTGAAGTCTTCATGCCCTCTGAAGTCTTCAGACCTTCTGAAGTCTGAACCTGCTGAAGTATCATTTGATGTACCTTCTGAAGTAGCACCTTCTGAAGTCTTCAGACGATCCTCCCTGAGTTTGCTCGTAGATGCCTCCATCTCAATGTGAGCTTTCTCCCTCCCATTTTCAGAGTCTCCACCAAGCATTCCCATTCTCGTCTCATCAAATGTTACATCCCTGCTGATAATAAACTTTGAAGGTTTAGGTTCTAACCTCCATAGCCTATATCCCTTGACTCCATCAGCGTATCCAAGGAAGATACATTTCTCAGCTCGTGCCTCCAGCTTATTCTGCTTGACATGTGCATATGCCAAAGCCCCAAACACCCTCAGATTGGAGTAATCAGCTGGTTTTCCACTCCAAACTTCCACAGGTGTCTTGTACCCCAAAGCAGACGAAGGGCACCTGTTAATCAGATACACAACAGTGTTTACAGCTTCTCCCCAGAAGATCTTAGGCATCCCTGCTCCCAAAAGCATGCATCTGACTCTCTCCAAAATGGTCATGTTCATCCTTTCAGCAAGTCCATTTTGTTGAGGAGTCCCTGCCACAGTTTTACGCCTTTTGATTCCCTGGTTCCTGCAAAAACTGTTAAACTCATCTGAAACAAATTCCAGCCCATTGTCTGTTCTCAGTACCTTCAGCTTGGTCCCCTGCTGATTAGCAATTTGAGTATGCCATTCTCTGAACTTCTGAAATGTGTCAGTCTTGTTCCTCATAATGTATGTCCATACCCTCCTTGAGAAGTCATCAATAATGCTCAGAAAATAAGACTCTCCACCATGCGTCTGAGTCCTTGATGGACCCCACAGATCTGCATGTGCATATTCAAAAGGTCTGCTGGAAGTGTGTTTACCTGTCCCAAACTGCACTCTATGAGACTTAACCAAAACACACTGGTCACAGAAATCCAGCTTCTGAAGCTTATCACCCATCAGCAGTTGTTACTTCTCCAACTCCACCAAGCCTTTCTCACTAACATGGCCCAAACGTAGGTGCCATAGCTTAGTCTTGTCTACCATAGACTGACTAGCAACCGATGCATGTGCAATGACAGTTGATCCATCCAGAATGTACAACCCATTACTTCTTCTCCCCTTAGCAACTATGGATGCTCCATTGACACATTCATCATTCCACCCTCCACTTTAGTGGAATACCCCATAACATCAAACATGCTAATGGACATAAGGTTCCTTTTGAGCTCTGGAACATACCTCACATCCTGCAGCAGTATCTCTATGTTATCAAACATCCTCAGTCTGATTACCCCAATGCCCTGCACCTTGCAAGCTTTGTTGTTCCCAATAAGTACAGACCCATACTCCTTCAGTTCTAAGGTCTCAAAGTAATCTTTCACAGGACACATGTGATAGGTACACCATGAATCCATGACCCAACTCTTCAGAGAGTCTTCATACGAAGCTACCAAAACACCTGCAGATTCATATCCTTCAGAAGCCTCTGCAACACCTGCAGTTTCCTGTCTCCTATGCTCCTGTGCATCTTTCTCAAGACAATGCTTCTTGATATGACCCAACTTCTGACACTTGAAACATTTGATCTGCTTCTTGCCTTCAGACTTTGCCTTCTTCCCTTTGTTCTCTGTCTTCTTTCCCTTGCCCTTCACTGTAACTAGACCAGAGGGGATCTCCTCTACACCTTTCGAATCTTGAAGTTTCTGCAACTCTTTGGTTCGAACTGAGGTCACAACCTCCTCTAGAGTGATCATCTGATCTTTCCCGTACAGTAAAGCATCTCTGAAATGTTCAAAGGTCTTAGGTAAAGAATTCAGAAGAATAACGATCTTGTCCTCATCTTCAAGCTTCACACCAATGTTTTCAAGATCATCAACAATCTTGCTGAAAATTGCCAACTGCTCTTCAATCGTTCTTGACTCCACCATCTTGAACGAGTAAAGTTGTTGCTTCAGACAGAGTCTATGAGCCAAAGACTTTGTCATGTATAAAGATTCCAGCTTTGTCCACATACCTGCAGCTGTTTTCTCCTTCGCCACCTCTCTGAGTGCCTTATCACCAAGACACAGAACGATTGCACTCCTTGCCTTGTCTACCATATTCTTTTTCTCTGCCTGCGTTAAGATGATGACATGTTCACCTCCCCCTTCAACGCTTCCTCGCATCCTTGCTGTATCAAGATAGCCTCCATCTTGATTTTCCACAGCCCAAAGTCATTTGCTCCAGAGAACTTCTCAATATCAAACTTCGTTGCCATTCTTGATTATCTTTCCTTTTCACTTTCTTCCCACAGACAGCGCCACTTGTTGGGTAAGAACAAGAAATCGAAAGCTTAAAAGAAAAAGAATCAAAGAACACGAAAAGAGAGAAGAAAATATGCAAGAGAAAAAAAACGATTCTCTATTTCAGACAACCCAGCTTCAGACAAGCTACTTCAGACAAGGTTACACCTGTTAACTTCAGACAGGTTCTCCCGTAATCGTTCTCGCTCACTAACACACGCTCTACCTTTTCCTATACAGCAAGATATTATATATAAGCAGCTTAGAGAGCAACGACTAACTAACCTAACTGAAATAACAACCTAACAGAATAACAAACTCATTCCTAAGTCATAACTGTCATAACTAACAAATTAAAATGAAAGAATGTGGAGGAATGAAAATAGCATTCGTATTTGATTTTTTTTTCATTCCTCAGCACACGAAGTTATAACTTCCTACTTTATTTCATTTTTAAGTTCTCTTTCTCTAGGTTAAGGAATCATGTTGGATTCGGTACTTATTCATGAGTTTCCCCCCTCTGTGGTGCGTTCATTTTTTTCTTAGAAGTTGAGTAGTGCTAGAACTGCAGTATGCATACCTACATTCAGTCAATATTTGGCCTTAATATATTGATATTTGGGCTTAATTTCATTTTTGGTGCTATAGATTAGTTTAGATTATGTGTAGTTTTGACACCTCAAATTTTTTGGAACAAATTAAGTTCCTCTATTTGTAAAAATTAAACAAATATGGTTCCTTTATCAATTGTTATATATCTAAAATATTTAAATTCTCATTTTTTATCTAAATATTTGGGAGTTAAATGATAGATTTGATATATGAAATAATTATAAAGGTTTAAAAGTAAAAATATTGATGAAAATTTGATAAAATTTAAAAGATTTGTAGAAGGTGGAATTAGGGTTTAAAAAGGATAAAAATTTGAAAATTCTCAATTAGAAGTGAATTTTGATTTTGATTTTTTTTTATGAATAATTTTGATTTTGATTTTAACATCTTATCAAAGTGATTTGAATATAGTGGAGAAAATTTACTAGTAGCACATATGGTGTAACTTAGAAGATAATATAATAATAACATATTATAATAGGTCAAGAAAAAAATGTAAATTAAATCATTAAAAGAGATGAATTTAAATAATTAAAAGAGATAGGAATTTAAATAATTTATGTTGTACATATTATAATTTAAAAACTTTTTGTCATTGTTATAATTTTTAGGTAGGGATAGGTGTTCCTGTAAATTTAAATTCTAATTATTAGAACTAAAGATGAGATAAACAAAGAAAAACCACTCACTAAATCAACTGGTAAAGAGTTATGGTATTATGAGCAGTTGTATTAAGTGTTCTCGGGTTCGAGTTTTGGGCAGCTGCATTAAATACTCGAAGTGATATGAAAAATAATTGTGATTTGGCATAAAAAAAACTACGGAAAAATTCCTGAAATATTCCAAGAAATTTCTCTTCTCATAAACAGCATAAAATGATATTCCCTTCGGTCCTATTTATAAGAACCTTTTAACTACTTCACACGGATTAAGGAAGTTAGTTAATTTAGTTGATTGCAATAAATTTGTCATGAATGTGTATCATATTTACTAAACTATCCTTGAATTTATTGAGACCCATTATCTTTCTCTTTTTATTTAACTACTCAATTGTGTCATACTCTCTCTACTAATTAATTACTCACCTACCTCCACTAATGGGGTATTTTTGTCAAATAATAATTAATGCATGAGACAATCTGAAAAAGTTCTTATAAAAAGAACCAAGCCAACCTTCAAAAAAGTTCTTATAAATAGCACCGGAGGGAGTATTTATTTATTTGACGGACCTAGCCGAAAAAAATCCTCCATTACTAAAAAAATCTAAAATACAACTTTTGGAGAGCTGAATTTAAATAAAAAAAAAACTAAAAACTAATGTCCAATCCACATTAACAAAACTGAAAGAAACTCAGTGGTTGTGACCAATAAATTCAGCCATGTCCGATTCCAACGAGGGAAATTCTATGGTACCCTATGGTGGGAGAGGGTTTTAGTACCTTCTTCGATCATTTAATCAATTTTTCTCAACTTTCTTAAATAGTTTAAGTATTTTTACGGTTACCAGACAATATTTAACTATTAGAATTTGTATTTTTAATTTTTGAAAAGACTTTTTGACCCCCTATAACCATTATCCTCTATCTTTTAGAGCATTCCCCCATTTTTTACACATTTTCATTTGTAATACACATGTGTCTCATTTAAAATCTTTTTTGTGTCTTCAAAATAATTTAGGACAAAGTACAAGACTTGTTCCTATATAGTTTTAGTCTTTATGTCTCCTTTCAATAAAAAAAATAATAAAAATGTATCAAAACCCTCTCTAACTGGAGGGTACCAAATTGCGACCCTTCTAACAATATCATTGGACCAACCTTGAAGAGTCCACAAAATGTTTTTTTTTTTCAGTAGTACAACAATATACATACAGACTACAAAACTTATGGCACAAAAGTCAGTGAATGTTGAATTTTCCACATTCCCAATCCATCGTCAACCAAAATCCAAAAACTTTCTATGAAAAAAAAAAAGAAAATGTAAATTAGTCAAAGATATTGAAGAGATCCGGCGACGGTAGCGGAGAAACTACGGCGGCGGAGAGTAAACCCGACGGACTCGTCACAAAGCTGTTCGTGTGCCAAAACGGGCTCAGTTCATACGGAAACGACGTCGTTTGCGGGTCCATCACGGGCGAGAAAAACCCTGTCGATATCGGTGGCAGAGTTGTCGGCGCCGGCGATAATATACCTGGGAACTGAGCCATTTCCAATCCTTCTAATAACCACGCCATGTCATCGTCTCCGCTATGGACTCTCTCCTTCTCCGACGGGCTTGTTTTTTCGATGGACGCAAGTCTCGCCGCCGGCGAGACATCACCGGATCGGAGAGGGTTTTCATCGCCGGAGGAAGGTCCAGTGAGGCTCTGGACGGTCTTCATGAAGTCGTTGACGGTGACATGGAGGACTTTGGGAGATACGGAGTATATGATCAGCGGCTGCCGGTGCTGAGAGGCCTCCGCCGCTGCCGGAGGTTGGTTGGCGACGGGGTGCCGCGGCGGCTTGCGGATATTGTGCGATTCTTTGCTGACTCTGAGAGGCGGCGGCCGTGTCCCTTGGAGTTGAAGCTCTTTCTTCGATGACGGCGATGAAATTCCGCCGGAGGGAAATTCAGGCGGGTTCATGGTGGTGCTGAGTTCAGAGCTAAAGGAAAAAAAAAGCGTGTTGATACAAAGGGCATTTGGAGCCCAAAAAAACAAATATATAATTGATGAATTATTGTGATTTAATTAAATAAAGAAAGGAAGAAGGAGAAGGAGAAAAGAAAGGGTGTTTTGGACCAAAATATTTTATTTATTTATTTTGTGATGAAGGAAATAGAATAGATGGTCATTTATTGACCGAGAGAGGTTGTTTGGTCAAACACATGTTCCTTTTGTGTTGACAAAAGACACAACCCCCAACTTGCAAGACAAGATGAGAGCTTTTGCCAACGTGCCATTAATATTAAGATATTAAAACTTCATTGTTATTGCATGTAATATATATACTCATTAGTATTATTATAAAATTATTTAGAAAGTAATAATAATAAATATTTTTAAATTTCGACCTGTAATTTAAGTTTAGGACACACGTCATTTTAAAATAAAAGTAGTTGTTTGGACGGATATTGATCTTTTCCCATAGTTTAATGCAAAACTATTACTATAATATATCAAAATATGCTTCTGAGCTGTGGAGGTAGTCTTTGCAAAAATAAAAATTAAATAAGTATATATTGGTTGTGTAAATAATTTTTATCCATATATTTAATCATATTTTCTTATTATATAAAAATATTATTCCTCCAGTAGGTTCTCTAGAGAAGTTAGTAGTAGCTAGTAAGATAGTAGTCAACTAAAAAAATACTTTAACAAAGGGTGATAAAATAATTTCAGTTACTAATTTGAGTTATATTTAATTGAAATGTCTTACTAAACATACTCTAAGTGGACAATTAAATAGAAACGAATATTGTATTATTTTAAATTGGAGAAAAGAGCTTGTTTATTTACCGTTTTTAACAGAAAATTGAGAAATTTATTTGACAAATAATTTTTAAAAGACTATACTAGCAAATTAGTCATTGAGAGATTCTTGATCGTGCAGTTTAATCCCTGATAGAATTAAAATTTCAAAATGATCCCTGAGAGATGTTCCGTCATGCAAAATGGTCCTTGAAAAACAAGCAAATTAGTCCATGAGACATTAAAAAATCATGCAAATTAGTGCTTGAAAAATGACTTTTTGACCATTTTGCATGACAGAGCAATTTCTCATGGACCATTTTGAAATTTTTACTCTCTCAAGAACTAAATGCACGATCGGGAATCTCTCAAGGACTAATTTGATAGTATAGTCATTTTTAAAAATTATTTTAAAAAGTGTAATTATTTTTTAGTTTTCAATTTGATTTGGAGTGTTATGTTGATTATGGACTCTTAGGATTGAAATTATCTTTAGGCTTGAGATTTGAATATTAATGCTGATTAAACTGTTGGATAGAACAAGATTAGATCATGGCTGTGATGGATATGTAATCCTCTATTATGTGTTTATCTCGGTGTTAATTTGATTGCACTTATGATGAGATAATTCGGTGATGGTCCCCCATCTTGAACTCACAATCTAAGCACTGCAAAGTGAGCAATCAATAGATGGTGGCTTGATCTTAGGTGGACTTTTCTTGACCTTGTGATAGCTGTATCAATGACATGCATTTATTTGATGAGTGTGGGTTACAGTTATAAGAGCCAGCAACGTGATGCATGTGACGGTTCCATGAACCTTTCTAACAACATATTTACATTTCCTCCTGAATCATTTGACCTGATAAATATTAAACCTGTAAATTTAATTGCTTGCTTTATTATTAATTTATGGTATCAACAAACAATATCACTAAGTAAGCCGTGTCGCTAATTAATCACATGCCAAACAGAACTGTAAAATTTGTGAGTTACAATTTTTGTGGTGAATGAAGGTCCTTTCAGTTGCCACTTTTGATATTTCTGAGGGGAAGAGGCCTACATGGACATGGAGGTTATTAATATCACTCCTGATGCCAATTAATAATTGGTCAGAGAAAATCCCACCAGTTGTCTCACTCATATATATGAGTGCAGCTGATTTAGAGTAACGACATTTTGTTGATATTAATCACATGTATCACTTATTATCAGAGACAATTCTGTTTGAGACTTGGTCACAGAAAAGATCTTTCACCCCTTTTTAAGAATGTGTTTAGTTATTGGATAAAAAATATGCTAATAAAGTTTGGGAGTATAACATTTTTAGATGTCTATAAAAATATTTTTAATTACGCGATGGTCATATAATGAATCAATTTAATTAATAAACATGTTTACTTATACCGAATTAAATCATTGATTCAATTAAGTTAATGCTTATAGTTAATCGTATTACATGTATCAAATTGAAAATGTTTATAGGCAAAATATTTTGCTTGGGCTCAAATTATCTATGAATTGAGATTTTGTCCAATTAATCTGGCTTCAAATTTTATATACGACGTTACAATTGTTGGATCATTTGGATATCCCACAGAATTGGAAAAAAAAGTTCATCTTTGGAGCTTCTACACAATGATGAGAAAATTAATTACCAAAATTGTCTTGGGATATACTATACTCGGGAAATTAATAATATACCCGGGGATGAATCAACTATCAAGAATGGCCAAACTTATATGGTTGGATATATATAAATAGTAGAAATCGTGTCATATCCCAATTGTATGCTTGGTGGTTGGTGCTATTTATGGAGATGTTGATTTGCCATGTGAACCTACTGGCCATTGGAAACAATAGCTAATATAGGGCGACTGCAAGAGGTGCAATTATTTGTGATGGGTTCAACCAAATGATGGAAATGGAAGGTGAGTACTCTCGATCTGTCTGATGATAAGTATATAGCTAGGCTCACAATCATTCAATGTGCCCATTGTCGACAATTAGGGGGTGGGGGATGGAAAGGGGAACAAAATTTCTTGTTAACATTTCAAAACTTTGTAAATTATATAATTAGAGAAGTTTATCTTCTGACGTTTATAAGGTAAGGACAAATATACATTCACACCCCAAAATGGAGTGTGTAGAGTATAGCTAGGAAGAAAAAAAGATAGAAAGTAAATGAAATGAAAGATGTGATGGAAGAAAAAAGGAGAGAAGGAAAGGAAGAGGAGAGATCATAGATGTGTAATGGAGTTGTGTAAAAGAAATTGAGTAAGGAAGAATTACAATTCCAAAGTTAAATGTCTTTTTAACAAATCTCCATAGTTAATTATTTTTTGAAGCATTTGAAAATATTTAATATTTTTCAATTAGAGGATTGGGATTGTTTTGTTAAAGGAATATACTATATTGAATTTGAATTTGTACTGGGATCTTCTTGATCTTGTCAAGTATATATATGGAAAAACGTAGTATGAGGAACTAAAGAGAAAAGAATATATATATGGAAAAACGCAGTACATGTGTTTGGGTAGAATAGTTTAAAATTATTAGATATCGTGTTAGAATAATAAAAGAAATAATTTTAAATGATAAATAAAAATTATTTTTAAATTATTATTTATAATTCCTTTCATACTTACAATTTATTCAACATTTCCTATTATAATAGTTAATCAGAAGATTAACCATTAATACTACATGCAATTGTTCACATGCATATAGATAATAGATATATTAAAATGCACTTGTTAATTCTTTATTTATAATTGAAATTCCTTATTTTATCCTCTAAAATGAAAGTTCATGTTAGAAGAGTACAATTTCATTTCCCTGCATAAGTGATATGCTAGAGAATTTGTCTGTGAAATATATCAATCAGCGAAAGGTGTGCGGATCCTCTGCAGCGCTGTAGGAACCTGCAGCAAATTAGCTACGGAATAGCTAGGGAATAACTACGGATTTTAACTACGGAATGTTTCCGTAGCTGTTCCCTAATTATTCCGTAGTTGATCCTGCTGCAGCCGCCTGCAGCGCTGCAGAGGATCCGGATAGTGGGATAAATAAATCAACGAAAAATAGGGGAAAAAGAAAAAAGAAAAAAAAAAGACACAGCCCAATGAAGTACGTACAGGACACGCGCAGCCCTTGGAAGTTCCTTTTTGCACCCTCACTTTTTTGCTTTTCGCATCACTTACTTTTTTCTTGTAATATTTGTTTTTTTTAAAAAAAAAATTGGTACACTTTCAGAAGATAAATGATAAAAATTACTTCCGAAATTAATTTTTAGGAAAAAATCTTACCATTTAACTATAAGATATTAAAATTACTTGTAAATATTTTGAGTTTTTATATTTTGTCCCCTCTATTTTGATATGTTTAAACTCCCCAATTTCTCACTTTGTTATACAATTATTATTATTTTTATCCAAATATTTGTTTTGATAGTCAAACTATATCCTCCCTCTAACAACACTGACTATTAGCTAATTTTTCTCTCATTAAATTTTCATTCTCTTCCCATGTATATGGTAATAATTATGATTACTTTTTATTTTTAAAAAATATATTCCGCAACTAATTAAGGGTCTTGGATTCTCCATTAATGGGATGGGGTGAGGAAAGGAAGAGTGGGGAGAGGGAGAGGGGGTTGGGGTGGCGAGACGATGGGGAGTGGAATGGATTTCAAGGTGGGTGGAGGTGGGGTTGGGTAATTTAAGAAAGATAAATTAAAAGGGGTAGGAAAGGGGTGTTAATAGCATAAAGGTGAGTGCCAAAAGCAACTCCATTATCCCTTAATAACCTAAGCTAACGACAAAAAAACCAAAGCTAGGAGAGGGAGTTACTTTTCGGACCCCCCATTTTGCTATTCGCACCCCCATGGGGGGGTGGAGTGAGGGTAGTTTGGGAAGTGGGTATATGATGGGGGTGCGAATAGCAAAATGGGGGGTTCTAAAAGCAACTCCCGCTAGGAGAGTATGATGGGAAACAGTGGGCCTATAGGCTAAAGGGAGAGTTTTGGACCAAAAGAAAAATAGATCAGATGGACGGCCCAGTTGAGAAGCATGATAGAATAGAAGAAAAGAAGCTTCGACCAAAAAAAAACAAGAAGAAAAGAAGCGTCCACCAATATGAAGAAAAGAAGCGAAAGAAGTTGTAAAGAAAGACAATTTTGTGATTCCCTCTTAAATTAATAATTTTCCTCACATTAGTTGATTTGAAAATTAAATAATTTTAATTATTTTTAAACATGATATGTCATATTCATTAAATAATTAAATAATGTGATCATAATATATATATATATATATAATTGGGTGATAATTATATTAATTTTTTTACACTAACAATTATATAATAATTAAACCCAAACTTATTTACACAATAAACATAGACAGTGATTAAAAATTAACAGTAGTACTAAACCATGGAATGGTACTTGGGTTTATGGTACTAAATCATGACAATTATAATGGATGAATACCTCTGAAGTAATGAGTAGGTAATCTTCTTTTAAATCAATGACAAAGACTTTTTCATATTAAGATTATTATTTTTATTCAACAAGATAATTATACATGAAAGACTTGTATAATAAGGCACGAGATCCCATACTTTTTGCAGCAATGAAATTGTAATTTTCTGTCTTCTTTCGTTATTTATTTTCTTTGAATATTTATTTACCAAGAAAATGCTAACAAGGAAATAAATATGTTATTAAAATAAACATATTTAATATTATAAATATAGTGAAAAACGTGATTTCTGATAAAAAATATTTTAATATTTTTTAATTATTCAAACTAGCAAGTCCTTATTTATGGCCATTTTTTGTGCAAAGAGAAAAAAAAAGTAATTAATTTAATAGTAGATTTATATGGTAAACAGCATCTGAGACAGGATAGGCTTTTGTCAGATATTTTATTATATTGCTTGATACCTTTTTATGCACGAAAATAATAAAATAATAAAATAGATTACACACTGCCACACACAAATTAAGTTAATAAGGTTCATATATGTATAATCAGTTGAGTTGGCCCTCACCTGTCACTAAAACAAGTAGGTTCTGGAATATATATTGAAACACATAGTTGTGTCATTTTCATGGCTATCAAATCAACGAAGATAAGGATATTCTGCTCTGCATACCTTTACCACTATTTTTAACTGCCGTCAACTGTTTTTCTAGCCTTTTGTTTTATTTATAGGGTAGTTTGGTTTAAGTTTTGAAATACAAGAATATGATGCCTTTCAAATATTACTGTATTTAAGTCCTCAAAAAATTATAATTATTGAATAAATCTATAAAAATATTATCAAAAAATGTAATTTTATAGCTAATTAATCATTAAAAAATTATTGTTATCAAATATAAAAATATATAAAATATCACTATACTAATTCTCCATTATTACCCGTAACACACTAACACGCATGAGCTTATTTGATAACATTTTTATAATTTTAAAAACTTATTTAATGATAATAACTTTTAATGATCTAATTAGTTATTCGATGATATTTTCATACTTAGTTATTTGATCATTATAATGTTTTAGGGACCTAATTCCCACTTACACAGTAATGACTAAATTGAACTTTAACTCATTATTTTTGTCAATATTTACTACTTTAAGTTTTTCTGAAAATATACTAAAAATCTTTTTATAAACATTTGTAATTATTATAATTATTAACTCTTTTTTTAATAGAAAACACAATAAAATGTATCACATTCAAAATTTAAGCATGAGAAGTGTAAGAAAAAGAGAAATAAAAGGGAAAAAGATTTTTTTTTTTGGTTTATAGAAGAAAAAATTAAATAAAAAGAAAGTGAGATATGTTATAATCTTTTTGGTGTCAAGTGTTAACCATATGCAACCCAATTAAAAGGGGCAATTCTGTTCAGATTTAATCACAGTTAAGGTTCATCACACTCTCTAAGAATGTATTTAATGGAGATCGAACCTAGAAGTTTTTTTCCATAATCTCAATCTGTATTATTAACCGAGTCTTAATTCTTTGATAGATATATTGTAATTGATGTGATAAGAAATGATGGAGAAATAAAAAGAAGAAAAAAAGAGAATGTAAAAGATGGTATAATAGAAATGAGTGTATAAAAATTAAAGTAGATAGGTTAGTATTTAATTTATTTAGCTTATCAGGATCTCATCTGTAATCTGTCACCACACAGCTGCTGTTTCGACCGCCACACCTCCTCGCATATATATAAACACAAGCCACTCAAGAATTTCAACAATACTCTCTTCTTCTCTTTGACTATAAAAACAAAAAAAAAAAAACAGAGAGAGATGGGAAGTTTAGAGGAAGACCAGTTGGTAAAGATGGTACAAGATTTTATAGAATCCGAACCAACCTCCTTTACAAGTTCCACTTCCTCAAATTGCCATGCTTTACACCATCGAACCCAATATTTTATCTTGCAGGTACCCCCTACTCTTCAATCAATTGAAAGGAGTTTCTGCTTTTAATTTTTTCAATTTTAGTCTTGTTTAACACCATCTTTGTTATAGCACATGGTTCTTATGTGTTTTGTGTTGCAATTTTGGATTTCAGGACATTCTGAGGAGTGAGGGTGATGCTGCAGCAGAGGCTAAGGTTATGAAGTGTGTTTTGAAGCATATGAGAGGCAGACAGGGTTCTGAGAAAACAACAAATCTCATTAGATGGCTTGTTAAGAGGATGAAAATGGATGGCCTTAATGCTTCTGTGTGCCAAACATCTTGGGCCACCTCATTAGGATGTCCTGCTGGTGGGTCTTTCTCTAGTCTCTACCCTTTTGTCACCCAAATTTGAAATTCAATCACATACCCAAATAACCATTTTGAATTATGTCAAGTCAAAGTTTGGAAATTTTCCTTTTTTAATTTCACCTGATTTTAAAATTAATATGATAAAACCACTGAAATTGGTGCTATAGAGTGAAATTTAGCCTTTTAATTTCTGCTATTTGACCTTTTTGTTTGTATAACAGGTGAATATGAATATATTGAAGTCATGATTGAAGATGAGAATTATGCTGATCCTGTGAGGCTTATAGTAGATATAGACTTCAGGTCTCAATTTGAACTTGCAAGGCCTACACAATACTACAGAGAATTGATAGACTCACTACCAGTCATATTTGTTGGGACTGAGAAGAAACTGTGCAAGATAATCTCCCTGATGTGTTCTGCTGCCAAACAGTCCCTAAGAGAGATGGGTCTCCATGTACCCCCATGGAGAACTACTACATACATGCAATCTAAATGGCTCTCTGGATGTCATAGAGAGTCTGGCAGTGTGGGTGGTGATGGTAGAGAGAATTGTATGGGATTGGAAGCAAAAAGTGATGTCCATGGTGTTGGTGTTGGTGTTGGACCTAATGATATTATTGGTAACTGGGTACCTCCAATACTGAAACCTAAGAAAAGGGGTTTTGGTGGTGGATCTGGTTTGTCCAGTCAATTATCTAACATGAGTATAAATTGTTGCTAGCTGAGGGTGAGTTCTCTGTTTATTCTGAGTGCTACCCAATTTTGGTCTTATAATTTATTGTGGAGTTCTTACTGTTGAACTCAATGATCATCACAAGTATTTTTGTATTGTCACCCATGAGAGTGCAATCAAATAAGGATAGAGTTTCACACCCTTCATAGACATACTCTTTGTACTTCTCTTGAATGTGAGCGTGATCATAAAAGATATAAGATCAAGACCTGACAAAAAAGAAAAGAGTGATAAAGAGGGATAATGTAAATCTGGTATAAAAAATTGAGGGGTAAAAAACTCATCACTCATCGAACAAGCAGTGATAATCTTACTTCAAATTTTAATATACTGTATATTACTGTTTTTGAAAAAAAAAATCACACTTAAGCTCCACCATTGATAAGTAAGGAAAAAAGGATAAAAACGGTGAGAAAAACATGTATAAGAGAAGTGTGGTGTATGAATATAATTGCTAAAAAAAATATACTTGGAGAGTAGTTTGTGAGGATTGTAATGTTGCATGAATATATATAATTTGAAAAACAAATAATAAAAGCTTAATGGTAAGCAATAAATTATTTTAAGGTGACTTTATAGCATCTCGGTTAATGTAACTTATGTGAATTGTTAATTATAATACTTTATCATTTTTTTCCTCCAACCTAACAACTTAAACAAAGTTAAAAAAGATCGACCTCACAATTTACCATAGACTTTTATATTTTATTTTATTGTTGCTCATTTAAATATCACTTTATAAAAAAACATTGTAGCAATCATTTTTTGGGTTGAGTAACTCTGTACAACTCTGAAATTCTCGCGATAGCTCTACAATGGGGGAAATGTTAGCGACTTGTCTTTTTTATAACGAGCTTTCTAACTTGTGTAACCTTACACAGAATAAACCTTAATAATTACACTGCTAATTTATCTGTGTTAATTGATTTATCATGATTTTTCTAAAAAAAATATTTTTTTCTCTTCCCTCATTATTACCTCCATTTCTCTCTCTTCCCACCGTACAACTCCACGCTCACACCTCACGTGTAAGGATGCTCTCCTGACTCTCCATCATCTCCAACAAAAGTTAGCTACGGAATAACTACAACTTTTGTTTCTTAGTTATTTCGTAGCTAATTTTGCTGAAGAGGACTGGAGACAATAGCGGGCTGGAGAGGATCCAAATCCCCCAGCTCACTTATGGAAAGTGAAAAGGCAACCTGACTTATCCTGTGAAAAAGGCAATTTATCATGTTGTGTAATGGATTTGGACATGGAGGAACAACTCTTTTGTCATCTGAGTTGGTGTTCTTCTCAGAGCATGTTCAGGTGTGATCCTTCGAACGGTGGTTTCCGGTGAGAAGTTGGTTGTCCACGGCGGTTGACGTCAGACTCCGGTGGTGGTGTACCTGCAGATACTTCGACGCTCAAAAGTCAGCATGTGTAGCAGATAGGGTTTGTGTAATAGTCAGAATAATGTACCTGATTTCAGCTTACCCAACCTTATTTATATGCAGGTAAAAGGCGGGAAATTTCGTTAGGCAGTTGTAATGGTAATTTAATAGGAGCACAACGCGCCTAAATTAAGGTGGACCCGCGCCCCGAGACACATATATCCGGATGTCGTTCCATGTCGGTTAGAGTCCATATTCACTTGTTGTACGTAGCCAAGAAAATTCGTGAAGTGGATGTCGACACTTACAAGCTGGATGTCGGTCTAGAATATATTTCATACTTGTTATCCATATGCAGTTAAGTCAATCCACGAGGTGGAAGTCGGCATACCTAATTACTGGATGTCGGTCCAGAACAATAGCCTCAAAGGTAGCATGTCTGTATGTCCCCTATGCCGGTAGGCGCCTGTATCATAAGCCAGTTTCGGTTGACCCGTAACGGAAACGGCATGAGGCGTACGTATGCCGGATGCCGGTCCTAATAGGTCTGATCAAGAGACTAAGCCCGAAACAGTGTCGGCGCAAGCAGGCCAGAAGTTGGTCCAAAACAGTAAGTAATGGCCATGTCAACGTCTCTTGGGATTGAACTTGTTGACATAATTAATCAAGTGTCTCACTTGTGCTCTTCTTCTTTGCACCATAACAAATTGCTAACAAGAAAGGTCTTCCTTGGCACCGTGTTGGACCCAACACAAGCAAAGAACAAAAGGCATAGCAGAACAATTAGCTTGGGTAATATCATTGCACCAATCTTGATTCAGAAATAGTATGGGAAGGAAGTGACAACAACTTGGAAGGATAAAAACAACTCAAGGAAGAGTAAAGAAAAGTATAAAGACCCACAACAGATTCTAGAGAAGGTGAGAGAGAGAAGGGGGCAAATTGCCTTTACACTTTCCACAAGTGTGTTGTGCGCTTGGAGTTGTATTGTGGGAAAAAAGAGAAATGGAAGTAATGATGAGGGAAGAGAAAAAATATTTGTTTAGAAAAATCATGACAAATCAATTAATACAGACTAGTTAAGTGGTGCATTTATTGGGATTTATCATGTGCAAGATTGCACAAATTAAAAAACCCGTTTCTATAATTGTTATATTATATTAAGCAAAGACATATCTTTGGTCTGACTTTTCTAAATCAATATAGATAGAAAGCTTCTGAGCTCCTCACTCTTATGCAGGATCAAAATGTCTTGGTGGAAACCTAACTTATGCTTTACCATTTGAGTATTACATGGAAGGAATCATAACGAAACCTTGATAGCGAGCAAAACTCATTAATTATCTCGAATCTAGATCAATGATCATATTCTTGGAACTAAAATCCCGCAATCAATTGCTTAATCCAGGAGTCCCCCTATTAATGAGTGAATTTTCTCTTCAATTACTAAATTGATCCAATAAAAGAGAAAAAAAACACATACATTATGTGGGTCAATGCATATATTTCTCTCTCTTACTGGAAATGTACGACAAGTGAAGAGAATCTAATTTTTCTAGTAAGAAGCAAGAGTCACGCTTAAATAATGGCGAACTAAACACTAGATATGTAAGTGATTTTGGGTCTGTTTCGTTTACGATGGAATAGAATTGATTCTAAAATCAATAAATAAAAATGAGTGTTTCATATTTTGTGAAACACATTAAATAAAAATAATTTAAAATTAATTATGTGAAATTCATGAATCTGCACTATACATTACTATAAAGCAAACAAACATCTTCGCTACTATTAGTACTCGAGGGCTAACCCAAGAAATTGTGTACTAGGTCGATTCTAGATAGTTCTGTACTATGAATACCTACATATTTGTATAAGCAATTATCTAAATTCCAATTTAGATTTATTTAATGAATAAAATTCTTACTAAATAACTTCCCTAGCTCTTTGTGTCGGAGTATAATTATCATCCAAACCGTATGACATGCGTCTCCATTTAGTAAGCTGTCTTATTGCTATATGTCGTTTTGTGATCCAAGGAATTTAGCTCGTTTATGTAGGAAAACAACCTAGCAAATCAAGCTAGCTAGCGAATAAATTATATATAGAAACTTGGAATCTAGTCATCTGCTAATTTAATTTGTTTTTATTGCAATGAGGCCTCTGTATATATGTGGCATTGTGGTGTGCTAGCTAAGCCTCACTGCTTGGCCATGTCTGATCTCTATTTTGTATTTCCATTGTATTTTTAAGATTTCATCACCCACACAAGCAGAGGAGATAATATATGTTTACCAATCATTGACGAACATTTCAAAACCGTATAGACAGCATTATTAAATACTATCCGAAAATGTGACGTGAAGGATATGGATAGGAGTAAGCTATGGTTGTCAAAAGAACCGATACACAAAAAATTTAATTTAATGGGAATTAACAATTATTCAGCTATGCCCTGTACGTATCTAAAGAAAACCAGTGGCAATGGGAAAAACATGTGGCACCAAAACCATGGGAAATTTGGTCATATATACGACAAACCATAAACTGGTCCCTTTCCTTCCTCATTTTTCATCATCCAATTATCCTACCTTCCTTACAACTTTGCTCCTTTGCCCCCCTGTCCCTTTCATCGTTTCACTTTGAAACACGTATTCTGCTACATTAATTAATTTGTATTAATGCATCAAGAATTCTGAATTCATATATTTGTACAGATGAAATTGGATCACCTTAATCACCACTGTGTTTAACATGTCAAATTAACTAGTTAGTTTATAACTTATTTAGTTGATTTATAAATTTATTTAATCAAAATAAAAACATTTAATAAATGAAATTAATTATTTCATTAGTTTGCAACTTGGAAGTTTTATAAATTACTTCATTTATTTAGGGGCAATTCGGGATAATTGCGAATTTTCAGTTTTTTATTTTTAATCAAGTAATTATAACTCAAAACCAAAAACTGAAAACTTGTTTTAGTGGTTTTCAAAACAAACATTTCGAAAATCACAAAAGGTGGTTTTCAATTTTTGGTTTTGAGTTGTAAAAACTTGATTGAAAATTTTTTAAAATAAAAAACTGAAAACTCGCAACTACCCCGAATGACCCCTTAGTTTATAACATTTTGTAAGTTATTATTATTTTTTGTTCTATCATTATCCTTAATACTAATTTAATATAATTCCATTTCCCCTTCTTTTATTATTTTTCATTTTTGGTGACATTTTTTGTAAGATAAAATATTTTATTAAGAATTAAAATAAATAATGTCACATAGAAAATAATATTTTCTATTCATTTCAATTATTTTTTATATTATAATATTTTACTATTTATTGCAATTAGTTGCCTTTATTTAATTTTTGATATAATATTTTATCTTAAAAAATTTAATAAAAATTTAAATTAACAAAAATCTAATACTGTAATTATCTAAAAGATATTTTTTTATCTACAAAATATATGAAAAATTATATAAATATATTCGTTGTTATTTTATACTATCAGCCTTCGGTCCTATATACAAGAAATATAGGACTAAAATCATCCAGTACAATAAAATGCATTGAAATTTATTAATAGTAATTAATAGTGTCATAACTTTAATGTTTTTCTAAAAATACCCTTAGTATTAAATTAAATGACTTAATAAGTGGGCATCTCGTTAACTACTCACAATAAAGGGTATATGGGGTATTTAATAATAAATGCAACTATTTAACTATACTCACAATAAATTAAGGGTATATAAGGTATTTAATGATTTTAGTCATGTTTCTTATATATAGGACCATACTAGTATTTATCCAAACATGTTTTGTTTTTAAATTTGGATTTTAAAACCAAAAACTGAAAACTGACAATCACCCCGGCTCAAACGACACCTTAATAACTCAGTGTATGATTAATTTACAGTTGAGTAAAATTAATTCTAGAAATCAATAGTTGAAATGAGTGGTACATGTTTTACGAAGCACGTTGGATGAAAGTGATTTAAAATCAATTATATGAAACCATGATTTTACACTGTAACAACGGTAAAATAAATATAGACTTAATTAACTTATAAGTTTTCAATTTCCAGCTATTGACTTATCCAAACTAATTAAATTATTAATTAATTTAATAAAAAATAATTGTGATTTATTTATCACACGTTTTCTTTCTTGCGATGTAAATGTCTTTCCAACCAACAAATTAAAGCTCGGCGCGTGTAGTAAATAAATAATTTAGTCCTTGATAAAACTTCGATTTCTGACTATATATATAGAAAATACTTTATTACGAGAAATAAAGTGCACTTATCTATACGCCTGAAAAAGAATTGGTATTTGACTATCAACTGAGGATTTCCTTGGTTAAAAAAAATGTAGATATCTTTCCAGTATTTGTCATTTATGATAGTGTCGCTAGGTAAATGATGAATTATCTCGTTCATCATCCTGTTTTTCTCCTATATTTTCTTTCTTTGTCCATTGGTAGGTCAATTATTGAGTTATAATATTTTCTTTTAAATCACAAATTTTATATGCTTTTTTTTCAATCATTAGATGCCAACTAATCTCGTTTGCTTTTGTTATAATAATCATAACTAAATAACCAAAGAATATAGTATTCTTTTATGGTAGGATTAAAAAAAAATATATAGAGCCTGTTTGGCTGGAACTTATGTAGAAGCACTTTTAGGTGAAAAAAATAGTATGAATTAAAGAGGTCAAATGCATTTAACTTCTCCATAAGTTAAAATTAATCTTTGTAGACCACCTACTCCAAAAGCTCTCTCATTTAACTTCTCCAAAAGTAACTAATTTTAACTTATAGAAAAGTTAAATGCATTTGATTTTTTTGATTCATGCTATTTTTTTCACCTGGAAGTATTTCTGCAGAAATTTCATCCAAACATGCTCATAGTAATAATTTGACGTCCATGGCTCCACTCAACTCATTACATAAAATTAAAGCATGCATATGCATATCCATGTTGGTGTTTCTTTTTCCCCTAACCATAATGGAGACATGTGTATAAAAAAATCACAAAAACTAGCAGTCGTTTATTTTATGTACGTAGTACCCGAGATAATTAATAAAGAATTCATGAGGCAAGTAAGTAGTGAATGTGTTTGGATAAGATCAATGATCCACCGTATATCCAAGTATACGAATAATTATATATTTACTACTACTACTATAAAGGAGTTTCTGATCTATTTTGGTATGTGATCATTTTTATTTTGAAGAATATCAAATGTTAATTGTTTAATAAATTAAAATGTGATTCCTCTCCACACTACTCACTAACTCACTTAGAGCGTGTTTAGTAAGGTCAATAAGTTAGCTACTAGCTTGTTTGACTAGCTTATAAGCTAGTTCACTAACACGAAAGTGTTTGATAGAGTATCTTAAAGTAACTTATTTCAGGAGCTTCTAGCTTATAAGCTACAAACTACTTCAACTAGCTTTAAGTTTGTAGCTTATTTAATTTTCTTCCATGCATATTTATCCCTTATATTTTAATACATTTCTTTTATTATCGTTAATTTCTTTTTAGCTATTATTACCTATTTTAAATTTTAGTGACAAAATCTTTCAATTTTTTTATTTATTATTACCTATATAATAAGTAATTTAAAAAATTATGAATTAATTAAATTATTATTTTCTTGTTACTATTTTATGAAATTATTTTTATATTATACTATTTATTTTATCAATTTCACCGTCTATTTTGATTTTATATAAAGTATTTTACTATTAAAAAGTTTAATATGAATTTAATTATTTTTTTAAAAATTCTAAAATTATAACTACATACTAATATATTTTTGTCTATAAAACATAAATATATATAATTTATATAATAAAACTTATATATATAATTATGTTATTTTATGTCATTTTACATTTATCAACTAGCTTATCAACTAGTTCTACCAAACACTTCTAATTCAATAGTTTTGCTAAACACACATTTAATATGCAAGAGACATGTAATAAGGGCCCGCAAGTTCATTATTTATCATCATATAATGCACTTTGCCTCTTTTCCCAACTTTTAATCCCCTTTCTCTTCTTGTGAGGTTTCTTGTGAACTTCCCCATAACTTAATTTAGTGGTAGATCCTTTCTTGCAAAGAAAGAAAACATAAATCGATTGAAAAAGATATACTAGTGTTATAATTAGCTGGATCAGTTTTTTTTAAAAAAATTGTGCTTAGTCTTTTATCTTGCTGTGTTAGCTATGAACAAACTTTGTATCAGGTAATTCTAATAATAATAATAGTATTATTATAAAAAAAATATTACTATATTATTATATTTACTTAAATAAATCGCCTTGATATGATCAAGGGCTTTTTGGGTAGTCTAAAATCTAGCATGTTTAGTTATGTAGGGTCCGTTTGGTTTACAGTTGAGTATAATTGATTCTAGAAATGAATGGTTGAGATGGATGATGCACGCTTTACGAAGTATGTTGGACGAAAGTGATTTAAAATCAATTTTCAAAACCATGGTTTTGTTGAACCATAATTTAAAACAAACATGCTAGTAGTCTTTTGAAAAAGTTCTATTTATTTATATAATAAATCAATTTGACCTAACCCGAGCCTTATGTAGACTAGATCGTAATCGGCGTGTGAGAAGCGATTTAAACTATTTTCACCTATCCTATATTCATTGATTAAAAAATTAATTAAAAAATGTTTTAATGTCACAAATGTAATCATGAGATGACAACGACTTGTAAAATGTGTTTATCAATTCAATAACATGTCTAATGTTTAAAACATCATTACCGCATACTCTCACTCCATATAATTTTTTTAAAAAATTGTTAATAATTTTTTTAGAATAAGTATATGTTTGGTTTGGTGTTGAAAAAAGTCAAATTCAAATTTAAATTTCTTAATATAACTATTTTTAACGTTAGAAACATGGTTTTATCACATTTTAATCATATATTATAAAAATGGGGCAAAAAGGTAGCATATTAGGCACCTGAGTGCGATTGGACCTTGATCAATTCGATAAGAAAAGGGGGCCAACTTTTTAAACCAGTCTGTCCATTGTTTTTGTTTTTGCCAAACTTATCCATTTTTTTTTGGTCAAATTGTTCAATTTTGTTTGAACAATGTTTTTTTTTGGGGGGTCAGAACAATGATTTTTGTTTTTCCAAGAAATATTCTTGGGCCTTGATCAATCCACTAAAGCTGCTCTCCGCGTTTCTCTAAAATATGAAAACATATCTAGCACAAGGCTCGGCCCATTCTCTTTGTTCCCTGTTCCTTTCTTCATCAATATATTGATCTTTTGACCAAAAAATAAAAAGTTTTCCAACGTCCACGTTAGACGTTAGTTCCTTCTCCCTACAAATTACATTCTCTATTTGGACCCAAAAATAATTTACATTCTCTATTTTATGATGGCAATCTTAAGAAGGTGTCTTACCCAAAAAAAATCTTAAGAAGGTGTTCCGTCCATTAGCTTTCTCAAAATCACTGTTTAGGACCATTTTTTCATAAGAAAGGTCTAATATCTATTTCGAGCTCCATATATTAATTATTATTTTTTGGTCAACAGCTTCATATATTCATTGAATGCAGAAACTGTCACCAAAGCTGTGTATTAAGGCTGCGATATTGTAATATGCTAAAGGCTCAATGTTCCACTTCTCCTATATGTACTCATGTTCAGGGTTCAAAATCAGAGATATCAAAATGTGTCGATTCAGCACATACCGCATAAATGAGACACACATAAATAAGTCACCGCTTTATATTCATAATTCTTGTAAATGAAAAAAAGGGCATAAATGAGAAAATGAATGTAACTTTTGTCTCGCATTTTCAGCATGAGAGTGATAATTCGTTTGGTCGGCCCCACAGGCCGGCCTAAAGCATATTTTTGAGATGTGACCTATTTTAATTAACTAAAATAAATTATTATAATTTTATTAAATTTTTTCTTTTAAATTTTTTAGATATAAATTACTTATTAAATTATTATTATGTATAATTAACGTTTATATTAGTATTTTGGTGATTTTGATATATTATAATATTTATTATATTACATAATAGAAAAATATGTATTTTAACTAGGATTAACATGATAGGAAAAATCAACTAATAAAAAGATGGTGCCTATTATTTTAATCAAAAGAGAAATTTATTAAGAATTTAATCACTATATATTAAATTTTACGCTGTCATTCTATTGCCATATCATTTAATGAGCATAACACATCATGTATTATTGGTTCATTAATTGATATGGCAACAAATCGTTTGATGAAAATATAAAACTTTTTTATACTATCAATATATATACATAAAATCCTATATTTATATAAATTTTAAATATAAGTATAATTAATATAAGTATAAAATTATGAGGCCTATGTAATATTGGGGGCCTAAAGCGGTTGCTTTAGGAGCTTGGCCCTTGGGCCAGCCCTGCGGCCCCATGCATACTTTTACTTCTCCTATATCAATTTTCATGGCTTATCCAAATCACGGAAATAATAAAGTTTTCCCCTCTTTTCCATCTCCATGTTACCCCTTAGAATTTGCCGACATATATATGTGTAGGAGAAATTTAAATTGTACAATTATAAACTTACAACAAAGTGAGAGAAAGAGAGAAGAGAGAGTAAAGAGAGAAAAATGTGGGATGTGATAGATGATGTGATGAAAAGAGATAGAGAAAAAAATGTGTTGTATGAGTTATTGTATATTTTTATGTTGTATGAATTTAATATCTCTATGTGTAGCAAATACGCGACGCATGAGACATGGAAACTCAAAAAAAGATCGCCACTGTCACAACTCGATCATCTCATCACTCATGAGACATACATATATCAAACGAATTTATGTCTAGAAGTTACATGTGGCAAAAGTAAGGAAGATAGGATGCAAATTAAAATTCCATGTACAGTACTAATTCACAACGCATCAGGTTAGGTTCTAGGTACATAGAGTTAATTAAATAGTAAATACCAAACACACCAATATGTCAACTGCTATTTAATTACCTATGGACTTTATTCAAATTTAAATTCATATTGAAAGGTGTTCTATAAGAGTGTGTACCTAAATTCATATGGAAAGGTCTTCAATACGAGTGTGTATCCTCTCCAGTAAATGAGAATTATTGGCAGGAGAGATATACATAACACATGTGTGAGTCCCACATGTACATGTATGGGTCTCACACATGTGTTATGTGTATCTCTTTCCTACTAATAATTTTCAGTATGGAGAGAGTCTTTATCTGTTTTATATCGGGTACCGACCTACCGTCACCGATAGATTGATATGCGATAGCTCATTTCATTTGTTAGAATAGTAATATTGACGGCTAAATCTGATCCTTAGTGGGGAGAAGTACTCTATCGTCAAGAAATTGAGAACAAAAGGGATTACAATAATTTCGATTCTACTTCAAATTTAAATAGAAAGGCATTTATTTAGGCTAAAGGTAAAACACAAGCTAGCTAGGTGGTAGGCAGGAGGCAGTCCAATAACTAGTTGAGCTAACACGCATTATATTCAACTATTTACGATTTCGCACGTTGACAATTGATCAAATTAAAAGGTTCATCACTAGAGGGTGGTTAATTGCCTGAAAACAACTACTACTCCATGCGTGATTATCAGCCACAATATTCCAAGCACACATGGAACCCAACAAACATGGTCATTATTATATTGACCCGTACAAGGGATAAGTGGATACCTTATCACTGAAGCAGGTAGTGGAGACACCGCTATTTCACTATGTGTATGGGGTGGTCTATTTTCTACTATTTTCTATCCTAATCCTATGAATTATATGATAGACGCCAATTTCAAAAAGAGCGGATAACACAACACAACACAAGTTGTTTATGGATTATTGTTACACTGCCCGAAAAAACTGCTACAAATGAGCTGCAAATTTAGTTGAAACTATAGCGTTTCTTTTTTTCCAAAACTTATATATATAACCCAAAGTAATGTGACAAAATTGAGTAAATTAAATATATATATATAATATAATCTTTCAAAAATATTATTTGTGATACTTTAATTTAATCTTTGAAAGTTTTGGTCACAGTTGATTTCCAAAACTATCAACTTGCTAACAAGTAATTTTTTTAGGTCAGGGACTGTGATTGGATTATAAGTAGGAGGCCCCATGCGACCTATCCTTGTGACTATGTCTTTGGAATAGAATCTAATTACTCTTGCTGTCGATGAACAGTGAGCAACTGCACGTGATGTTTGAACCAATCAATATTAATTTGGAAGTATTTTAATTTAAGTCTTTTCCGCAGCATGTGACTGTGCGCTAACGCTATTAGTAGCTCGTGAGCAAACAGCGAATGTACAATGTTCACGGAACGAAGGTGATTTATGGAGATCTCTGGATGGTCACTCTTTTATTTATTTTTTGGATCCATAACTGTGGTTGGTCACTCTTTTTAACTAAGCAACGCCTCAACGGCCCATACATTAATTTATCTGTGGTTAAAAGTTTGATCATGTGAATTTCCTGCCATAATATTGTACGACCGAAGCCGTTTCTTTATCAAATTCCTAAGTGTTACTCACCGGAAGCACGTTTGGTTTATATCAAAATCACATTTAAAACGTGGATTCAAATAAATGATACAAAGAGTAGCGATGTCTGATTCATGTTTGAAAAGTGATTTTTGTGTAAACGCAACAGATACTCATCAACTAAATGACTCATCATACTAGGTGGAGAAGCTCAGTTTCATGTCTCTAACGTGTAAGCAATTTCAATTTCCTCATCAAGGTGATGCCGCCATGGGAACATGGACATTTTATCAAAAGAAATGGGACGCATTATCAACTAAATGACCTATTTAGCAAAGCTCAAGCAGAGGCGAACTTTTGCTGCTAAGAATAAAAGGCAACAACGTCTTTTTCAATAAAAAAAAATGGCCGTGTACGTCCAACTTCCTTGTGACCTCAATATTTGCCTTTTACATATATATGGAAATGGAAGACACCCTTTCTGTTTCTACTTTGCACTTTTATCATGGAAGAAGGGTTAGAGGTGTTATCCACGCAACCGCTCTAGAAATTGAAAAGATAAAACGGTCTTTTTTAAGAGAATCGTGGTGTCCATAACGGTTTTCCCCTGTCTTGTTTTCTTACTTAGCTCCATTGTCAGAAAGCGACGTAGAACTGAAGAAGTACTATTAATTTAGTTTTACTTGACCAGGTCATGCTTTGTAAACCATTTGTTAATTAATTAACACTTATGTATGCGTTCCAATTCCAAATAAGGTCCATCCCTAAAAAGTGAGTGGGACCAACCCTCCCAATCCATATATATCAACATGCTCGGCTCATAAATTTGATTTGAAATCCAAATATTGTTATTAATTGTTCTATTCGTAATTAGTAATTACAAAGGGGGTGAATAAATAAAACTCCCCCACTCACTAATGTCCCCTACTTGTCCTACGATTAGATGATGGTATCCACTCATCTCCTTGAATGAAATTCTGCACTGAATACGTAAACACATGCTCAGCAGGGACCTTACTACTCCAAGGCACCCTCTGAGACAAATCAGAACCAGGTCCTGAATTCTCAAATTCCCCATAGTAAAGTGTCTTGAGCGCAAAGTCACCACTCCATGGCATCCAACCCTGAGGAGTCACAAGCGCTTCCAACAACGAATTAATAAAAACAGTTCTAGAATATTCCTTCCACGGCCTGCCTAAGTAGTTCTTATGCACTTGAGGCTTGCTATGATACAAAGCCATGTAATCCTCTGTTCCATTAATCAAGCAGTTCTGGAAAACAAACCCTGTACTCTGTGCAGGGTCTGTTCTACCATGCGCCGTGATGGCATTGTTCTCTCCTTTCTCAGGCTTCAATTGCCTGGGACAAACCAGGATCTCACAGTCTTGGAAAATCGCAGCAGAGTTTCCAAAGATGAAGTCCACATTGCCTACAATGCGGCATGATTTGTAAAATTGGCGTAGGGAATGAGCATAAAGAGTATCTTGATTTCCAATGAATTCACAATTCTCAATTACAGAGAGATCACTGTCTAATCTGAACGCCACTGCTTGGTGTGCATCAGGACCTGCTGTGTTTTGGATTATGAGATCCTTTGCCATGAATCCATCTCCAAGAACCGCTGCAAAAATTTAAAAAAAAATTAGAAAAGATTCTAAAATATTTTATTATTAAATTAAAATTAATAAAAAAGAAAAACGGTTACCAAGTGTGGCTGAATTGTAAGTTGTCATCCCGGGTTGGCCTACGTTTGCAGAACCAGTGATGACCGTTTTCCCCATTCCGTCTCCTAAGAACACTACATTCCTCTTCTCTAACGGAACCCTAACGGTCTCTTCATAAACCCCTTCTTTTATGTATATCACAAACTTCTTCCCGTCAGCGCCGTTATCCGGTGCTGCGTTAACCGCTTCCTGCACTGTTTTGTAACACTCGTTCCCTCCTTCCTTACAGACCGTAACGTCTGGCGTCAACGTCGACGGAATCCCTGGCACCGACCCGCTTCCCGACCCGGATGCCTCCCATAACCCGTCCCGCTCCGTCGCGGGAGGCTTCCATGATGCGGTCTCGTTTCCGTACACGTCGTACGAAAACGCAATGCTGAGTGCGTTGCTGGATAGCGTGTATAGGGATTCGAAAAACGACATCGCTTCGCCCACCGCGCGGCTGTCGTTTGCGTACTTGAGGCCGTTCCAGCAGTCGTACTGGTAAACGAGGGCGGCGCTCAGCCACGCGCGTGCGTCCTTGGTCCTGCCACGTGGCAGGGCGTCGGTGGCGAGGGAAATGCGGTGCTGAGAGTTGTTGAGGACCTCGAGGCAGGTGGTTGCGGCGACGGTGCGGTTGCGGCTTGCGGCGGAGGAGTCAAGGATGGACTTCACCATGGATTGGGCGGTGACGAGGTTTTCGGAGGAGATGGCGATGGCGGATTGGAGGAGTTGGAGAGAGGTCGGGTTTGAGGGGAGGTGGTTGGCTTGGGAGAGAGATGATTCACATTGTTGAGGGAAACGGGTGGCCTTGCAGGCTTGCTGGATCTCCGGCGTGGCGTTGGTGGAGAGGGAGGGTTTGGGTTTGGGGGATGGAAATGGAGAGGCGTGGTTATGGTGGGAGGCGGAGGAGAGGGTGAGGAGGAAGAGGGAAAGACACAAAAGAGAGAGGGAGAAGAGAGGAGCCATGAGGGTGGTGGTGATTATTGGTTTCCTGGCTGGGATGATGGGTCATGGTAGATTTTATAGTAAGTGGGATGGGAGGTGATTATCACTGTGTTTTTTGGTTAATCCAAATTTGGATGCTAGTGCTATGTTTTTGGTAATTAATAATATTTTTTTTAATTCCTACCTTATGGGTCATGAGTATTGTTTTGTCTCGTGTTGTGTTAGTGAGTTGGGAAAAAAAATGCCTTCACTCACGGGGTTGGTTTGGGGGAATGGATGTGGAGGGTGAGGATGTGGCCACTACTCCACAGACACTATCTCTCCCTATAGGGTGTCTATACACATGGAATGGTTCTTTTAATGGAAATTTATTTATTATGTGATTTGTCTGGGCACACAGGTTGGGAGAGACATCACGAGTTGGTGGTATTTGGTATTGAAATTTTGGCTGATCATGTGTGGAATGGGGTTTAGTTTTACCCTCCCCGCGACATGGAAACGACGCAGTTGAATGCGATTGGAAGAATTATGAGTGACAGAAGATGGAGAAAGAAGATTCAAGTATAGTCGAGGCTGAACCATCCCATACGTCTGATTCGCGGTTTTATGAATCTAGAGACTAAAGGGCCCAAGTGTCGAATGGAGACACCATGTCAAATCATAAAATAGAGTTGGATATATTCATTGAAAAATTTACTCCTTAAATATTTTAATGACAACGGGTAATTATATATAGGGTTTGTCTAAGATACACGTACCTATACACAAATAAATTTGAACCATCAAATATAATAATAATAATATATTGAATGGATGAGATTCAATTATGGTAACAAGTAGCAGGTTGTCCTATAAGTAGTATTTGAATTTTGCTAAGATGGATATGGAAATGTTAAAAATTGGGAATCATATCCTCTCCCGTGGGGTTAAACTCGAGAGTGTCCGGTTGAGTGTATTTGGACCGTAGATGAGAAAAATAGATTGATCAACGATTTATATTGTATCTAATAAAACACACCGTTTTACTAATTGATAAAATGAAATCAATCCCTCAAAATCAAAACTCTCCCTCCATTCACGTGTAGTGTGTGCTAGTCCTGCTCCCTGCTCTTCCACCACAACTGTCATTTTCCACCGCCGTAGGTTGGTCTGAGACCCTCAAGCATCACCACTACCGGGAGAGATCCACCTCCTCATGGCGGAATATTGGCGTCATCCTGGGATATAGCCTCCTCTTGGCTGTGCGGCGTTCCTATTGAGAATGTCCTGGTAAGTGTGTTTCTGCTCATTTGCTTTCCTTCTGTTCATTGTTGGCTACTCTTAATTAGATCTTTTGATACACATTATATGAATAACTTAATTTCATTTAATGCAGAAGATCAGAAGCAGAGTTGCACTAGACTGCTAGTCCCTGTGCAGGGCAGCTTTGTCACATGAAATACGAAAAAAAAAGACCTTTACCACACCGCCTACATACAAATCAACATCTCCAACCATCACTATAATTTAAATGGAGCAGCATGCACCATCCCATTCCTATATGGAGCTTATTATTCGCCTAGGAAAAGCCAATCCAATCTCCATCGTCCACAAAGAACCTACCCATTTACCTCACCAAAACTCAAATGACCATGTTCCCTATATTCAACTTGCAACCCATATCAATGTCCTATGTTCCTTTATGCTTCATGGCTATTTTAGAGTGTACGGTGGGAAGGAGGTTATGGAATAATAAAAAATATGATTAGTAAAACAGTGAGTTTTATGAGTGGTGAATGTGTGCTATTATTGTGAACCATTGATTAAATTTTAAGGTCTATACATTACTGGATATCCTATGCATGTTTGATGTTTTAGAAATTGTTATTGTACCCAAGTATATACTTTCAGAGTATCTCAACATCAGTGAGGATGACGGTGCAAAAATGCAGCTTACAATTCTCAAAACCTCACGGGGCATCGTTTTATTCATTCAACAACATATTTGCATCAGGCAATCTTTTCTTTGAACAATTCGCAAGAAAGACCATATTTAAAAATGAGAGATATCATCTTATCGGGAAAAAAAAATGAGATATCATTTGGCAGGTATATGAGTTCATCAACTTCATTAGGTAAAGACAGTACTAAAATTGACGTTAGGCAACTACGTGCTTGTATAAGATTCAAAGTCAATGCCCAAAAATAAAATATAATAGTGACAGTATATAATAGACACAAATTTGAAGGCGGTTAGTGACTTTTTTTCGATTTTTCTCAGACTACACTCATGCTTTTTTTTTTGGCAAGCACTTTTTCAATCAGTAAAACGATGTGTTTTATTAGATACCATGTAAGCCATTGATCAATCTATTTTCCTCGAAATTGGCTTCTCTCTTGTGCGTCTCCAGCCCGGGCTCTGGACCGTCTGATGGAGACCGGACGATCCGAATTTGTTGTCTGTTTTTAAGGAATATGGGTTACATGCAGAATCCGGACTGTCCGATCTCCATCAGACGGTCCAGAGCCTAGGCTGGAGACCAGCAGCACGGTCCGCGCGCAGGAGAGAAGTTAGATCGATTTTCCTTATCTACGATTCAAATATTCTCAACTGGACACTCTCCAGTTTAACCCCCACGGGAGAGGATCCGTTTCCTAAAAATTGTTTCGTAACCCAATCACAGTAGAGAAGCCATTGACGATATTCTTTTTTTCTTTTGAATATGTTGGTCAGGATTTTTTTGTTTAAAGAAATTGAAATTTCAAAAAAAAAAGAGAACAAAATATTTATTTTGTTGCATGCCAAGAGACAATTCAGTTATTCACAAAAAAGATTATTCAACTTCCTACATTAGCAAAGCTTCATGGGAGTATTTCTGTCACAAATCCAAACCACAAACCATTCAAAACCATAATCAAAAGGACTCCATGCTCCTCCCAACCCCTCTGCAGCCACCTCGATCATCCCTCACCTTCACGTTACCATAGAAAACACAGGCTCCACAGCACCACCACTGCATCATCCGTCGCGGACTTTGACGCCTTCGCCATCCTTTCCACCACCGTTGTCGTACACGACGACTTCGACGCCATCTCCCCCCTCCCGTTTGCGCACGACGCACGTCGCCGACCGCCAGCAACCCCAAGCACCAATCCTTTGCGAGCATCAAGAATCGACCATCGGATTTTCTCACCGGAGACGGTTGCATTTCTGTTTTCCGGGAAAATCGAATCGAGAACCTTGATCATTTTTTCCAACGCGTTGATCCATGAGGTGCTTCCAACGAGAGTGCGGATGATCGCGGAGTTGAAGCCAGGAAGTTCGCGAGGAATCGACGTTTCTCGCTAGAGCCCTTGGTGAATGCAGGGACCTTGGAGAGGGAAACAAAGAGATCTTCGTTGCTGGTTTTGATTCCACGAATGAGAGAGTATAGGAATTCGTCAGCGGTCGTGACTCCGGCGAGGAGGGTTCGCCGGAGAGGAACTAGAGGCGGTGAAGGGTGAGGTTAGGGATGAAGTTAAATTAAGTAGGCTGTGTGTGAGGAAATGAAAGAGGATCAAAACACAATATTCAAGAGTTTAGGTTGCTTTCACAATTCTCAAATCTTTCAAAAAGAAAAAAAAATTAACTTGCTAAACCTTGTTATCAAAGGTCAATGGTGTAGATTGATTTATGTGAAATGGTTGCCAGTTGACACAAAAAATGACATTATTGTGAATTGGGAAGTAGAGATTAGTTTGTTGAATAGTGAATCCACATAGCTTTCATCTTCATCCCTGATAAAAGCCTCCATGGTCGCACGTAAGTTGTAGCAAACTTGTCCCAAATCGTCAACCATATAGAGCCTTCATCCTAGTCTCGTTGTCGAAATCTGGCCAACTCGTTCGAGTTTCCACCCATCTCCATCGAACCATCGTGCCAGAGCCGTCGTCACTCGCCGCGCCATTGACAACACTAGGTCGAGCTAATGTCACTTGTTGTGCCGCCTTCATTGCTTCCAACATCTTCACGGTGTCGGGAGAGGTATCATCCATGTGTCATCGCGTCGAGCTTAGAAGGTTGAGTTGGCCGACGCGCGTGATGGCTGAGGTTGCCACGGAAGAGGTCAATGGCAGGAGAAAGGCTCCAATCTGAGGCGGAGAGCTCTGATATGTTTTTAGATGAATAAATTTGTTTTGTTGAAGAGTTTCCATAGCAACTTAGAATATGTATTTTGTATGAACTGTCACGAAGTTATTTTTTTGCAAAGGTTTGTGAAAAGGCATTGGGGTATGAAATCTTGCAAGGTTAGATTGTGGTTGTGAACTGGTTGTGTTCGATTTCCTTACGGTTGCGACAGTGATGTTTTTGGTTGTCAATGGTGGACGTGGTGGGTACTAGGGTTTTCGATGAGGTAGGAGACGAAATGAAAGTTTATATTTAGACAATTATATAATTTCCTCAAATAGAGTGACCAAATCATAAAAAATGAAATTATGAAATAAAATAAAAAACCTACAGAACCTGCTATTGGAGGTCATATAACTTGTGTACCGGTGTACAAGTTTTTAAGTTATGCACCTTAGAAGCCACCATAAGTTTAATTATTATACATTGAAATTTGTGTTATCACATGATTTAATTATTTTTTCCATGTTTACCCTTCATTAATGTTAGTTTTCTTTTTAATTTCCATATATTGATGAGTGTGAATAATTAATGAAATTTTATCGACATGTTCAACTACACCTAGGGTGTTCATATCCAATCCAATCTAATCCAAACCGCAAAAATCGAACCGAAAAGCCGAAAATCGAAATCCGAAAAAACGTAATAAACCGCAAAATCCGAATTTTTTTATTGGATTGGATTGGTTTTCGGATCCTATGTTGAAAACCTATCCAAACCGAGCTTACATATACATATATTATTAGTTATAAAATAATCACATATTTATACTTTTATACACATATATCTATAAAAATACTTATATTAATATATTTTTTATGATTTATTATCTAATATCATGTTAATATTTCTATAAATATATCAATATAAAACTAGTTTTAAAATAGTTTTCATTTCTCATGTCATTTTTTTTATATAATTTTATATTACCTTTAATAAATATGAGTTCCAATAAGAAAATGTTTACTATTACTTCATTATTTTATCAATTTCATCAAACATTTATTGTTGCTTTCCAAAATCGAAGACCGATCCAATCCCATTTAAATTGGATCGGATTGGATTGGAATTGGAAAAAAATCCAAGCCGATCAGATGATAAAATGATAAAACCGCAATGATCAGATATGATGGTTTTTTTTCCTCAAAACCGATTCAAACCGAACCGCGAACACCCCTAACTACACCATTAAAAAATGACTTTTGGAGTCTTCCACCGTGTGACAATTAATGTCTCTAAAATATAGTGACTTAGATAAGGGTATATTTAGAATGCTATAATTTTTTTTAAAAGATTAATACATTAGCCAACTTTTCTTAAACTGTATAAAACGGTTGAAACTTGGAAGAGTCTTATAATAAGGGACGGAGGGAGTATCATACTCATTAAATGATGTGATAACATATTATTGGATGTCAATGTCAAATTTTTTTACATTGATAATATGCATAAAGTTAATTATAGTATATGAAAACATGTATTAAGAAATACAATAAATATATTGACTTAGATTAAATTTACTTTATTTTTTCAATATATCACTTATCTCTCTATTTTATTCATTAGTATTTTCACTTATTATCTCTCTTATCTATTTTATTAATTTATTTACTTCATTCCTATTAATCAGTTTAATTACATGAAAGCACATATTAAGAAATACAATAAATGTGTTGATTTATATTAAATTTGTAGTGTTTTTTAATATTTTTTTGGTTTCCCAGAGTATCCTCCCACCCGGTAGGTGAGAGACTAATCTCTCGGGGTACTGTCAGGCGCAAAGTGGGGACCCCTCCCAACAGTATTTTTCCATACACATATCATTTATATTTCTATTTTATTCATTAATGTTTTCATGTATCATCTTTCTAATCTATTATATTTATCCATTTATGATCTCTAATCTTAAAATTGTTCCTCCAGTACACGTGTTACGTCTTCTCACATGCATTTTTTCAGTGTTTTTATTCTCTCTTGAGTAAAATAAATATTTTTTACTCCTTCTTTTTCAACACTTTCATTTCTTGTTTCTGTTTTCTTTTTTATCAAACTTTTATTTTTATTATTGTATTAAAATGCTTTTCCCGAATAAGATTGATCCTGCTAATAAGGGATACATGTGATTAATACCAAAAAATATTAAAACACTTTCTCTCAATATTCATTCCTACTAAATTATTTCTTTACATAAAAACATACATTAAGAAATACAACAAATGTGTTGGTTTACATTAAATTTAAAGTGTTTTTTTCTAATATATCATTTATCTTTCTATTTTATTCATTGATGCTTTCACTTATGATCTCTCTTATCTATTCTATTTACTTTGTTCTTATTAATCTATTTCACTACATAAAAACACAGATTAAGAATTACAATAAATGTGTTGATTTACATTAAATTTAAAGTATTTTTCTAATATATAATTTATCTCTCTATTTTATTTAATAATGTTTTCACTTATTACTACTTTATATATTCTATTTATCCATTTATGATCTCTATCTTAAATTTGTTTCTCCAGTACACGTTTTAGGTTTATTTGCAGTCTTTTTATTCCCTTTTTAATAAAGTGAATACTTTTTATCGATCCCTTCCTCTTTATTTTATCTCTTTATCCTTTCTTATTTATATGTTTCATTACATAAAAACACAAATTAACAAATGCAATAAATATGTTTATTTACATTAAATTTAATGTATTTTCTCTAATATATCATTTATCTTTCTATTTTATACATTAATGATTTCACTTATTATCACTCTTATTTATTATATTATTCTATTTAATCCATCAGTATTAACACGTTCGGCTATGTAAAAACAAGGATTAAAAAATACAATGAATGCGTTGATTTACATTAAAATTATAATTTTTTTTCAATACATATGTTGTTTCTCTATTTTATTCATTCATGTTTTCAATTATTATCTCTCATGTCTACTATATTTATTTACTCTCTATCTTAAAATTGTTCCCCCAATGCACGTGTAAAATTTATTCACTTGCAATTTTTTATTCTCATCTCAGTAAAGTGTTTTTTTATGAATCGATCACCAGTATCATCCACACAAGGCAATCTAGCTCCTGCATTCTTTTTATCAAACTTTAATATTCATTATTATTACTAGCGGAAAGACAGGCACTGCCGTTCCTGTCTATTCGCATTTTTTTTGGGAAAAAACGTAAAATTTGTTTATTTATATTTTTAAATACTTCAAATTCAAATTCATCTTTAAATTTGGATGATATACTGAATTCTGATTTTTTTAATAATAACTTTTTAACACTAATCGTTTTTTTTACAATTCAAATTCAAATCCTGATTGATTCTATTTTTTCATATTCTAATTTTAATCCCCATTTCTTAATTTAAATTTAAAATATTATCCTTGTCATTTAAGTCGTGAATTTTTAAAATAATTTTGAAAAGTATAAATTAATAATTTAAATTCAAATCCTTCTTTAATTTTGGATGATATACTGAATTCAGTTTTTTTAGTGGAAACAATAAAAAAAGGGTATTCCCTTTATATATAGGTATAGATCATTACAATTGTAATATTACAGCACCAACAAAAAAAATTAAAATCTAACTGTAGTGAAAACCTGAAACAGCAAATTAGAGAGCACATGAACGACAAGAATAACTGGTTGAATCCGCACGATAATAGCCCTCTAAACTACACATCATCGTAGAACAACAAACAAGGACCACGACAACCCAGAAAATAAAACATCACAGACTGAGAACCATAATCATGACTACTAAAATTAGTCATATCCAGAATTGAGACACACTGAAGGTTCTATTGACTATGAGTAAAAATGATAGGAAAAGCTAAGGTCCCTTGCTTTTAGCCACTTCCATGAACGTAAGTTAACCAGCTCTAGTAATTCTGAGGCAGTCAAAATTTTATTTATAAACACAACTGCATTTCGCGCCAACCATAAACTCCATAGAACAGTCAACCAAATCACATACCATATATACCTTGTTTTTGAATTACAGTTTGGTAATCCCAAACATTGATCAAAATGAGTAATAAATGAGTTATGAAATTCAGAATGAAAACCACACCAGTCCAAGCAAAAGCATCCACAACCCATAAGCATAACAACATTCAAAGACAATATGAGACGCAATCTCCAAACCTTGACCACACCAGACACGATCCGTATTAGACTGTTGGATAATATTCCTTTTTACAAGATTGGCCTTGTAAGGAATCCAATCCAATAACACTCTCCATGCAAAACAAGAGACATTAAAAGGGACCAAAAGAACACCAAATAAACTTGTGCAGGGGGATATCTGCATGGATGGTGGAATTAACTGTAACATGATAGGCTGAATGAACCGAATAATTACCGTTTATCCCAGCCTTCCAACACCAATTGTCATCTACCCTCCATTGTACCTTAATCAAAGATAAGTCCATCAAGAGCAATGACAATTGTGTCAATTCCCACTTAAAAGTTGTCTTCTCCTACTCCATTTCCACTCTACTCCATCCTCCCTTCTCTTAATCATATCAGCGACCAAAATTTCCTTATTGTTAGTGATAGAAAATAATCTACTATATCTCAGAAAAAGGAATTGAGGTACATCAAACATCCCTCCAAAAAGACGTACTACTCTTATTCCCCACAACTTTAATGCACGTATTAGAGAATACTCCACAAATCTACCCGCCACCTAGAACCAACAGCTCTCTCACCCCCTTACTTGCATGAGAATGCCCATAAATAGATCCTAATACCCTACTCCAATAACTTTCCTTCTCTCAATCATGCCAAAGGACAGTAATTTACTCTTCCACTGAGAGAGTTTTTTCTCCACCTTTTAAATAACAGACAACCAAGTCTTCAATCTATGGGGATTTGCACCGATAGGTAGTCCTAAATATGAGCATGAGAAAGACCCAACTTTACAGTTTAAAAATTGAGCCATGGTCCCCAACAAAACCATATCAATATTAATTCCCAGGAGCTTACTCTTGTGGAAATTAACTTTTAAACCTGACACTAATTCAAACAATTGCAACATAGCTTTAATCACTCAAGCATTGCTCATAGAGGCTTCAACCACAAAGATTGTATCATCGACATATTGAAGGTGTGATACTAAAACATCATTTTGGCCAACAAGATAACCTTAAAAAACCTGCTCATGTACTACTCTTACCATTAGAGAATTCAACCCTTAGCTAGCAACCATTAAAAATAAAAAAGGTGCCAAAGGATTACCTTGTCGCAAGCCTCTACCCACCCCAAATTCACTTGATGGGCTACCATTAACAAGAATCGACACTCTGCCAGAATTTAAACACTTTTCCATCCATCTTCTCCACTTAAGAGGGAACCCCATTTTCTCCATCACAAACCGTAGAAACTCTCAATTAACAGAATCGCAGGCTTTCTCAAAATCAACTTGAAAAAACAAACAAGGTTGTTTATCCTTTTTGCTTAATCTAAAACTCCACCACTACACTATCAAAGATTAATCTTTCTTTCAGAAATGTAGATTGACACTCAGAGATTACATTACCAATAACCTTCCGCAGTCTGTTTGCCATTAACTTAGCTAGCACCTTATACATACAACCTATAAGAAAAATAGGACGGTATTCCCCCACTTTTTATGGGTTATCAGTCTTAGGTATAAGAACAACAAACGAGCTGTTAGAACCTTTGATTGACTTACCATTATCATGGAACTCATGGAGAAAAGCCAAAAAATCATATTTGACAACATCCCATAAGTCCTTGATAAAAGTGAAATTAGAACCATCTGCCCTTGAGCTTTTAGAGCCCTCACAATCCCATACAACAACCTTCACCTCCTCCCCAGAAAAGGTCATATTAAATCTTCAGCATTTCTTTGTGACAAAGATTTGAATTCTACACCATCAAGGAAAGGTCTATCATAACATATCTCCTGAAAATGCCTCTAAAAAAACCTTTCACCGCATCTTATAATTCAGAAGGAATTGTATATCTCACATTATTCACCTGCAAACTTCAAATTTCACTCATAAATCTTCTCTTATTTATACATGTGTGAAAGAATTTTGAATTAGCATCCTCCACTTGTAACCATGTCAACCTCGATTTTTGAAATATAATAAGTTGTCTTTCAAGGACATATAATGAACAATTAAGTTGAACACTCTTTCCGTTGCCAAACTTCTTCAACCAACAAAGAAGATTAATTCTTCACCCTTAAGATCCAATTCGTTTACTTTATCTCTAGCCTCTTTAATTTTAACATCCAAGTTGCCAAGTGTTTCCCAATTCACAAATTCATTCTCCAACAAAATTGATCCGACACACCTCTAGATAGACCTCATTGTGATGTATGTGACCAATGAAGCAACCAAGAAGGCGACACCAAAAATACTTAACATTGCAAAGAAATAAAAAAATTACACGGAAGTATGTTAATATCTAAATCATAAAAATAGATATCTATTAATATCCAAAGAATACAAATATAGCACACCATGATGAACAATTTAAATGAAAGCAATTAATATTTACAATAAAAATGATTCATATTAAATTTATATAGTGAAAACATACCAAAGATGAACATTTTGCATAAAATTAATATATCTGCATAAATTGAGCTCTTCATAATCTTCAATCTTCATTTATGTTCATTTTAATTTGGAATAAAAATATTTTATATTATTATATATTATGTAAGATATTACTTTATAATTACTACCAATTTGCATTCACAAAATATGGTTATTTAACCTGCCCAAGTTAAAAAGTTAAAAAGTGTGATATGCAGAAGGTAATATAATATGAACTAGCGGAAAGACAGGCACTGCCGTGCCTGTCTATCCGCATTTTTTTGGGGGTAAAAACGTAAAAAAATTTATTTATTATTTTGTAAGTACGCCATATAATTAATTTGTAAGATTAAATTAAAACTATATTTATCATTTTAAATTAAATTAATCACAATGTAATATGTAAATGTATAACGTATACATTAAAGCTTAATAAATACAATTTATGTTCCATAGTAAAATAAATATAAAGAATTAATCTAAAAGAATGAATGATAGCTGCATTTAAGACAATCTAAAATAGTATTGTTTATTTACAATTCTTATTTCTTTGTCAACTCCGTCCCTTCCTTAATTGGGAGACCAAACAGTGAATGAATTCCAGGAACATTTTTTTCCTCCCTGCATTTTAGATGAAAATCTTATTATGTCAATATTGATAGTTAACCCATTTAAAATATTTAATTAAATTTAAATAGCAAATGAAATAGAATAATCATTTACCTTGAAATGATTCTTGTTAATTCTTCATACATGACATTATCAATAAGCTCTTGGCGTTTGAAGAACTACAAAATATCCCACAATATGTTATATGCAAATGTTAGATATTTAATAACTTACAAATGTATTTTGCTCATCTAAGAAAGAATAGATCAAAACCTGCAATATGCATATGTTTTGTTTTGCATGAAATTTGCTATTCTGATGGCTATATGGTGACGTTGCAATTTCATCATCCCTGATAATAATTTTAGAGTTAGTATTCAATTGAGGTGAAAAAATTGAGATCACTTATTGTATGGTACACAAAATATTTGTTCTGTTATAAAAAAAATTAAACCTAATTTTTTATTAAATAACACCTAATAGAAAAAACATCTTAATATAAACCAATTGAGTTACCTATTCATGCGTTGAGCTAATAGTTCTTTTTTTACCATATTCCAAAGTTGAGTCTTATCTGTTATTACGGTGCAACCCCACCCAATAGAATAGACTTTTAGACGATGTACCTGAAATAAATAAATTTTATATATTAGAAAAAACTCGTAAATAAACAATATGAATATGTTACTGTAGTATTTTTTGTCTAACCTTGTTATCGATTGTGGAAATTGATGCGAGTGATTGCTCATCTTTCCATATATTCCATAGCTTTTGGAATTCATCCTCCTGCAAAAATTATGTTAATTTGTTAAAGATATAGTAAAGTACAAATATTAAGGATTAAATTGTTAAATTATAACTTACTTGTTTGTCGAAGTAAATGTCCAAATGTTTAGTTCTCATATCTTGACATAACTGGAAGATGTCCTTGAATTTTAAGTTACCTGGAACAAAGATAAAATATAGAGTTTGTAATTTAGTTGTTGATTTTTTTAATTTAATGTCTATCATAAAAGTTAGTTTATATTTGTTTAAGTGAAGAATACACGTGAATATATCTAACGTAAAAGTAAAATAAAATTACCCGAGATTGTGATAACAAAATCTCTTTGAAGACAATATTTTTTGTGAAGTTCCCATCTTCTCCTTCAAGTTTTCCATCCTTAATAAGTAATTTTGTAGTTGCTTGAGAAACACCTCTTGACAAAGCTACATATAACTGACCATGGCTAAAGACATGTCGTGGAAGATAAATGCCAACATTAGGAATGGTTTGTCCCTGTGCTTTATTTATGGTAATTGCAAAACTCAGTCTCACAGGAAACTGCTTCCTAATAAGCATAAAAGGAAGTCCCGCATTCTCAGTTGTCTTATGTTTAATTCTTGGCAAGAAAACTCTTCTTCCAGCATTACTGCCTGTTAGGATTTCCACATCAAGCATGTTCCTAAAACGACCACGACATAATAACCTTGTTCCATATCAAAGGCCAGATTTGGGGTCAATATTTCGCAATAACATCAAGGGTGCACCTTTTTTCACCTTTAGAATGTGTGGTGGCAATCCGCCAGGAGAAATGGAGTGTAAGTATTCCTGTTGATATAGGTTGTGTGTGTCTCCTTCAACCTCATCAAAGGACAACAAATTATGTTCTTCTCCTGGGAACTTATTGATAATTATATTATTCAATTTCTGGACGTCGTCATTTTTGGGTGTTGGTATGGCTCTTTCTACCATATAAGATGCATCCCATCCGTGAGATTCTAAATGTGGAAATATTTGTTGTATAAGATTGTGTATTGAACATTCCCCTTCCCACGGTATTGCAATCTGGCGAGGCACCTTTACCATATCATCTGGTTTGGTAGGTTCAACACCATCACCAATGCGCATAAGGAAATCAGCAAAATCATGATCTTGCAATGAGCGCATATTTTGGCGCAAATGAAGGATTTTTGTGTTATTCCATAAATGTGACTTCACAATACATGCAGATATCATTTGTGGCTTAGTACCTTTTTGAATAACAGGAAGTACTTGGCGAAAATCTCCTCCCAATATCATCACTTTTCCCCCAAATGGAGCATCGCAATCAAGAATATCCTTTAATGTTCGGTCCACTGATTCCAGAGCATATTTGTTAATCGTGGGTGCCTCATCCCAAATGATTGTTGTTGTTTCTTTTATCAACCTTGCAAGATCAGATTGTTTACTTATTGAGCAGAAAGACCCTTGCTCTACATTGATAGGTATCTTAAATCTTGAATGCGCAGTTCTACCACCAGGTAACAGGGTCGCAGCTATACCAGATGAGGCCGTTGCTAAGACAATTTTTCCTTTACTTCTTAAACTTGCAAGTAAAGTACGGTAAAAGAATGTTTTACCTGTTCCTCCAGGCCCATCAACAAAAAAAACTTGACTCTGATTATGCTCGACTGCACTCATGATGGTGTTGAAAGCAAATAATTGGTCATTATTCAATTTATGTACAAATCCCACATCTTCATCAGGTATATTGACCAATAACTCTTCTTGTATAACTCTTGGCAGGAGATTATCGTGACCTGTATCCACTGTTAACTCTGGCAGATCATAATCTTTTATTTGTTTTCCATGTTGATTCAAAAGGTCATTCAAATCCCTCAAAAGCATGTTAGTCGAGTTATCTCCCAAACCAATACTTGTCGAAGGATAATCTTCTACCATGTAATTGTGAAACTCATCCCAAAGGCGTCTAACAATCATTGGTTCACAAAAAATCAATATAATAGCAAATAATCTTCTTAAAGCACATGGCATCCGCAATGCTGATGCTTCAACTAAGCATTCGCGAATACTATTGTCACTCTCTAAAAAGCCCCACTGCTCAGCTGCTTTTTTGAATGTGGGGAAACATGTTCCATTTACTGTAAGAAGGCTTTCCCAGCTGGTTGGACCTCTTAAATGAGATAATAAAACACGTAGGTAGAATTTCTCTCCTTCTGTGGGAGATACTGTATAGATACGACCTATAACTTTATTATTTGACCTTCTTGGGGACCATTCCTTTTCCTTCTTGCGCCAACAATAGTGCTCTGGAATCTCTTTGTACAAATACCTTGTAGCTTGTGGATCTCTCTGATTTAGGGCAAAGAATTGCGTGAGCATTGTTTTAGAGTTAAGGTCATCATGTAGTATATCATTAATTCTCTGATGCTTATAAAATCGCACCTGGTGGCGATTTGGTAAGTGGATTTGCAACCTTTCAACGGATGGATATAATCGGTAAAGTGTAAATCTAAAAATTTTCCACATGGCTTCTGGAGCACAAATCCATCTTGCATCAATATATTGTTGAACCTCATCTACATATGATGCTCTATGAACTTCCATTTCAACTCGATCTGGACCTTTGTAGACATACTTGTATAAGTATTTAATACTCTTGATGCTACTGCACACTTCAACATTAATGTGACAGTCATACTTCAACAACAACCATGGGTTATAAGGAACCACCCATCTATTGTCAATAGTGATATTTCTATTCAGAGTAACAGGTTCGCAAGACCGCCTTCTATACAGTGGATATGAGTCATTACCTTGACGTGTTTCTTCTATGAACTCTTTTGGAAACATTTTTTTGCACTGACCATTCTTCATACATGGGGATCTTGTATTAAGTGCGCCGCATGGTCCATGGATCATGTGCTTCAATACTGCATCATATAACTGCGGTTCCTCTTCGATTCTTGGAATTTTTTCCCTAACCACGCTATCATATTCTTCTGGGTTACGTAATTTATCATTGCTTTCCAAAATTAGTAACATATGAACATGTGGTAGTCCTCGTTTTTGAAACTCTGTTACATACATGTAACTTTTAACCTTTCCTAGGACTCCTTTATTAATCACATCATCCTTTAATTGCTCAAATTTGGCTTTAAAGATTCTTGTCAGCAAGTCTGGGCGATCTTGCGGAGTTTCAAAAGTGCCAAGTTCAGAAGTTATTTCACTCCAGCAAGGATTACATGTCATTGTAAGGAAAATATCGGGTTTTCCATCACTAAGGACAATGGCCATACCGTCTTCATAACGTTGTGTCATGTCTCGACGACTACCAATAAATGACGATGGTAATATTGTTCTCCGACCGATATTTTCTACGATTATAAGTTATGAGTGTTAGATTTGTTAAATGCATATGATATATATTTTATTAACAATTTATATGATAATTTTAGTACCTGTAGTAATTTCTCCTACATGCAACGCATCTTGCAAGCCTTGATACACCTCCGCGCGGATATCGTTTTGGTGAGTTCGAATCCACCTTAATCTCCCAGATTCAATCTTGACATAGTTGTCTACAACATATTGTTGTAACAATCGTCCAGCTTTTAACAATGTGGATTGATCATTTGGACGAATCTACAATAAATGAAATAAAAACTTGACACTGCATATTATTGGTTTAAAAAATATATGCTTGAAAATTGTATATTAGTATAGATGATATTTACCTGAAGCATGTAACTATAATATTCTCGACATGAGACATTTCTTCCTCTATTATTATTTGTGTGAATATCCCAACCATATGTCCCAAAAGGGAATAAGAGAGGATATTGTAGGGGATCATAGTAGCCCTTTGTTTCTTGAATACTCGTAATATCTCCATCATGGTCTACCACTTTGATATCTCTTCCACGTGCTATAGATTCCATGTCCCCAGCGACAATAATTCCTGCGACTTGTGAAGCAGTTGGCAGGTTATATTGTGGCTGATTAGCAGGACGCTCTTTAATGATGAGACTACATTCAAGAATATCTGGACGTAGTGCAAGTTGCCTAAATAGATGTACAAAAGGATTGTATTGATGGAGTATCTGTTGCAACTTATACACTATTGTTTGGTGAAGTTGTGGATTTTCCAACATCCTATTATGTAATTCATGCTCAGTATCATAGATGTATAACTGCAGGTATCGTGGCCTGGAACCAACATCTGGATAGAATCCTCCTATTCTGTGATAGATTGCACCTTGAGCGCGAAAGGTGTATATACCACCTCCAGTCGCAGCTACATTTTCATCAACGTGTACACCCATGGAAGTGAATGAAAACACATGATTATAGCTCCTAATATATTGACGAAAATGTCTTCCTTCAGATGAGCTATCTGAGAATATTTCTAGCAATTGTTGAGGAGCATTCACCTGTGGAAACGACACTTTCCCACCAATGCAGCAAAAGTTACCCGATTCATTGTAAAACAATCGTGCATTGCACAATCTACACGTACTTGGAGCAGACAATTGGGATCTGATCATAGTTGCATTATTGAAGAAATTTCGAGCAATATTATGTTTTGCTCGAAAATTATTTCGCAATTCTGTGTTAACAGTAAAAAGTTAACTATACATAAGCGTCAAGAAAATTGAAGTAATTTTTATTTCCCATATATTTTTTTAAAAGATTTTTTCTAAATAATACACAATAATATAGATAATCGATTGAACCTTGGAAATATATATATGAGAAAAGTAAATGATTTATATAACCTATGAGCATACTCAATAGAAATACAAATAATTGATAGGTTGCGATAATAGTATAGAGACACACAAACACACACACACAAAATTGTGCTAATTGTGTTTATATAATTTAAATATTATTCACCATACCTTCATTACGACACGGTGCAGCATTAGTTGTGGCCATAGTAGACACATATGGTATTTCAGCATCAGTAGAATCTGTATTATTTTGAAAAAAATGTTAAATGTGTTTGAAAGATAATACTTTAATAGAATTATTATGACATAATTCATTTAAATATGTGATTTAATGATAGGTTGTGGTAAATTTATCTGACTTACCGTGCGCTATTTCATTAATATGTGTAGTACTTGGTCCTGCTTCGCTGTCATGGGTTCCTTGAAACCGTCTTGAAGCAAAATTATTATCTGTCATTTGATTTCTATTTCTTCGTTGACGCATTCTAGATAATTCTTGTTGCCTTTGCTCGCTGCTCATTCTTTGCCTTCTACTTCTAGCATTTTGTCTCCATCTTTCTCGTTGTTGATCTCGTGATTGTCTCCTATTGTTATTTTCCATTTTTCTATATTAAAAAAAGGATAGATTAATATTATTGTTGTTATAATTACAACTTATATATATTTATAATCCATAGAAATAATTATTTAAAAAATATATTAATTCAATAATAAATAAATATTAACTCCTCATCTATATTTTCGTTTGTAATATTCTACATTTCTTTAGATTGAACAGATTAAATATCAACTTAATATTGATTATTTAGAAAGTGACATAAGTTGTGTTGTTTATGCTAAATATCAAATTGTTGAAAAAAAAAAAGAAGGTAAATATCAAATTGAAATCATATATATATATTAGTATATATATACATACATATACATTCTATAGACATTAATGGATTGATCACAATAATCGAGTGAAGGAAAGTCATAATAAAAGTGTCATTCCATTCTACATAATGAATAGTGCTAAGCAAATATTTCATTATATGTTATTTGAGCAAACTTAAATTTAGTGATATGAATGATTGTAAATTTAGATGCAAATCAACTTATCTTGAAATTCATTCTTGGTAATATATATATATATATATATATATATATATAAATAATAGTATAAAAAATTTTATTCAATTCACATGAACTTTACAGATTTTCATATATATGGATGTAAACGTAATCTTCAGTTATTTAAGAAAAAAATAATAATTTATATTATCTTATTCTTAAATAAAGATATGACTATTATTTCAAGAAAAATAAAATTAATTAATACCATAATTAAATATTTTTTTGATGAAGTATCAAGTAATTTTTTATTTATGAAATTTTATGATCCCGATTTACCTTATAAGAATTGCATTAATGAATTGATCACAATTAATGGAGTGAAGGAAAGTCATAATAAATGTGGCATACTATTCTACATAATCAATAGTGTTAAACAAATAAATATTTCATTATATGTTATTTAAGCAAACTTAAACTTAGGGATATTAATCATTGTAAATTTAGGTGCAAATAAATTTATCTTGAAATTCATTCGCAGTAATCTATAAAAAATAATAGTATAATAAATTTTATTCAATTTGCATGAATTTTACATATTTTCATATTTATGGATTTAAATGTAATACTAATTTATTTATGTTAAAATTATTAAATTATATTATATGAAAATCATAAAGATATTGCTATTATTTTAAAATAAAGAAAAATTATCACCATAATAACTAAATAATTATTGATACCATATGTATAGTTATATATACACACGGATGTGTATCTATATATTAAGTAACGATTATTATAACTTTTTTAAATAATGAATATAATTACTACTCATTTAATTAATGATGAAATTAGAAATATATATATTTTTAGAATATATATTAGAGGTAAACATATAAATATTTTTTTGAAAGAATATAAATATAATTTAAATACCAAAAACATTGTAAATGAGGTAATCCAACAAAGTATAATTAGTAAAAATAATATAATTTGTATCAGTGATGACTACATAATTTATTTGTGAATGTCTCATCAATCTCTAACTTAATTATCGATACCATTCAAATGCATTCTCTTTTATGATTTTCAATTTGGTATTTTCTTGCGATGTTAAATTGAGTAGTTTTTCCATTATAATAGGTAGTGCAAATGAAGTAGCACTGATCATAAAATGTTATAGTTCATTTTATTTCATTTTAATAATTGTTCAAATTTTAGGTATTAACAAATACTAAATTGAGTGGGGTTACTACTATGAAACATTAGTATACACTATTTTGGGTATTGTGATACATAACTCTTTGCTCTAGGGGTTGTGAAGCATAGTGTCTTTCATTTAATGGTATTGAAAAGTCAATTACGTATTGTGAAACCTAGTTCCATTCTTTTATGAACATTGAAAAGCTATTGTAAAGCCTAACTCATTTCATTTTAAATTAGGTATGAGAGACGCAACTAAAAAATGAAAACAATATGTAAATATATCTAAATTACTAATTATATATGTAAATAACTTAAATGTGTAATTTATTACTCATGCATTACCTTGTGACCAATGCTAGTGCCTTTCAATATCAATGCTATCTAACAAAAAGTTAATAGGAGGAACTCATGCAAAGAAAACTTAAGAGAGAAAAGGAACTCACGTAACATTCCCTCCCCTTAGACGCCTCTCTCACTCATGTGTGAGGTTTTTTATCCACTCTAGGTAGATATCTTCTCTCTGCTATCTCTAATAAGAGATTCTTCTTTATTTTCCTATACTTCCTCCATCCCCACCGCTACTTCCCTTTCCTTCTTTCCCGACCACCTTCTCCGTTTCCCTTACATCCATCTTCTATCATCTTCTTTAACTTCCCTTCTCTCCCCTCCTTAAGGCCTTGGTCGACATTGTCATCCTCTGTGTGACTTAAATTTGATGCAACTGAGGTCGTTTCTTTTTTGAAGGTCTGATGACCTTTTTCATTGGATATTTGCAATGTCAGTCGTGTTAAAAATAACGAAAAGAAAGTAAAGAACAAAAAAAATTCACTTGGCATTTTAATTCAAAAATAAGGCTAATCACATTAGAGGATGGGGATTTTATTTTGTCTTTTTATTTTTTTATTGTTCAACTTTATGCACTTTAAACATGTATTTTGAGCAAGTATATTGTGTTATGTTATGTAGTGTACAATGGATAAAACATGGTAGGAATGCTCTTTTTTTTATTATTATTATTATTATTATTATTATTTAAGGGAAACACTCTTTGTGATTATTATTGCCATTTGACCATGTAAATGCTGCTTGACCGTTTTTAATCTTTGACAAAAAATAAAGTTAATGATAATAATAATGTTGTTTTTTTTACAGGAAATAATGTTGTTGAAAATATATAAATGATAATACTATTGTTGCGAACTGAAAGTGGGAAACGAAAAGAAAGCTCCAGCTTCACTCTGCTACTCCCTACTCCCTTCGCTATTTGATTTCTGGATTTCACATCACTCGCCTCTTTGCACTGAAAGCTAGGGTTTCTCCTTTGGGCTCCAACCCTCTTCTGTAGCTCACTCGTGAGTCCTCTTATCCCGCTTCTACTTCTAGGGTTTTGCTTTTAAGACTATTATTATTGAAATTCTAAGATTTTGAGGCTTCTTCTATGCTACGGATGCTGAATTTCCTTTCTAGTGTTATTTTCCTGTCTATTCCTATTTGTGTTCCTGAATTTGAATGATGGGTGGTATTCAAATGTCTTGAGTTATGACTGGAGTAACGCCAATGAGGAACCGTCAATATTGTGTTGAAAGCCTCTCTCTCTCATCTGCTAATTGTTTGTTTTAGACTAGTTATAATGATTAACGAAACGCCGTGCTATTTGTGCTCTTCTCTTACTCATGTGTCGCCATGACAATAACATATCCTCTGTTTTATGGTTTTCACATTTTAGACAGAAACTAGCTTTCTGGTGTTTAATTTTGTATACAATTTGCTTGGTTTTGTTTTGATCATGATATTGCTTCGATTGTTTCCTATTTATTATTCTTTTTCAATTGCAAATCTCAGATGTGCATGTGCAGGTGTTCAAAGTATAATGTGTGATATGTATTGGATTTTGTATCATTGGGATAGTACTCTCTTGGATTAATGTAGTCTCGTTTAACAAGCCCTGCCTTGACCCCAATGAGAATTCACTTTCTAATACTATAGTTACTCATAATTTATTCAACTCATAATAATGGATGAAACTTATGTAGTCACTCCTACTTGTTGACCAAACGATTACAACTTTAGACCTTTTCCTGTCACATAAAAAAAAACTTTAATCTTTCATCCATATACAGTATACCCATCTGGATTGCGTAGATCGCAAGACATTAGGTAGCAGAGTTGGAAACTCCTCTATGATTTAGTGAGAGCAAGTGCTAATTGGATACAGTTTTTCTGCAGTAATTTCATGTGATCAATGCGTGGTGTTACCAAATGCACTCAAAGTAGCTGGTATAATTATGTTTCAAATAGCCTTTGATCCTCCCACAAACAATATTGGACGTTTTTCACAATTACCAATCTATATTGGCCTGTTTTGGGATGGAGATTGTTTCGAAATAAGAAATATTTTGAGTTCAAGAACTGGAAAAGATGTGCCACCTTATGTATTTAGTTTTACCAGATACACTAGTTTCCAATGTGCATCATCAAGAACAAATATTGGAGAATTAATGCAATAAGAATTGTAGCTTTGATCTGCTTTGTTAGTGGCCAATTATTGAGTACCAATTCCATCATGAATATAGATTTTTCCTGGTTTCCTGAGAATGTGCCTAGGCTTTGGAATATCGTTAGGAAGTGTTAGATTCTTGTATCTGTTTGGAATTTGAAGATTCAAATTTCAATGTCTTTTTGTTATCTCGCAGTTGAAATTATTTGACATAAATTTTGAAAACATGGAATCGTATGCTCTCTCTAATTATTGGACCAATTAGTTACACAAGACTTGCGCGTTGGTGGCTTTGCGAAAATGTTTAGGCAATATTGAGGAAAGTTTACTATTATAACAGTCTGAATGATAGGCCTGTGCAAAAAGACCAGTATCTTAAACCAACCCGTTACCAAACCTGTTCCAGATTAAAAACACTCGCTTCATTAAATCTCATTTTTGAACTGGCTCACTCTAATTTATAAAGCCCAATTCAGATTTTTTAAACCATTAAAACAGGTCAGGTACCTGGTTTTTATGTTCCACTCATTCTAAATCAATTTAGATTTCAATTAACCCAACTTGGACCCTAGTTTCTATTGTGAGAACCCTAATCCCCATTTCCCCTTGCTTAAGCTTGAATCATATAAGCTCGTTCAAGTTTTTTTGGAATCATCCTCCTCGTTCAATTTGCTCAAATCACCATTTTCCAGCAACCCTCCTCCTCGTGCTTCCTGGAGCTCCGTTGCACAAAGTCGTTTTCAATCGAATCATCCTTTCGTTCTTTGAATAATCAAGGCTCATTCCACTGTTCTTCATTTTCTATTTACTTTGCACCCCTTTCTATCAATACATAGTGATTGTTCCTTTTTCTGCCATTGTTGTGAGCTCAGAAATGGGGAAAAGGGTGACACGGGGTGCAAAATATATACGTGGAATCTTCTCCGTAATGTTTGCTTAATGTGGTATGCTTTGCTTTGTGTGAGTGAGACATACATGACTTTGACTCATAGATGGTTGTGATTAAACTATTTCCACCGTGAGAGGCTTTGTAGTGGAAAATTGGTATATGAATAAGACATTTCTGGTTCTGCAAAATAATTCGGACACACTTATCACTAGGATTGGTCCCACCACAAAAAAGAGTAGAATATTGAACAGAGAGATAGCTTCTAAAACATATACTTCTTTGCCATCCAATATGTCAACTGTGTTATTTTCCTTGCATGTGTTTCCTTTTCATTATTTTATTTCCTTTCCTCACAACGAAGATGATGGTTATTTTTTTACAGCCCTAGTGGGTTCTTTTTCTTTTGTTTTTCCTTTTTTGGCATGAATTGATCAATTAATTTATTTGTATATATCTAGATGTGTTTTAGACATGCATTTCTGTCATGCTCCCACATACTGAACAACTCTGATCACTTTTCTAATTGTCCATAATTAACTTTCTGAGAACATGTCTTCAAAAAGGAAAGAAATAACGTAAAAGTATGTTTTGTTGTTGTCTAGTAGCTTAGAACAAACTGAAAAATGTTGTATTAAACAACTATAGTAAAACTTTTAATGGTTTTATAAAGAAGCAATTTATGGCAAGATAACAACAAAATTGAAGACATTTTGTTTGAACAAGCCCACAGTAAATTGCATATTGAAATAGGTCAGAGAATAAGATAAATTGATGTTGTTCTTGTCTGACAGTGAGTTGTTTGTTCAGAGTCAATAAATTGTATTAAGTTGGAAGTGTATTTGACAAAATCTGCGATTCTCTAAGTCTTGTGTACCTATTCTTAATTTCTTTTGTATGTGTGAACATGATTTTACTTGTGTATGTTTGAACATGTATCATGGACAATTATTAGGTCTGTTGTATTTTCAATTATAGTATAGCTCTATTGATTTTACTGTGTACACCTTCATAGTGTATTAAAGTTTTTTCTGAATTGTTTAAAATGTAAAAGTTTTTCTGAATTGAGAGATGCCAGAACCAAGGAGAAAAAGTTGGCAGAGCAATGGACTGCAAATCATTTAAAGCTGACTAGATTCCTAGGCCAATCAGATATAGTTTATATGCATTTTATGCTTCTTGTTCTGAAATCTGATCTTGCTATATTTTTACCATAGATGTGTATGAATAATTGATCTTACTATATCTATCCATGTCACTTTGTCAGGGTTGAGTTCTTGTGTTCATTGGCAAATCAGATATATATCCATGTAAAGATGTTGCAATTGCTCCAAATTCTTTTGACCAGGTATTATTTAATTGTATATGTTTCTCTGATGAATTTAGTAATGTTCACTGTTAGAATTTGTTGCTACTAGTACTGAGTTTGGTATTCAGTATTCCCTTAAAAATGGAGATGAAAAATTTAGGTATGAATTTATCACATATATTTTCATATAAAGCTCTCTCTGAAATTCTAACCCTTAATATCAGGGGACACCAAAGTGACCTTGGATTAGAATGAAAATTTTAGAAGAGTCAAATCAAGAGTGCCACTGCCAGGGATTGAAACTTTAGTTTGGTTTTGTTTCAGCTTGATAATTATTTAGTAGAAGTCACTTTAGTTTCTGTTTTCTTGAATGGAACAATCCAAATGGCGTCTAGATTACCATATGGTATGCTTGACGGGATTGCCATTAGTAACCTTTCTACATTTATGGGTATATGGGTTACTGGTCTTCTGGGTATCATGTCTAAGCATTTTATGGAAGTTTCAGAGGTTTTCTATTAGTGAAGGTTATTTCTGTCTTTGTATATACCATATGTAGTCCGGACAGGTAAACATTTGATAATATGTGCCTCTGAAAAGGTTGTATCTCTTCCTTGAAAAATCTTAAATAATATTTCATTTGTAGAAATTACAAGTTACAACAATTTAAAAAAAAAAATCACTTTGAATTTTTTTTTATCATAGTAAAATAGGACTCTTGTGGATGCAGATATGTATTGGCTAATCCCTTACAAAATTGTATTGAATTTCACCTCTTATCATCATTTGTCCGATCTTCACACTTTTTTTTCCTTCTCTACCAAGAACATTATAAATTTCGGCCTAGAAAAAAAAAATCCTGTTGTTTATTTGACCTATGTGTATTGTATTTTTTATTCCGGGGACAATCTGTGTATTGAATTTTAAAAGGTGTTGGCTCAACACTTAATAATAATAACATACAATGCCTACTTCACAAACAATAATTTAGGTATGAATAAGCTTTCTGGAAGGGAATATATAGAAAGCAAACATATTTGAAGCCAAAGGAAAGTTTTCTAATCTTAGTCAACGCAAGTGAATTAATGATTTGAAAACTGTTATTGGTCCCTCATGGTCAATTTGATTCATACAGAAAAGCTAAAATTTCCAGCCAATTGTTTCTACCCATAAATCTCTTTGGGGATAGGATTGTTTTCTTTGCTTCTCTACTTGCATTGTTTCTTTTAAGGGGATTTATTCTCAGATATACAGAACAATTTGAGGACTTTTTTTGAGTTAATGTTTTGCGATTTCTCCTTTTTTACCTTGTATTTGCTATGAGGAGGATTGCTGGTTCTCCCTCCTGTACTAAGTTCTCATTCTCATTTTTTTTTCTGTTTTAAAAATGATCAATTATATTTGTGACCTGAGTGGTTGATGCAGACTTTGACTTGGATCAATTCTTAAGCTTAAGATTTTTGGTGGAACTACTTTTATTGATACTTTTAGTTTATAATGCAAGTGTGTAATTCATTTGATAACTTTCTGTTTCTATTTCTAGCATGCCGTATTCTTTTAATGAAGAAGAATCTTCTGCCTATTTTTTTCTTTTGTTTCTAATTCGAAGCACTGTGCATTGATCAATGTGAAGCTTTAAGGCTTTGGGGAGTGAGTTGAGTGGGAATGGCAGAAAGCTCTCTTCAAATTGATTTGATGGACGGACCTGAATTTGCACCCAGTAAGGGCCTTTTTTAAAAAAAAGAAATAAACACTTTGTAATTAAAAATTATGTCCAAATATTTTAAAATAATTACATAAGTTTTTCAGAAAAAAATAAAATCCAGAAAAATAAGTTTTAGTGCTTTTTTCATAAGCTAGGAAGAGTAGCTTCTGAATAAAAGCTATATCATAAAAATTCATTTTTAAAAGCTTATCCAAATGCACCCTAAGCAATTGCAGTCTGGTTGGTCCTCTACAGGTATTGCTAGTATCAGTAGTTCAAAGTCGTCCTATTTGGAAAGAAGTGGTAAGTTAAAACCCAGAATGGAATTCTCATCCAAGGAACCATTTCCTGGAGGCAGAGGTTCAAATAATGATGATGTTACGAATAAAGACTACAGAGTTTTGGATGCAACAGTTGCATGGGAAACTGATGGAAGTTGCAGCAGGTCAGTCAGGTTTGTTTCTCTACTTACATCTGCACTGATCCTATTTTTTGAAAATTAATGGAAATTTAATAAGTTTAACTGATGATTTTTTATGAGAAATATTCTATAATAAAGCTGATCATGCATATATCATTATATACTAATGCTCATGTGAATGCTTTGACATTTAAGTGGTCTTTAATCTTGAAAATTCATGCAAATCCAACAGTCCTAGATTAAAGATTTTAGATTATGAAGAGAAGTTTGGAAGCTGAAGTTTTTAGGTCCTTTAGAAAAGTTGCACATCAAAAGCATTTTTCAGATTTTTCTTATTAAGATGTATGGAAGACATGCTCCATCCTTTTGTTGTGCCGTGTCCCACGCCCCATGTCTATGTATGTTCCCAACAGCTTGTTTCTTTATGCATACCCATTTTCTTTAATTTCAAGGTCATCTTAGTACTTTTTGACCGCTTTATATTTTGTATCTTTAACAGCATGGTAGTCATTAAGTTCAAATTATGTCACAGTTCCCTCAAAGTAATTTTAAGTCTTCAACATGTGTGTTTGTGCTTATTTCCAGATGCAATTTGTTTATTAATTCTCTGCCTCTCTTTGGATAATGCCATATCTAGGAGTAGCAGGAGCCGGAGCCCTCCACATGGTTTTATGTGGGATTTAGGAGTCAATGACAAAAATAAAGCAAGTGCTGGACGATTTACACAACCATGTAGAAATTTTGCTGCTGGGAAATGCAGAAGTGGCAGCCATTGTCATTTCCTTCACCTTGGTAATCAAAATTTTGAGGATAGTTGGGAAAGTAGACACAGACAAGATGGAGCTCCTAGATATTCTGCTGTCCATGAGAGTGGGGACTATTCTCTTACAAGTGGAAGATCTGATGAAGCTTGTATTAATTTTTTGAAAGGAAGATGTAGAATGGGAGCATCATGCAAGTATGTGCATCATGATAATTCTGATGGGTTTGGTAAAGTTTCTGCAGATGAATCATCTAGGGATTGGGTAATTAATAGAAGACACATGGAGAATTCTTTCGAGCAGGGTGGTTGGCATTATCCAAACCACATTGGTGATACTCCTTGCAAATTTTTTGCTTCTGGGAATTGTCGTAATGGTAAACATTGTAGGTTTTCTCATGATAGACAAGCATGTAGGAGCCCTAATAGAAGATTAAGTGATGATACGACAAGGATTAATCAAGGTGGAGATCAGGTATTGGATAGACCAAAATTGAGTGATTCTGATACTCCTAATGGAAGGATAAGAGATGATAGATGGTGTTCAGATGGCAGTATGGCTGCTGTAGATAAAGTTTGGGATGGTCCAAACAAGAATCATTTAGTTGCTGTCTTTGATACTGCAAAACTGGTTGAGGACAACAAAAATGGAGTTATGAGCTTCACTGCTTGGCCAATGAGTGATGGGTGGGGCCGTAACTTAGACAAGAACAGAGTGCATGGTGAGTTGCCATTTTCAAGTTATAAGAAGGAAGCCAACTGTTGGACAGCAGAAAATGCAATTGACAACATTCGCATTTCCCAATCAGTAGATAGAAGCATTTGGCCTGGTGATGAAAAAATGTCTCCTGATTGGAATTATGGTGAGCGATCTTCCAGCCGTATTAAAGAAGAGCACAGGCAGAATAAGCAACAAGTTTCTCCAGGTAGTGTGCTTTTGATGTTCCTCTTACTACACATCATTCGTCCATTGAAAAACCATTTGATCTTCTAGTGGAAAAACAAATTTTAAAAAATAATGTTGTTGCATTGACATAGTGACATAAACAAATCTGCTGATTCACACATAAACCTTAACTTTTCTACTGTTCTTCCAGGACAAGGATATAATCATGCTGCTCGAAATGTAAATGCTTTGCATTCTTCAAGCTATCATGGTGTTGTACAGAGTCATGTGTTGCGTGCAATTGCTCTTCCAAGACTAAGAAATGAAGGTATGCAGACCCAGGAAGTCTCTACTGAGAAAAGGTATACTGTTGAGTCAATTGCAAGCCTATCACAAGTTGGTTCAAGAAATTATCCAACTCACAACATGGTTAGCAAAGAACAGCTTGCTCAACTTACCTGCCTCTCAGCTTCTCTGGCACATTTCCTTGGAGCAGGTAGGCAGCTCCTGCAACTTAATGCTTCTTCAAGCCCTCATGATACAAAGGGCTTACCCTCTGTTGACCAAACTGAAGGGTCTGGTGATCCAATGTCTGATAGTATGGAGACAAGTGGGGTCCCCCAAACCTTTTCACCTATTGAAAATGTTCCAAACGATGCAGTAGAAATTCCATCACTGTTATCTAACTCGGGACAAAATTTTGATGATTTTTGTAAGACAGCATTTTCATCAAAACTTGTCAAGAGTGAAAATGAAATGGCCGCTGAAGAGAATGATCCTTTGGAAGACATGGACAAAAGTGGTGGACCTGATGAGGCCAACAAAATAAAGGATGTGAAGGGGATTCGTGCATTTAAATTTTCATTAGTGGAGTACATTAAGGAGCTTCTGAAACCAACATGGAAAGAAGGTCAAATCACCAAAGAAGATTATAAAGCAATTGTGAAGAAAGTTACTGATAAAGTAACTGGTTCAGTGCAGCGGGAACATATTCCTCAGACACAAGACAAAATTGACCGCTATTTATCATTTTCGAAACCAAAGCTTAACAAACTTGTACAGGTCAGTGGTGGCTCTCTCACAGATTTCCGTCATGTGTATGGTGGATTCAAACTTTTGTCACCCATTTAACTTGGTTTGGTAGATGAATGTGAATATGCATGCAGCTTCAGAAACCATTAAATTTTATAGAAGGTTCAATTTCTATGCTGAAAGAGTTGTAGGATAGTTGCCCAAAAATATAGGATTATATTTTGTAGAGGGGTCTGTATTTTCCGTAGATTTTATACATGTAACTAAACTTCATTAAATATAGGGAGTCAGGGACAATTACATTGATCTCTTATGAGGTTAGCACTAATTATACTGACATCCTTCTTGTGTTTGAAATATTATACCTACCTCCCTTACTTTATGTAGTGTTGTTAGGCCTTAAAATCCTGCTTCTTTTAAGAATTGCCCTGTCACTGTTATTTTTGTGTATGGATCATACACAATTTTTTGTGTATGGATCATACACAAGTTTCTCTTTAAAATAACAAAGCAAAAGATAGGTGTAATGTTTGAAACCAGAAGGGTGTCAAAGCAATTAAGAGTACCCTTAATTGACATTGCAGTTTAGGGTTACAACTCACTTCCACTGCAATCAATCATTATTTGGTGATGTAATTATTTCTTAAATATAGTGGAGCAAGACAGTCTCGTATCTGACAGGTCGCAGGTTCGAACCCCCACTCGTCCCCTTGGGGTGAGGTAAAATGTAAGTACCTCTGTAAGTGCTCTTTGAGCCCGGAGGCATTCCCTGCCTTGGACTGGGGCACCATTCCCTCACCCTAAATTTTTTCTCAACTATAGTGTTTAAAAATTGAACAGAAACTCATACTGTGATTCTTTTCTTAATTGCTTTTTTATTTCCTAAGCTAGTTACTTTTTCCTAATTTAACTAATAATCCCATACAGTACTTTCTTTTTATATAGCATCTGTTTCATATTAAAGTTTTACTTCTTTTCATACAGTAAGGTTGTTTTAAACCTATTCGCACACTAGGGTGACGTTGCGTATGTCCAATCCTCCCCAAACCATATATAGTGTTGGGAGCCATGTGCTTTGGACTATCCATTTTCTTTAATCCATCAAATAGTTACAACTGATATCTAAAAGTTTATGAGCTCCCGCCTATCTCTTATGTCAAAGTTGTTCTATTTTACTAGTTAAGATCTATGTCAGCTCCTGAATCTACATTTGCGTTTGAGAAATTTTTTTGTCAGTTACCTGAAACAGGTGATAACTTATCACTTCTGGTTTTTCCAGCTTGTCTTATAATTTTTCTCCTTTTGGTGCAGGCATACGTGGAAAAGGTTCGGAAGGTGTAGTAGTATATGTATAGAAATTTGGCTATGCAATCTGTTGAGTATATCTAGCTATGTTATTATTTTCCTTGCGTATTATGTTTCTGTATCGCTAAAGCTGTCCCCTTTAGATCAGTTGATAGTAGTATAATTGAGTAAACTTAGCAGCTCTTGTGTACATATAAACTCGGAGCTGTTTCTTATATGCAATTTTGGTCTGAGAAGAATTTTGGGTGACTTCTGTTATTATGCATTAGTTTACAACCTGAACATTAGGTTACTGTTATGTTTTATTAGTGCTATTTTTATTTTACCTGTTTGATGCTAGTAAGGGATGAGACATTTTTTTTCTTTTTAAAACAGTGGGAAAAATATCAATCATTAATGTTTCGGATTAAAGACTATGACCCAGTTTGGATACACTTCTGCAGAAGAACTTCTAGAAGATAAAAATAATGAATCAAAGAAGTCAAATGAATTTAACTTCTCCATAAGTTGAAATTAGTTACTTATGGAGAAGTTAAATGAGAGCTTTTGGAGTAGGTGAGTTCCAAAGACTTATTTCAACTTATGGAGAAGTTAAATGCATTTAATCTCTTTGATTTATTCTATTTTTTTTCACCTAGAAGTACTTCTGCAGAAATTTCATCCAAATAGATCCTATATCTTTTTATTTTTATCTTTATTTTAGAGAAGGTAATATTTTTAGGATAAGTGACTTGATCAATGGATGAATGATTTTATCATTTCCAACTTGATCAAGTCCAAGATGTTGGTGAGGTGGTTCAGCTTGGATCTTCGAGCTACTCCAATGGTTTGAAGGTGGTTCACTCCTCGAAAAATTGTGGTAAGGGGTGTATGTAGAAAACACCTAGTTATAAGTGATTTGGTAGTGTTAGCAAGGGAAGAGTATGTTAGTAATTGTGGAATGGAAGCGTGGAGGGGTGAAAGGATGTCATTTTATGTCATCATCTCACTCGCTACTATTGACATTTCATGTAATTTAGCTAAACTGCCGTGAAATTTTAACCCACGATAGTGAGAAACCTCAAAACCTGGACTGGGAAGTACATTTAATGTGAGGGATCCCACAAGAAACAAATAATTTGGTCGTGAACTTTTAATTTTATTTTATATTAATTAGTCCTTAAATTCTGATAATTGTTATAATTAACAGAGCAATTATTTCAATTAATTTAATCTCAGTCATTAAAAAGTCTATCTTATTTCTTCTTCGTAGATTCTATTTAAAATAGAAAACATTAAATAATTTAACCTCTTAAAACTAGTAAGGCTCCCATGGCAAAGGTTTTTCAATTGGAAAATTAAGTCTAAATGTTAAGCTCCAACTCCAAGCCATGGCGTGGAGTAATGAAACTCACGAGCACTGACTTGAGTCGAGTAATTAGAACCTACCCACGTTTTTTTTTCTAATTTAAAATCATTTTTAATTAACTTCATTTGGACAATTTCATGAACTGTGCATGATGTGTCGTTGAAAGGAAAGGGGAAATCTGCCTTAAGCCCTTAACAACTGTTGAATTTCATGTACAGAGACAATAGAAAATAGATTAGAAATGGAAGATGAAATTCAACATGGTATCAGAGCACCTTAATCATTATTTGGCCAAGATTGCTACGTTTCTTTGTTTTTGGTCACCTACAATATTGCCCGTGCTTTTCAGGATTGTTCTTACCAGCAACAGTGAGCTTTTGTTCCTTTTATTTGGGTTCTTGGTTTGGCGTTGGTTCCACCACCGCGTTCTTTAACCTCTTTGCTTTGGGTTTACTTTCTGCCAACTATGTGGATATATTTTTTCATGTTTAATGGCCGGTGTGCCTTTCTTTTGCCGAAGTCTTTCCGGTATCTTTCATAATAAGTTTTGATAAAGATTTTGTTTTGCTTCTTTCTTGAGTGGTTAAGCATTATGGTTAGCTTATGCTCTTGATTGTTAAGCTTGTAGCTTCGGCCTTATTATGGTGGTTAAGCATTGGAGATTTGAGCTTCTGCCTTATGGTGGTTAAGCATTGAAGATTGAAGATTTCTAACTTCTATAATGTAGTTAAGCTTTTGCCTAAATTTGGCATTGATTTTAGAGGCCTATTGAGCCCATTTCATGGTATTGTTATACCATTTTCAATTGTGATTTTCCCATTTGTATTTGATTGCATTGTGTTGGTCATTCCAAGCTTGGAGTGCTAGCACTTCCAGCTTGCGGGGGGCTGTTAGAGATAAATCAATCTTTTCATTCCATTATCAATATAGAATTTCATTTTTCATCTCTAATCTATTTCCTCCTCTCTCTATACCATAATTTCAACAACAACATTTTTAATCTCCGTATTTCCCAATCTCCTTCACTAATTCAATGCATATATTGGTAAAGAATTATTATAACACTTGTTATGAATTAATGGATAATTTTATCCATGTTCTTATTTGGTCAATATTTCCTTTTTGTTTTATCTGCTTGGCAATCAACACTATCCAGCTGTAGTTACTTAGTGTATGTCTGGATTATTTAATTTTTAAGGTTAAATCAATTCTCTATATTATAATTTTTTTATGATAAAAAGGGCTTTAAAGCCCTGGGAACAACAAAGACAGACTAACTACGCATTCCCCATCTTGAAAAGTGAGACATTCACTCTACTCTCTCTCTTACATGATTTTTTATATTCTCTCTTTTTTCTTATTAGATGGTGAATTTCACTCACACTTATGACTTGTGAGAGTGAGATTCTCCTTCTCAATCATTATTACTAATTTCCTCTCTCTTCCTATTTGAATTTTAAATGCTAATAAATCTTAATAATAAATTTGAAATTTATTAAAATTTAAATTTATCATTTTTGTTTCTATTTCAATCCTTTTTAATATATAAATCTTTAGTCTTATCTTTATGAATTTAAATTTTTATCATATATTATTATCAAATAATAATATAAATTAAATTTAAATAGTAAAATATAATATATTATTAGAATTTAACTGAATAAAATTGCCCAATCTTTTATATGGACGATTTTGACCATATCTCATTCTTAAAGGGGTCTTAACATACTTTATAATTTTTATCATAGTTGTTAGAATCGGATCGGACTTGCCAATTTAATTGGTCCAACCGGGTACCGACTTGGTGTCCGCTTTTAATCACCCATAAAATTGGTCGGTCTCAGAAGGGTCGAACCGGCCAAGAATTGGTGAAAATCGTTAAAAAAATAGGTTGAATCGGTTAATTTTGAAATTTTCAATTTTTTAATAGTTTTTAATTTTTTATTTAATTTAAAATAATTTTTAGATAAATAAAAATAATGTTTTTAAGGATTACATATAAATATTTATCATTTAGTCAATTATTATTAATTTTTTAATCTTATAATACATATAATAAGGTCTTTTACACTAATTTATAATCTTATAAAACTTTATTTTTTTATTATTTAAAAAAATTATATAATATTAAATATATATATATATATTTAATTATTATCGGTTTGACCACGGTTGACAACGTTTAGAGTTTCTCATCGGTTTAATTATCCGTCCAATTGCAAAAACATTGATTTTCATATATATATATATATATATATATATATAATATATATATATATCAACAATCAATTATTATTCTTGCTTTGGATATATATAATGGACTTATCTAATGAGAGTTTAAAATTATTTAATCTGATCATTAAATCATGAGTGGAGTTCATTTACACCCGGAGCACGTCTAATTAAACTGATTTCGTTTAATATTTTTTATGAACATTAAATCTAATTAAACTTATTTCGTTTAATATTTCGGTTCATTTACACCGGGAGCACGTCTAATTTAACTATTGGATTTAAAGTTTTCATCACGTAGATGAAATTTATAAACTTCGTATAATCTAAAAATTAATATTATATAGATAGCTTTAATTTACTGTGCAATATATATTATTAAAATATAAGTAAATATTAAATATAATTTGATTTATTTAAAATTAGTGTATTGTTAAATCTCTGGCAAGCGTACCAAAATTAACTGTAGTATAATAACTTTAAGGGTTGTTATACCCACGAGTAACACTGTTTCAATTGAATTCCTTAGTTACACTGTTCACTAAGTATATTTACACAAAATTTGAATTTGTTCATGGTTGATTGGATAATAACTAAGCTAATTTGCATCAAAGTGGTTAAAAGAGTAATGAAATAAGTTATAGAAAACTCAGTTGGAGAAACTAAGATCAATTGAATTTCATCTATCTCACCCATCTGTATTTTGGTAAATTTATAATATGTAGCATCGAATTAACGATATTAATGCAACACACAAATCATTTATACTGATTCTTCATATATAAAATTCATAGGATAAATCCCCTAAATATCGATTCCTCATATTATTTAACAGATTAATCCAACGTTACGTTCATCAAGTGTTTATAAACAATCGACATATTAAAATCTATTCCTAGAACATTACAACACATCGAGTATTTTCATTTAAATTGGATTTAAAGAAATATTTTCCAGTTAGATCTAAAATCAGATTACAACATGGACAATTTGGAATAGTAGAAATGCTTTTGTTTTCAATCACGAAGTCTCGCGTATTGATGATGTTACTCGTAGGGTGCACACAATGATGATGGACTCTTCTGCTGCATGGCTGAGTCATACTAAGACAACTTATGAAACTTGCATGTAGGCTGGATCCCCCCCCTCAGAATGAGTGGCTTATGTTTAATACTGACGGCTCAGTCCTTCAAAGCGGTTATATGGCAGCTTGTGGAGGAGTGCTTCGCGATCATCTCTGCAGGTGGGTGGTTGGCTTTCAGCATAATTTGGGCACATCCTCTGTCCTCATGTCAGAGCTTAGGGGTAATTCACACAGAGTTGGAAATAGCTTCCAATCTTCAGGTTTGTAGGCTCTGGTTAGAAAGTGATTCGAAGGTAGCCATTCGTCTTATCTCCAGTGATACCTCTCCTACATCCCTATCATTTTATCATTCAGAAAATTAAACTACTTTTGAATAAGGATTAGGAAGTTAAGTTGTCTCATATTTGGAGGGAAGTCAATACCCGTGTCTGATGAGCTTGCTATCTCCGCTCACCTCTTCTCCCATTGGTGTTTATGTCCTCAACAATCCTCATACTAGTGTTTTATTTTGTCTCAATAATGATGTAACTGGGCTTTTGTTACCCAGAGTGGTGGCTGTGTAGTTTTTTTTGGCTGTTTTGGCCTCCTATTTATCAAAAAAAAGAATCTATTGATTAGAATAGAATCTAGCATTAAGAACATAATGAAAATACCAATATCGAATAGAGACGAAAATACTATATATATAAATCACAAGATATATTCGAGTTTGAATCGATTACATTCAATCCCAAGAGGAAGATTAGCTACTCATGGTAGCCATTACTCCTCTGGACTCAAATATAAGCAACAAAAATTTCACTTATGGTAGTACAAAATATAAGCAAATCTCAACTAATTTTATCATATTTAATGCCTCGTACCAAAATACCTTTAATTAATTAATATTTTATTTTCCAATGATCCTATTTAATGAATAATGTAGAGAGAGTGTTTCTAGTCGGAACAAGTTTCAATAAAATTGAAATATTCCATGAAGGGTAATTTAGAGAATACAATTGATTTTTAGATGACATCAAGAAAATTAAATAAGGTTAACTAATTTTCTTAATTAGCTGTGAGTTAGTTGTTTTGCTTATATTTGAGTCCGGAGTAGTACACACAAAGGATTTTGAAGAAGAAATGAAGAAAATCAGCTTCCGCAGCTTTTCGTTCGTTTCCGTCCTCGTCCTGTACTTTCTAAGAATAGAAACTTTCAATTTTGAATGACGAAGGTCTGTTTCTGGCCATGTTTTGTGATTGGGTAAGTGATTTCTCGCTTGAGCGAGTCAATTATCGCTCAAGCGAGAGAGTACTTCATCGTGAAGAACTCTCGCTCAAGCGAGAGTATATTCTCGTTTGAGCGAGAATGAAGCAACCAATCATCCCTATCTGGACTTTTCTCGCTCGAGTGAGAAGATTCTCGTTTGAGTGAGAAAATGGCAGAAACTTCATTTTAGCTCCTTTTCCTTGCTTTCTTCTTTGTTGCTTTCAATCCTTTTCTTTCTCCTATCTTTAATGATCACTTGAAAAATACACAATTTGGGATCAAATGACTTCAATTACATTCATCTCTCGGAATAAACAGTTGAATTCCAAAAGATTCTAAAGTTAGGGAAATTAAATTCAATTAAACACATTTCAAACAATAAGTGCTCAGATTCATCATTAAATTTAACTTAAATTGAGCACTTGTCATGTATTTGATCAATTCGGTTAATATCATATTATTTAACGGTTAAATTTATTAACATTGTTGTTATAAAAAGTTATTAAGTAGATTAAAGTTAACAAAATTTACTCCTGAAATAAATCACCCACAAGATTATATAGAAGTATAGAAAATTTTGATTTTAATGAAGAAAGGAAATTGTTATGTCTAGTTTTAATTAAAATTTTGACTTTATAACTACACTTTTTTTATAAACAAAGATAAAATTAAAATAAAGTACCAGAGGTATGTCTATCCTTACACAATACAAACAATTAATATTCCCTGCTTATTAACCAAATAAACTAAACCAGTCAACTTAAAAAAAAAAACTATAAATAACTTGCAAACATATATACAGAAAACATGAGAACACTATGACATATATCTAAACAAGACATACAAAACAAATCTTTTATATATAATGAAGATATAAACCCTTCCGTGAAGCACACTGCCTGAGACAGATAATTCAAACTCTCAAAATCCAATATTGGATGGCTTGCAGTGTAAGAATCCATTTCTGCCATTGAGCTACAGAATAGCTAGGAAATAGATACGATCCTAACTAAAGAATTATTCTGTAACTACTTCCTAGATATTAGGTAGCTTATTTTGCCTGGACAGAGTCCATGTCCAATAATTTTTCAATGATGCAATATATATATATTAAGATAAAAAGAGGGTTTGCAAGACCATTCAAACCAACTTTACTTATTGTTATTTTTAGTCTTTAAATTATTAAATTATAATTTGAAATTGAGATAAATATAAAACATATAAACTATTTAGAAAAACCTTTCAAATGCGAAAATATAACACATTATAAGCTAAGTTTTATCATTTAAATAAATTTAAAATATTTAATCATGAAATTATTTTGTAAAATTATTTTTTTGATAGAAAATTCCTCTCTCATCATTAAAATTAAGCATTCTCTCTTTATTAAATAAGTCTTACAATTTTTCCTTTATTATTCTTTAAATATGACAATTGTAACCTATTGAAATAATTTAGGTTAAAAATCAAGATATGTAAGTAGTTAACTTCCCACATATGTAGAAATCTCTGTATAGTTAATGGGTATGTACAATAAGTTTTTTTGTACGACGTTACTGAATCCATATCGATCGTGTGATCGATATTAATTGAATGAATATAATAGAGCATGCATGTGTCGACAAATTAATTAAAGATGATCAAATATGACAAGGAGGGACAAATCACTATCAATAATGACTTGGTAATTAATCAATCAATGAGATGTTCTGTACGATCTCCTATTCTTTCTCTCTCCTCTTTATAATTTTGATATCCATCCTTGAAATTGCATTCCAACTAAACCAGAATATATAGAGAATTTCAATGGAAAGGAAAAGAAAAATAATTTGGTTAGGATACAACTCCAAAGAAGAGCTTTCCAAAGGCCTTTGTTAAACCCAACAAGGATAGCATCACTTTTCCTTTCCTTTTTCCAAAAATGGAAATCTGAAATTCCTCACTCACTATAGTCCGGACTCTGAGGAGACCATTTAATTTGTAAGAGAGGTGGAGTTGAATTCAATGACACCCTTTAACTCTCTTTAGTATGGTGGTGGGAAAGTGAATGCATTATGCATGGGTGGTGTCAGAATGATCTGACCCCAACCCAATCCTCCTCGTAAAGATATACAGATGAAATGTTACTACTTTTTTGACCCAAAAAAATGTTACTACTTCTTTCTTCCTTTTAGTTACATTCATTATGCACAGATATATATAAAGTATGAATTCAAATTTGAGTTTTACCAATTTAACGCTAAATCAACACGTATAAAACCTACACAAAACTCTTTTATTTTATAAATAAATAACACTTAAACTTTATTTTGTAATACACTTTATAGAACCATTAGTCAACAATCAACAATTATTTTTATATTACACTAAATCTATATTACAATAAATCTACAGTAGTTTTTACAAAATAAAAAATTATTTTAAAATTTACATGCAGTAGTATAAATTACTTATAAAATTCATGATAAAAATGAAATAAAAATAACAACTAAATCTAGTTAAACTTTTGTCAAATAATTTATGAAATATTAAATGATAATAAAAAATAAGTAAATTTTTATTTCTTTAATTCTTTACAAAATAAAATATTAATATAAAAACGAGTTTGTTTATTTTAATATTTTATAAAAAATTAAAAAATACAAGACCACATATAATTAAGAGGTTCCGACCAAATGCTTCGAGGTATGCTTGTGTAAGCCCTAGCTAGTAGCTCCCTTTTTATATATGCTCTTACATTAATCCTTCTCTGCTTTAATTTCTGACTGGCTCCGTTTGTGGTTCAATTCCTTCAACATTTCAAGAAATCCGTCCGATTACTTGTTGAATGATTTGTTCAATAAATTTCCTTTGATAGTAAGCAGAAATTCAACTGCAACTAGCTGACCAGAAAACACAGCTTTTGAGTTTTGAGTGCTCATCAATAACTTTCAGTTTTACTGCCACGTACATATATATTTTACATGGGGCTACATATATAGCATATTTGAATTACATCAAAATCACATAAATCAAATCTAATACTATTCTCATTAGTGTCGAACTGTATTCACTTTTATTCATTTCAATATTGTTTTTGTCTTTCTCCTAAAGTCTATTCAACTACGCTAGCTAGCTGTAGTCTAAATGACCACATAATGTCAAATTGTGCGTGAATGGGAATCAATCAAATTGTTTTGACGTGTGTGGTAGGTCCATCTTGATGATTACTTTAATTTTCAGCTTTCAATACAAAACTTTCTCAAAGTTTATTATACTAAAATTATGCTAGTGAGGAGAGAAAGGCGAAGTCACGGAACCGATCGAACGTGTGATAGATATATGATTTTGGTATGTGAGATTATGGAGGAAGGAAGGAAACCCTAGCCATCAAAGAATGATTGCTTTGTGTGCATGCGCAAAGGGTAGAAGTAGAACAACGTATATAGAATTATAATTTAGCAATGGGCGTGTGTGTGTGAGAGTGTTGTACTTGAGAACTTTGAAAAATTATTAATTAAAGAAAAAAGAAGAAATTAAATGATCACACAGCAGTGTTAATGCCCCATCCAATCTGAGCCTGGCTGATGTAATTTGGTTTGGCATATTAAGTTTAGTTTGCTGTTTTTGAGTATCTTCTATAATTATTTCATGGATGATTCTAGAGTGAACCAAACAAAATCTGATCCACCTAGTCTAGCCTACATTAATTATACTGGTTATCAAGGGTAAATGAATCATTTTATTTTTTATTATAAGTGGTCTTTAATTATATGCCTAATTGAGTTTAATTTAAGAGAAAATATGTCTTCTTGAGAATCTATCAATTTAAAGTTGAAAGAGAAAATTTCTACATTACATGGACCTATCGATTTGGGAACGTTTTATTCTTTTCAACCAATATTTCATAAAAACTAACTGGAAACCGGTTTAATATCAATCATTAAAAATATGAGAGTTGAATTTGACTGACAAAATTTTAAATTTCTTTATTTTTACATTCTAGCTAGACCACATGGACGTCTATCCTATATAGATCCTTATTTCATTTCATTTCATAATACTTGTGTATAGTGTATGTGTGGACCACTCCCTTTCTACTTTCCTCCATGTTTCAGAAATCTGTGATAGTGACCATATATATGATGAGAAATTGAGTTCATCTACAAAAGATTCTAGGGTTTAGGGTTCATCAATTTTATTTCTCCATTGTAATTAATAAATTTCATATTCAACTACTTATTAGCAACAAACTTGCTATAAATTAGCTACAAACTTATTCCTTAACTACTTATCCACTATAGACAAAGCCTTCATCATCTACATGTGAATCCAAAACCTTGAATTAGTTGCACACACCATCATCTCCTAACCTTAATTGAATTCATTATTGCTTCATTAGGTTTGGAGCTAGTTATATATTTCAAACCAGATTATATATGTCTTCAATTATAATAAATGTATTCTTTAATTACGATATGACCAATCAACGTTACTTTATTGATGATATTTGGAGACCCTAGCAGACTTTGAATCATTTTGTTGATTAAAAAAATATTCCTTTTGATTGTTTATATATAATTAAGGCGGTCTAAGAATTTCTTATCTTGCTTGAATTTGTTGGGCAGAAAGGTTTTTGTATTAAACTAAATGACATCAACATGCAAGGTGCGTCAATGCTAGATATTAAATTAGATTGTGTTTGGTTTTTCAATTTTTCCATACGTTGATAGGGAAATCCTTCTACTTATGGAAAATATAACATCAGCTTCCTTTATCAAAGATTGGTTAGTTTCAAGAACACGATACGATCGACCTTAATTTGGATTTAAGAATTAGCCATTTAATTTGGATTTAGATTTTTCAATGTGTAAGATGAAACTTTGAAGACATACATCCAATTTATTTATTCATATCCCAAAATTGAGTGGAGGAGATGAGGAGTGAAATTACAGCAACAAGCCTTAACTATGACCAAACTCCGAATAAAATTAGCCCTAATATGTTAGGGGATACTTATAATTAACAAAAAAAAATTATAACAACCAGCGTGAGGCATATAAAAGAGATATGAAATTCATACAACAACTCATACAACATACTTTAGTCAATTTGGTCTCTAAAATATTGGAGGACCTTCATTTTAGTCCTCGAAAGAAGGAAACCGTCACTTTAGTCATTGAATGTACTTTCCGTCTTTCAATTTAGTCCCTTTGTTACAATTCGTTAATTAACCTTATCAGAGATGCTGACGCGGCACGTTAAGTGCCACGTGCATAAAATGACGTGTCAATAAAATTATTCATTTTAGTCCCTCATGATTAAATTAGTTCATTTAGTCCCTTAGTAATGTTAATGATTTCATTTTTCATCTTTTCTGCTACATTTGTCTTTAACAACCTATTGCTCCCAAATTCCAACAAAAGAAACCCTAACCCCAAATTGACAATATAGTTTTTAGACCAAAACGAAGAATTTAAATTGCAATTTTTGGACTAACCCCTCATTTTGGTACCTTAAAGATTTGGAGTCAGTCATATTAGTACTTGAAAAATAAAATTGCATTTTTTCGTATGAAAAGTTTTTCAATTTAGTCCTTGGAAAATGAACTATTTTATTAATGAAAGACAAAAATGAATAATTTTATTAACAAATCATTATGTACAATGGCACTTAACGTGCCACGTTAGCGTCTTCGTTAAGGTTAACTGACGAGTTGTAACTAGATTGAAAGACGGAAAGTACATTCATGGACTAAATTGACAATTTCCATCTTTCAGGGACTAAAATGAAAGTCCTCCAATCTTTTCGGGACCAAATTGACTGTTTAGTCTAAGATTTGGGGTTTGAAGTGTAGAATTAACAATTTAGGAAGGATTTTAGTTAAGTACCACTAGCATGGATTCTAAGTGCATGGATGACTCAAAATATATATAACTGAACCAGTTCAGCTTCGAGGAGAGAGGGGTTTGTTATAATATAATAGTAGTATATGGATATCACTTTTGTTTTGGTAATCCTTGATATATATTTTGTAGATGAGAAGCACATTGAATAAGATAGAAGCCTTTAATATACTGCACCAGGCATCTTTTGTTTTCATTCATTCGTCTACATATATGCTTTTTGCAGTATATAAATTACCCCTTCCAAATATTCGCCCTCTCTTTTCTCTTCTTGGGCCCCTTCTCTACCCACCTTTTGAATTGAACCATCAATAAAATCTTCTTCAATTCAAGGTGATTAATTAACCTCTCCTATCATGTATATATTCCTTCATTTTCACCACATAGCTGGCATCCTCTTACTTACTTACCATAGGACATATATATGTGTATGCTGTTTAGATTTCATTTCAAATTATCAGATCGAAAAATAAACCCTTTTTTTTATGGTTTATTGATGGCTGCTATCTGTCTCTCTCTCTCCCTTCTCTTTTAATTTAGAGCCAATTAAATTAAACCTAAAAAATTTCATCAAATTAAGATCCATTAGAAGCAGCCCTAATTATTTCATATTTGTTAATTTGGTGATGGACAATAACAACACCACCACCACTTGGAATCTGGATCAAACAAATGTTGTTCTCCAAGTCCAAGATCATCACCACCAAATCCCTATGGATTCTGGAATTTGGCCTAACTACCAACTCCTTCAAATGCCATCTTCATATTCCTCCACCATCAACATAGCAACACCTTCCTCTTCTTCAGGAATATCCCTCTGCAGTGACAATATGTTTGGAATATTCCACATGGAAGAAGAAGCTGAAGAAGAAGAAGAAGAAGAGGAGCTAGGTCCCATGAAGGAGATGATGTACAAGATTGCAGTGATGCAGCCAGTGGACATAGACCCAGCCACCATCAGGAAACCAAAGAGAAGAAACGTTAGAATCAGTGATGACCCTCAGAGTGTGGCTGCAAGGCATAGGAGAGAGAGGATCAGTGAGAAAATGCGCATCCTTCAAAGACTCGTACCTGGTGGAACCAAAATGGACACTGCTTCTATGCTTGATGAAGCCATTCTCTATGTCAAGTTCTTGAAGAGACAAATCAGGTTGCTTCAATCAACTCCTCCTACAATTACTCCTTTATTAGCCCCTTCTTGTGATTGGCCTTTTTCACCAAATGTATTACCCGGAGGACATGGCTAGCCTTGTGAGGTAATAATTAGTGGTTTGGCTGATTAATTAATTAGGTTAATTATGTGTGTGAGGAATCCATGAGTGTTTAATTAATATTAGTGTATAGTGCTTGCGTTGATGATTGTTTTTTGAGTTTGGGGGAAAAAAAAGAGATTGAAGCGTCATCATGTCATGTGTGATGTTGACTAAGGTTGATCTGTAGAATAATCATAACGGTTTGCCTTCGTTATGTAGAGTTGTGTGTATAATATAATATTAAATTTAAGAATAGAATAGAAAAATAATTAATGTGTATGTAGTTTGGAATTTGGATGTTGGCCGGAAAGTAATTTGTTTGAGTGATTCTCTTTCTGGGAATAAATTCAACTGTAACGTTTCAAGCTATTCAATTGAATAAATAATGAATGAACATCTTTAATTGCTTTCTGTGCCCTTTTCTATCTCTCACTCTCTCTTTATATGCATGCCTATTGGCATATGTGTGCAGTGCACACACTCAAGAGTGATTTCTACTTCACCAACACAACAAGGGTCTAGCTAGGTTTTGAGTCTCACAGAAAACTCATGGTTACCTAAAGCTGACCAAGACTGATCCCTTGTAAGTTTTACAACCCTTGTTATTGTTACAGGTGGCTGCTTGTGTAACAAAGAAACTGAAATTAATGAATGATTTTGGTTTTATACAAATTAAGGATCGAGCTAGATGCTGCTGCACTTGTTTTTTTGTGTGCTACTTGATGCTTTAATTACTTAAGGGTACTGTTTAAAAAGTAGTATTAATTAAATATCTTCCATTCGGTTTATTAATGTTTAAATGATAAAGTATTAAATGTTTTTGAGTTTTCAATATATTAATAAATATTTCTCCTTTTTTATTTTATCATAATTAACTAGTTTGTAAATTCCTATTTATGCTAGTCCTCACCTTTTTTTTCTGTGAGAAAGTAGAACACCTAAACAGATTTCGGTTACCCACTAGGATCAGCCTAGTGGTTGGGGGTTTGGGTAATTTAATATGAGGTTTTAGGTTTAAACCTCATTGTTTTTCTTGTACACAGAATTTCGGTTACCAGCCCTAATTAACGGCTTTGATGATCTGAAAAAGAAACCTTGTTCTTCTCCCTATGTTTTGTTCCTTTTTATATCTTTATATATCTATCTGCTTTCATGAAATGTCTTCTTTCTAATGAATAAGAATAGCAGTGGACTTGCTGCTATATATATATATATGCATGGGGTGGAGTTGAATTCAATGACACCCTTTAAATTAATTCAATCTATCTCTTTAGTCTTTACTATGGTGGTGGGAAAGTGTATGCATCATATATGCATGGGGTGGGTGGTGTCAGAATTGTTACTTCTTTCTTTCCAATATTTAATTATACACTGATCACTCTCTTCTTTAATTTCTGACTGGTTCTGTTGTCCTTCAATTCCTTCAATATTTCCCTTTGTTGAATAATTTGTTCAATAAATTTCCTAGCTTTGATAGTAAGCAGAAATTCAACTGCAACTAACTAGCTGGCCAGAGAAAGAACAGCTTTTGAGTGCTTATCAATAACTTTCAGTTTTACTGCCACACACATATATATATATATATATATATATATATATATATATGATTCGTTTCAATATTAATTGTTCTTGTTTTTTCTCCTAAAAGTCTATTCAATAACGCTAGCTGTAGTTTAAATGACTAATGTCTAATTGTGTGTGAATGTGTGGTAGGTCCATCTTGATTACTTTTCACCTTTCAATATACAAAACTTTCGCAAAGTTTATTATATATACTAAAATTAATAGTACAAGATAGCTAGTGATATACTGAAATTTTATTATATCATAATATAATTGATATGTTTTGTATCAAGTGTTATTAATTGTTTTATTGATTAATGTACTATTGTCAGATTAGATTTTTTTCATCAATATGATAAATAAATGGTCTTTATATATATATATATATATCACAGAATAATATAAACAGTGCACGTACATTCACATGGATTGGTACAATAAATGTCATCGATGGCGCAATAATTTCCAATCAACCAAAGCAATGAAAAAAAAGAAAAAGAAAATTCATTGATGAAATTAATTAATTCACCAGTCAAGTTACAGGAGCGGGGAAAAAAAAGAAAAAAAGCAAGCTAGAGGAAGAGGACTAGTACAAAGGAGGAAAAAGATCCAATGAGTTTCAATTGCTCCCTCACACGTGTACTCAACGTGCAAAAAGGAAATTAGGGTTTTTATCTTATAATTTTTTTCTAAATCTCTCTTCAATCTTCAATCTTCATTCTTTCCACTTTAGACTGGCTGACCTAATCATTAATTAATACTGAGAAAATTTTTCTTTGACAAAGGAATTAACAATGATAGGAAAACCGATTGGACTGGCCGACCGATCGAATTGGCCTGGTGACCGGTCCGTTCAACCCAGAAAATTGGAAGTTCTCAGAATCGGTTGAACCGGTGAAAATCGGTGTCAGAAAATCGATTGAACCGGTCTTTTTAAAAAATTAATTTTTTATTTTTTATTTAATCTAAAATATTTTAAAAGTAAATAAAGACATATTTTTAATAATTACACGTAGATATCTATTATTTTACTAATTATTATTAATTTTTTTCTAAACCTTATAATAAGGTTATTTTTACTGATTTACAATTTTTATGTATCTCAATTTCTTATCATTTGTGTTATTTTTTAATTAAAATGTTCTATAATATTAAAAATATATTTTAATTAAAACCAATTCGATCGTGGTTGAACCACTAAACCATATATAAACCAGTGTCTTCACCCGTTCAATTACCGGTCCGTTTTTTAAAACATTGGAAATTAATGTAACTACTAGCTAGCCAACTACGTACGCACCATAATACTGAATACTAAATACTAATGATAATGATTATGATAATTAATCCTAGGTTAATGATAGATAGATATTTTTTAGAGTGAGTAGCTGGTAATGAGCACAGAAAGGCAAAGTCAAGGAACTGAACATGTGATAGATATTAATTGTTTTAATTGGGAGCCAAAATAAGGAAAGTGAGATGGAGGAAGGAAGGAAACCCTAGCCATCAAAGAATGATTGCTTTGTGTGCATGCGCAAAGGGTAGAACAAGATCACAACATAGAATTATATTAATTTAGCTTGATACAGAGAAAGTCATGAGCAGGTGTGTGTGAGTGTTTGTACTTGAGAACTCTGAAAAATTATTAAAGAAAGAAGAAGAAATGATCACACAGCAGTGTTATATATTGCCCCACCCATCTGAACCTGGCTGATGTAATTTGGTTTGGCATATTAGGTTTGTTGCTTCTGAGTTCTGACTGTATCTTCCTTCTATAATTATTATTCATTTCATATGACTTGTGTATATAGCTATAAGTACAACCCAGCTTCTGTCTGCATGTGTGGATCCATCATAACTCCCTTTCCACTTTCCTCTTGCTTTTTATTTAATTTCTAGTTTGTGCTCTTTCTCTTCCCACCTCGATCACAAATTTCATATATAGCTATTAGTAAGGTTGGGTAAATTTTTGTAGAGAACTTCTAGAAAAAGAAATACTCTACCGGTTCTATTTATAATATAAGACAATGTTTGGAATTTTCTTATGTTCTTATTTACAAGATAAAATACACAAATTTAAAAATATTTAATATTTTTTTATATTTGTCCTTATTGACTATTAAAGGTTATAAATTGATACAATTATCATAATAATAGAATTTAATTTTAAATAAGGGTAAATTTGTAATCTTGTAAATAATTTTTTTGAAAAACAGTGTGTTAATTTTTTTCTTAATATATATGATTTGATATGACTTAATATCTTATAAATAGGATCAGAAGTAGAATGAATAATTAATTAAAGTGAATTCAACTACTTTTCTAAATTAAAAATAATTACTTGTAAATAAGTCAAACAGGAAAGCTTCTAAATAATTGTGTTGGAGAGATTAATTATTTCAACATTTAAAATTAAAGAAGTTAAATTTATTTTACCTTGTTTAATTATTAATTCTATTTTTTCCTCTAGAATTGACTTTTAGAGAAGTTTATTCAAACTAACCCTAAATATTAGTCACAAATCTATTCGTTAACTAGTAGTTCACTGTAGCAAAAGGCTTACATGTGAATTGTGATATAACTATATATATATATATATATATATATATATATATATTTCCCGGTCCAGAAACTGAAAAAAAATTGTCTGCTCCAAAACCTTTAATTAGTTGTGGACACAATCATCTCCTAACCTTAATTAATTGAATTCATTATTGCTTCATTAGGTAATTTGGAGCTAGTTATATATTTCAAACCAGATATATGTCTTCAATTATAATAAATGTATTCTTTAATTACGATGACCAATCAATGTTACTTTATTAATGAAATTTGGAGACCCTAGCAGACTTTGAATCATTTTGTTGATTAAAAAATATTCCTTTGGATCGTTTATAATTAAGGCGGTCTAAGAATTTCTTATCTTTCCTTGAATTTGTTGGGCAGAATGGTTTTGTATCAAGCTAAATGACATCACATGCAAGGTGCGTCAATGCTAGATATTAAATTAGGTTGTGTTTGGTTTTTCAATTTTTCCATACGTTGATAGGGAAATTCTTCTACTTATGGAAATTATAACATCAGCTTCCTTTATCAAAGATTGGTTAGCTTCAAGAACACGATACGATATCCTTAATTATTTGGTGGTAAGCTAATTTCTAATTAAATATAATGATCATCAATTAATGAAATTGATATTTCAATCGTCTTGTTTGTATATGTTGAATTAAGTTTCTTAAGATCATCAATGATTCAATAGCATTAATCTAAGGATACATATGCGACACATGCAGGTGATGTCAAAATTAGTTATGACATTAGAATTGTCTTCTTATACATCAATAAATTACCCTAATTGTTCAGCCACAGAGAAAGGGGTTGGATCAAATTAAAGTGAAACTCTGTTCTATGTATCAATGATCATACATTTATTACACAGTTTTTTTGAGAGAACCGGACGAAATAACAAAAGATAGATCATTAATTAGCAAATACTAACTAGTACTACTACATGTATTCTAGCAATTCTAGGGAACCAAAAAGCTATGCACCAAATCAATCCTTTAATATATAATTGGGTACTCTAATTGCCTTAATCCTTATACATTCCAAAAAAAAAAAACTACAGATCCAGCACCAAAAAATATTCTGAATATACTTTGTTTACTCTAATTTTTTCCCTTAAAAAAACTAAGGATATTCAAAGTAAGGCACCGAAATTGTCTCTTAAAGTTTTTTCCCTCAGCAATATTCTCTACTATTAAGCTTCACACTTTATTACAAGTAAAAATTTTATTAAAATCACTATAGAATAGATACTTTAAACCATATAGCTAGAGATCAATACAAGGATAATCAAACACATTGTTTCACATAATCAAGAGACCTATAACACAGGTCCACAAGATAAAATTAATTAATGGCATGGTATTTTAAGTGATTTCAAGGGTACACTATACCTAAGGAATAATATAAATTAAATAATATAAAACGAAGGAGTCATCGATACCTATTTCATGCTCTTTCCTCTCACCCTGACCCATATTATGTGATGGTAAAGAAATTAAGTGCCATTTGCGGTATTATGGCAGAGCAACATATATGAAAACCCAGCCAACTGTAAATGTGTGGCACCAAATTAATTACTCCCTCCATTTCAATTTATTAGTCATTTTAGGAAAATTAATTTTTTTCATAATATGAGTCGCTTTCTAGTTTTATACGAGTATTAATGTTAGTTTTCCATTTTTACCCTCCCATTTTTATGGGAAAATAAGTTTAAAAAATTGTGCACCACACTACTCATTAATGTATTTAAGTGAAATGAAAAAAAAATGTGTAGTAAATTAATAAGGGTAATTTAGTATTAAGACTACTATATGTACGTCTTTAAAGTCATTTATTGTTGTTCTTAATTTGTGTGTAAAAACCTTAAATGACAGATAAAATAAAATGGAGTCAGTAACGAGGAAGAGAGCTTGCAAGTATATCATAATCTAGCTAGCTAGATGGATTTAAGAATTAGCCATTTAATTTGGTTTTAGACTTTTCAAGGAGCGAGAGGCATATAAAGGAGAATTGCCCTAGGATTTCAGTGCACCAAAAATCAAACTGGAGAGAGAAAAACAGCTAGTCTTCCCTAGTTACAATTCTTCTTCCCCCCTAGCTAGCTTGGGGTGTTTACACACGAGTTGGGAAATAGTTGAACTAGATATTTTGGTTGTAGATGAGCATTTAATAGGATCGATCCCTTTAATTTAATTTGCTAGCTGCGTATATACATGCTTTTTGCAGTGACTCCTTTTTCAGTATATAATTAAATTGCCCCTTCCAAATTACTTGCCCTCTCTTTTCTTTCTTGGGCCCCTTCTCTCTAGCCACCTTTTGAAAATTGAACCATCCATCAAAGTTAAAATCTTGTTGATCAATTCAAGGTAATTAACCTCTCCTTCTTCTTCACCACACAGTTGGTTATATATATATATATATATATATCCTCTTTCTTACTTAATTACCATATATAGTATAATATAATATATATGGCTGCTATCTGTCTCTCCCTTCTCTTTTAATTTAGAGCCAATTAAATTAAACCTAAAAAATTTCATCAAATTAAGATCCATTAGAAGCAGCCCTAATTATTTCATATTTGTTAATTTGGTGATGGACAATAACAACACTACTACCACTTGGAATCTGGATCAAACAAATGTTGTTCTCCAAGTCCAAGATCATCACCACCAAATCCCTATGGATTCTGGAATTTGGCCTAACTACCAACTCCTTCAAATGCCATCTTCATATTCCTCCACCATCAACATAGCAACACCTTCCTCTTCTTCAGGAATATCCCTCTGCAGTGACGGAATATTCCACATGGAATTAGAAGAAGCTGAAGAAGAAGAAGAGAAGAGGAGCTAGGTCCCATGAAGGAGATGATGTACAAGATTGCAGTGATGCAGCCAGTGGACATAGACCCAGCCACCATCAGGAAACCAAAGAGAAGAAACGTTAGAATCAGTGATGACCCTCAGAGTGTGGCTGCAAGGCATAGGAGAGAGAGGATCAGTGAGAAAATGCGCATCCTTCAAAGACTCGTACCTGGTGGAACCAAAATGGACACTGCTTCTATGCTTGATGAAGCCATTCTCTATGTCAAGTTCTTGAAGAGACAAATCAGGTTGCTTCAATCAACTCCTCCTACAATTACTCCTTTATTAGCCCCTTCTTGTGATTGGCCTTTTTCACCAAATGTATCTATACTCACTTCCACAACCGCCATGGTCATGGACTTGCTGCCGGAGGACATGGCCAGCCTTGTGATGCCTCCTCCACCTTGTGAGAGGTAATGAATAATTAGTGGTTTGGTTGATTAATTAATTAGGTTATGTGTGTATGGAATCTATGAGTGTTTAATTAGTATATATATGTGTGTTTTGATGATTGTTTTTGAGTTTGGAGAAAAAAAAGAGAGTGAGATTGAAAAGGGAGGGAGCGTCATCATGTCATGTGTGAAGGAATGGAGGTTTAATTGTTAGGGTATTGTTGACTACTAAGGTTCTGAGAATAATGATTGTGTATGTAACTATATATGTATGGAGTTTGGATTATGTTGGCCGGAAATTAAGTTTGTTTGGTCGACTCTCTTTGTGGGAATAAATAAATTCAACTGTGATTCAATTGAATAAATAATGAATGTACATCTTTGTCTAGATTTTCTTCTCTTTCTTTCTGTGCCCTTTTCTATCTCTTGGCCTCTCTTTATATGCATGCTTATTGGCATGTGTGTGCACACTCAAGAATGATTTCTACTCCAACACAATTATATAATGGGATATTCGAGAATTAATTAATTTAAAGGAGAAATGTCATTTGTACATGTTGTATGTGTACAACATAGAGAGAGAAGAGAGAGAAAAAAAGGGAAAAGAGAGAGAAATGTGGGATGTGATAGATGATATGGTAGAGAGAGAGAGAGAAAAGTATGTTGTATGAGTTGTTGTATTTTTTTTGTTGTATAAAAAGTTATCTCACAAATTAAGGGTCTAGGTTTTGAGTCTGATCAGAAAACTCATGGCGTTATATATTATATATATATACCTATATATAAAGCTGAAGACGTACTGATCCCTTTTACATATGTTATTATTAGAAAAATGTTGTTTGTACAATAACATCTTGTACAACAAAGAGAGATATAGAGATAAAGGAGAGAAAAGAGAGAGAAATATGAGATGTGATGAGTGATGTGATAGAGAGATATAGAGAGAAAAAGTGTGTTGTATAAGTTGTTGTATGTTTTTAGTTAAATAAGTTATCTCTATTATTACATGTGCTAGCTAGCTTGTGTAAAAAGAAACTGAAATGATATATATTTTGGTTTATACAAAAGAATAGTATAATTCCCAGCTAGATGCTGCAGGGTTTTTTTTGCGCTAGATATTGTATTTATATGGGTCTTGATCAATGCTTTAATTAATTAAGCTAAGGGCACTGTTAAAAAAGTATTAATTAATTAAATATCTTTCATTTTGTTATTAATGTTTAAATTATAAAATATTAAATGTTTTTGAGTTTTCAAAATATTAAATATTTCTCTCTTTTTATTTTATTTTATCAAAACTAGTTTGCAATTCCTATATTTATGCTAGTCCTCTTCTTTTTGTGTGTGAGAAAGTAAAACACCGAAACAGATGTCGGTTGTGGATTTAAAACCGGCCTAACCTAATGGCTTCGATCATTTGCTGATCTAAAAAAGAAACCTTGTTCTTCTCCCTATGTTTTGCTCCTTTTTATTCTTCCCTCATCTTTATCTGCTTCCATTCAAATTCTTCTTTCTTAATGAATAAGACATCTCCATGCTGCTATATCGTATACTTGCATGATATATTTTACTGTAAAGTTATGATACCTTAGCACTAATTAACCAAATGGATGAAATATGTTTTATATAATTAATTGCTTAGTTTAATTAATAACTTGCGCAATTGGATATGAATATTAATTAGATGGTTATATATATGTGTGCTAATTAACATCAATTACATCAAAATTTTGCTATATTCATGAAAGTGATGAAAGACCGCATACATACATATTCGTTCAGAATTAGCTCCCCAAGGTGCTGAGGTGAGTGTATATAGCGCCAGTTTAATGTATTTTTGTAAAAGAAACTTCTATGCGATAAAAATAGAATGAATTAAAAAAGATTTTTTTATAAACTTAATTTCTTCATAAATTGAAATTAATCTTTCTAATTTACTTTCTCCAAAATTAAGCTCTTACATTTAGCTTCTCGATGCATAGTGCTTGTGTGGATAAAAAATTATCAGTTACATCTCTATGAGTTGGATACACCTATAAATATAAAAGAATAAAAAAAAGTGTGAGAAATATAATGAATAATGTGATGAGATAAAAAAGATAGAGATGAAAAGATAAAAGGAAGTGAAAAAATTATAAGATAGAGAAGATGAGTATAATGATCATTAGTTATGTTTTGGTAGGCATATTATCTCTCTCTCTCACTAACACATCTTGACAGGCTTTTGAGTTTTGACACATAAAACTATCGCCCAATTGGTAATCTTCATGCATACGCACTAGAAGAGCATGTGTTATAATATACGGGATATCTGTGAAATTATCTATAGAAACTGATAAAAATCTACAGAAATGTATAATTAGCTTGTGTAATTACGATTAAATATATGGAAATATTTTAATGCTTTTTTACGCATATATATAAATGTCCTTTTTCTTTATCCCCTTCCTAATTGAATTTTTGTCAACCCAAAATAAATGCCTCATCTAACTATATAAGAAAAATATTGTTCTCTTGTCCACTTCCCCTTCCCCTTCATCATTCGATATTATTCTTTTCATAGTTGTTAAACTCACTGACGCAACTCGTACAATCATATGATCATATTTATTTATAGTTCTAGGTAAAAAAATGGAGTTAATTACATCACTTCAAAACTCAGTTTTGGATAAATTGAAACGCATTCAAACTTCACGAACTAGCGAGGAAATAGCACTGGACACCAAAACTTCACGGTTTCTCTATATATGTCAACTGTTAGTTAGTAAAAATCAACATTGAAAATTGAAAACCCTAAATGGTCTCCATTGAACCATCTTCAATTCATTAATCTAGCCTTTAGATCAGTACTATAGTATATATATAACCATATAAGTAATTGACAATTGATCAATCTTTTTTAATTTCCCAGCTTTATATGTATGTGCATTAATAGGTCTAGTTCTAGATTTCAAGATTCTTTTTATCCAACATTTAATTAGGATTAGCAAAAGAGCAAGACAAATTACCGCCAATCTAGCACACAATCTTTAGCTACACGATCGATAGTCCATGACATTAGGATATTTGTGAGGATATGTTAATTAATTAAATTTGAAATTAAATGGTACTGTGAATTTTAGGATTATTCTCAATAATTATAACATAATTTAAGAACACGCCCTATTTGTGAGTTCTACTGGAAAATAAAGTTAGACAATTGATTATTGGGGAAAAACAGAATATATAATTAAGCATATGTAGTCTTTGATTTAGTGTTTGTTTGGTTCTCAGTTAGGAATAGTCAGAATCAATTGTGTGAAATTGACTTTAAATCATTTTTATTCAACATATTTCACAAATTATGCATCATTCATTTTCTTTTATTGGTTTTTATAAATCTATGAAAATCAAATTATATCTAATTCTAAACCAAACCGACCTTTAGTCCATTTGGTATGAGTGAAATAAGTGAGAAATAGAAGAGAAATGTGAAACAGGTTGGTGTGGGACCCACCACAAAGTGCATTTCTCCTCATTTCTCGCCTGTTTTGCAGAGAAATAAACCTTGGTGTGGGACCCACCATAAAGTGCATTTCTCCTCATTTTCATTGTGCTACCAAAGGAAGTAGTTCTATTTCCCTCCACTTCCACCCATCTCAACCTCATTTATACTACACCAAAGGGGGGTTAGTCCAATTGACACTTAGGTATAAATACGAAAATGCGCTGCCACTAACCTAAATCGTATTATTGATAATTTTTATTTGTATAGTCTGACAGAGATAGAGTCACATGTGCAGACACACTGACACAACCAATTAATCGCATCTTATATATATACACGCGAAAAATTAAATAGTACTCGTATAGTGTTTGTCAGTGGCTTTAATTTCTGCTGAGAGGAGGAGGGTGCATGTGCGTGCTGGATGCCTCTTCAATTTCAATACCACCAGGCACCAAGCTATTTTATTTCTATGTTCCATGTTTTTCCTGTTAGTCCAACTCTAAATGATAAGAAATTTTAAATTTGACTCTAAATTACTGTTACAGGCCTGCATACGGTCCAGGAGAAATGGAGGCCCAATACAGCAAGGTCGGCCCATTCTCCTCACACTGATATGATCCACCTCACCCTAATGAACTAGTTTTTTTATGTAACACTTTTTTTAAAAGTTTGTTTATCACTATTATGGATGCTTCTAGGGTATGACACCTCATGGCCGTTAATTCAAAAATGAAAGTGATCCAACGGCTTTTAAAAGGTATCATACCGATATGTCACCCATGACGCAGCCCACTATTATACTACTCATCATATTTCATATTTTTGTCTTCTATTTCAATCTCATTCTATATATAAAGTTATTATACAACATGTATTCTAGTTGAATTTATTGAGATTTGTGGCCGTACATTTGTACGTTCAGGTGTGGGTGCTGGATGTACATTTAAAATATCTGTACAGAATTACAAAATGGCTTATGATTGAAATTAAAGAAATGTTAATACTCAATTCAAGTTTGACCTATTGATTAAACAAAGATGCTCCACCCACTAATTACCCTGATTCAAACTTTAGGTTAATATCAAAATTCTTCAAACTCTACCTACTGAGATTACCCTGATTCAAACTTCAGATTACTATCAAAATTCTTCAAAAACAGAATTCAGCCTATTTGGTTAACATCAAACCGGTGGTGACGGCTATAAGAATCGATTTATATTGGTAATTTTTTAAGTGAAAAATAAATTTTGTAATTAGTAGAATTAACTTTGAAAAAGCAAAAATCTTATTTCTTTTAGTGAATAGAATTAATTCTCAATATAAATCCACAAAATTCTCTACATTAATTTATACTTCAAATTCTATTCTATCATTTAAATAAAACTAATTCTTCTAGATTTAATTTTGAAATATTATTCTCAATTGTAAATAAATTTTTAACATTAGTTTTTTAAAATCAATTTTACCAATATTTTAAACAAATAGACCCTTAAACTTTAAGTAATGAAATCGCCAAAGAAGCTTAAGTAAGTATAATGTTATTTTTATGTACATTGAAAAAAGTATTTAACATATAATATAATGCATGTAAGAGTAACAGAGAGCATGTGATGTGCCTTTACTCTTTATGTAAACATTAACCAGAAACAAATTAAGTAAAAGAAAACATTTCTTTTTGAAAGTAAATGTAGCTGAAGTGCTTGTTTGGTCTTTGTCTTTAAGGTACAGATGTCTTAACTAGAATTCTGTTTTCAGTTTATCTGCCTTCAAATCAAACCACCACCGATCTCTACAGTTCTCAACACACCCAAACCTCCGATGACACATGTTTTCGCCCCAAACATCATGTTATCTGCCCCACCCACTCACTCTTTATTCCTCAGATTTTGATTTTTCTGTAACCCCACACTTCATTCCATTTTTTCTGCATCTGGGTTTCTTTCTATCCCTCCAAAATCGAATCTTTCCCATCGGGGGTCATTGAATTTTCGCCTTGCTGATGCGGTTATTCAGAGGGGGTTGGTGCTTGTTACCATGCTAGTTCATGTTCCTGAGTTGATTGCTTAACGTGATGGCTTTGGACTGTCACAATGAGTGCCTTGAATAGGAGCATTTCCTTCAACAGGGCTGCATCTTTCAATCGAAGGACTCTCAGTATTGGAAGTCCCAAAGGCAATGTTAACCGCTTTGGATGTGTCTCTCTGAGGTTTCAGGTCCTTGTGATTATTGGGTCTGTGATTTCCTTCTTTGTAGCCATTGGTGGTGGTTACATGTATGTGCTTCCTAGCCTTAGCCTCGCGTTTTTTCATGGCCAAGGACTCTTCTCCGACCATAGCAATGGATCAGTGACAAACTGTGATGTCTTTGATGGAAGCTGGATCCAGGTACCAGGTTACCCCTTGTATAATGCCACAGAGTGTCCTTTTGTGGAACAAGGATTCAATTGTTTAGGAAATGGAAGGAGTGATAGGGATTATCTTAGCTGGAGGTGGAGGAAGCCAAAGAGCTGTGATATTCCAAAGTTTGATGTGCGTGGTGTTTTGGAGATGTTAAGAAGCAAAAGGGTTGTTTTTTGTGGTGATTCAATGAGTAGAACACAGTGGGAGTCTTTGATTTGTATGCTGATGGCTGGTGTGGAGGATAGAGGAGTGTTTATGAAGTGAACCAGAATAAGATAACAAAGCGTATTAGGTTCTTAGGAGTTCGGTTCAGTGCCTTTAATTTCACCATTGAATTTTTTCGCTCAGTTTTCCTGGTACAGCAGGGAAGGGTGCCTAAACATGCACCAAAGAGGGTCAAATCAACACTTATATTGGACAAGTTAGATGATATAAGTGACCAGTGGGTTAATTCTGATATTCTGATATTCAACACTGGGCATTGGTGGGTGCCATCTAAGCTTTTTGATATGTAAGTTTCCTTTCTATTTCACATTTAAATAGTAAGCCATTAGTGTTGTTATATATGATTATGACCATATCTGCTACAGTTGATTGATTAATGCTATTCATTACCATGCTCTTCAAGTTCTTACTAATCTGTATATCAGTAGGTTTAAGAGGAAAAACTGTTCACCAATAAGAAAATTTTAGTACAGTTAACTTAATAGCTCACAACAATAGCTATTGTTCTCTTATTAGAATTATCAGCATGATTTTGCAGTTCTTGAATGTTATTATATAAGAGAGATAATATAACCTATGGTTTTCGAATTTATATAACATAGGGTGCATGAGCTACCAAAAAATTTGACCAAAAAGCAGCCCTTTTCATGTTAAATTAAATATATCTCCAGGGATTGTTATTATGATTCTTTCCTTGCCAATTGCCATGGCTTGAAAATTGAGATGATTGACCCTTGAATTTAGGTCTTCTTTTGTATGCTCATTTGGATCTTCTTTTGTTGTTAGAGTGAGGCATTACAGGAACCTCCTAGAAAGTGATCTGTTTCTAACTTGAGATTGAAGAAACCAGTTTTGTCACTGTTTTGAGCAAGTTTAATCAACTTAACAAATCTTTTAAGTGGGATCAACATTGTCTTTTCCCTTTCAGCCTTCTGTAAAACTACATGTGTTTACTGTACTTCTCTTACCAGAACATCTGAGCCTTGCAATTTATCAGAAGAATTGGAAACAATTGTGCTTAATTGGATATAGTTTCTACAATTGTTACATATTAAAATTACATTCAAGAGTTCTTTCATTTGTGAATGGAAAACTGTGTTGAAGTTAAAATCATGCACAATTGGGGAACACTGACTATCTTTCCCGAGTATGAAGAAATATGGTTCCTCATATCATACATGGCCTCATGTAAATGTTCCTAACTGTCAGGGAAAGCTCTCTGTCAACTTTCCAGTTGGATGGGAATTGCATCTGGCCACTGTTTCTAAGCATAATGTTCTATAAAATGAATGTAACTTATCAGCAGCGAAGGTTGTGTTAGCAGAGACATGCTTATTATCTGAACTTGGCATTGGTGAAAAAAATTAATGGGGTGAGGTAGAGGAAATGGTGGGATCTACTTTTCATCCTGAAAGCTTCAGTGGTCAGACTTGTAGAAATTAACCTCCACTTCTTACCTTCTTCTCTCAATTAGAAGCAGAAGAAAACTATGCAGTGAACATAATATTCATTCAACTGCCTTTTAAATTTCTATTTGTTAGGCATGATCTGTGTTTTCATATTTTGAAATCTTTTTTTTGTTCCTGTGTAACATGCTCCTCTTGTTGTGTTCAACAGGGGTTGCTATTTCCAGGTTGGAAGCTCTCTTAAGCTTGGGATGTCAATTCCTGCTGCCTTTAGAATAGCACTGGAAACTTGGTCATCATGGGTAGAAAGAGAGATTAATAAAAATAGAACACGCTTTTTTAGGACTTTTGAGCCATCTCACTGGAGGTATTTCTAGATTATTGGTAAATGATGTTTTATTTAAGTATGTTTAGCTTTCTTTATACAATTGCTTAAAACTATACCTTTTCTAGGCAAACCTTTCCTGAGAACTAAACTATATTTATTATCTTGCTCTTCACTTTTTCCCTTCAAAATATCTCTACATGTAGCAAACTTTGCTTGGTTTTAGGAACTATATATCGTGCATGGGATTTTCTAACCTTTGAAATCTTGCTTGCTGGCTGTATAACTCAGTCTTTTCTAATTAACATATGCTGATTTCAACCATTATTGATCTGGCTTTTTTTTACTGCAGTGATCTTACCCGTAGGATTTGCAATGTAACCCAGTACCCCTCGTTAGAAACTAATGGAAGGGACCAAAGCTTATTTCAGACACAGTTTTGGAAGTTGTAAAGAATGTTACCTTTCCTATAATGTTCTCCATGTTACTTCTATGTCAGCTTTCCGGAGTGATGCACATGTTGGCAACTGGAGTGATAATCCTTCTGTTCAGGATTGTAGCCACTGGTGTCTACCTTGGAGTACCTGATATGTGGAATGAAAATCCTGTCCCAACTTTTTACTGAATATGAACAGCCCCTTTTCAGTAAATGGAATCACAAAGTAAGTTCAGTTACCTTCAAACTATCTTATGCTCAAGAATGAGGACTATATTTTATTTTATAGGGATCATAAAATGGAGGGGGTGTATTTTCCTATCAACTAAAAATGGTGTAATTGCAGGAACTATCTGCCCATAAATGCAACTTTTTCAAAGCCACAATATAACTAATTTTCCTTGCAGTTCTTTGTAGGTCAAACCTCAACTATATGACCAATCCTTTTGAATTATAGGACCTTTCTATGTAACATTCCGTTTGGTATTGTAGTCTTATGTTGATATTGGTAATCCAAGTCACTTTATTCTTAGTTTCTGTTCTCGGGTTGACCTATGCGTGGCAGTGTAGCTATGTTGTTATTCTTACATATGCTATGCTGTTTAGTGTTTCCGGATTTGTATCTTAATTTTTTTTCTTAAGTCAGATGAATAGTTGTTAACTTTACTTTCAGGTTGGATACTTTACATTTATCTACTTACCACTTTAAAGTATATGTCATAAGCTCAAGTCTTAATATAACCCTTTGGCCTTAGCCCTTAGTCCACATTTGAGAGAAAGAAACACTACTTTCTCTTACTTTCTAATGCTTCTTTTTTAGAAAATAATTATTTTCTAACAGATTTATTTCTGGGTGCAGATTAGATGGCTAAAATTCTTGGTAATTACAAGGCTGCCTCAAAATTCAGATGCTTCTTAAGAAGTATGGATCAGATTTCACTATCATGCTTGGAGCCTTCTCTCACTCTGCAATTGTTGACCTCTGCTGCCTACCATGGTTTCTGCAAATACTCAAAATTGCACCAGATTTTGTAAAAGTAAGCCCCAAATATTACCTGATTGTTGACACAAAAAGATGAAACAGAAAGTAATTTTTTAATTAATTTTCCAATTCTTGTATCCCGGAAAATGTAATTGTCTGGGATGTAACAAATTTGTCTGCATGTCATGGCCTTTTGTTTTGGTCATGACAATGCCATTGTTCTTCACAACAAAAGAGAAAGAGAAGAATAGACGAATCAATCAATTTTTTTCTAGATTGCCCTGTATTGCTCTGTTTGAATGAATCCCGTAGTTTAATATCTGTTCATTTGGATGCCGTTTTCACGCCTATTCACACACTTGATGTTCATCTATGCATTCTGCACAATACAGTGGGTTAAGAAAACCATAGATACGGTGGAGACCAATCCAGACTAACTTCGAAAGCATGCCTGTTTTGATCCTTGCTTAGTTTTGCATGATGTCTTAAAAAGGACTAGATGGAAGTTATCAATGACACCTCAATATATGAAAAATTGTGCTGTCATTTGTGTCGCTGCAAACTTGAAGAGTGAAACATTACAGAAGATCAGGTACACATGGTGAAAAGTCCAGGCTCTAAACATATAAGGAGGATGCGCACATTCCAAAAGTTGACAAAAATCAGTTGAATCAATATTAGATTATTAGTCGATGGGATATACATTTTGTTTGTCACATGGAACATAATCACCCTTTTCTTAAGATGAGATAAGACTTAAAGTGAGAATGAGAACAATCATTCAAGAATCATTATTCAATCCAAACTATTATTCAAGTGCTTTTTAAACATTTCTGCAATTAATCTTTTTTGGATTATTGTCAAGGACTAGTACTATTCAGCTTGGTAATATGTATGGCAATGTAATTGTAATATCTGTTTAGCCATCTACTGGTAATATGGTTGGAACACTGCTGAGAATAAATAAAATGTTTGATAACGCAGCATAAGTTATGTGTGGTTTTTTTGAAATGTAACGTATAAAAAGATATTTAACACCCATCAAATTAAGCAAGTTTTATCTTAAACCAGACAAAAAAAAATGGAATCCAAAAACAACTGTAAGGGACATTAACAAAAGACATTTTTGCTGTTTTACCAAGATTTGGTGATGGACTCTCGCCTCTCACGTGTTCTCTACTAATTTCACCTCTCGATCGCTGCTGTAATATATTTTTGTTTAATCTTCGAATATGTGGTAGGACACTAGTAGTAGAATAATAGGTCTACCGAGATTTCTCCAAATGAATATTGTTTCACTAAAGGTTAAGTCGGAAACTATATTACACTATGTAAACGGAAGCAGGAAGAATGCGGGGAAAAAGAGGGAGGTGGGGCATGACTTCAAAATTAGGCCGCACAAAAGATGTACACAGACACATGGATGGAATTTCTCAGGAATTGAAAAATCATGGATCAATTGCAATAGGAGTAATACGCTTCTTGGCTGGCTTGTTTGATATGGGCGTACCTTTTGAGCTTGACAATTGTTTCTCTGCCTTCTCTCCTGCCCTGATTTTGTAGCATCTAAGCTCGATTGCGGTTCCTTTTCCTTCTCTCTGCTTCAGATCGCTTACCACCTGGATTAGCTGGTTGTTTCTCTGCCTTCTCTTCTCCAAAATTTACACTACCTGAACTGCTTAGCTGTTTCTTTGCCTCATCTTCTGCTTCAGTTTTTATACTGTCAGCTCCAATACTCCCAGTTGTCTCAATGACCATGCCATCAGCCTTCTCTTCTGCTTCTTTTTCCTACCATCTGCTATAACTGCGCTAACATTCCCAGCTGATTTGATGATCATGTCATCAGCCTTTTCTTTTGTTACAGTTTTCATACTTTCTGCCATGACAATCAATATTCCCAGATGCTTCAATGACCATGTCAACAGCCTTCTCTTCTGCTTCCACATTCTTGCTTTCTGCTACAACTGCATCAACATTCTCAGTTGGTACAACGACAGTGTTGTTGGCTGTCTGTGGAGTGCTCTTACTATCCTTGTCTGAGACCTTTCCTTCTAGAATTATGTAATAGGGAAATTATAAATCTCATAGTAGTGAAAATATGACAGCATAAAAGGAAGACGTCTTACCTGGTAAAGAGAAAGGTGTTCCAAGTTCACATTTTCAAATTCCACCAAAGAGCAGAAACCATCTTGCGAGGACAACGCCAAATAATGAGCATCTGATGACCTTATGAACAAATATTGGCTACAATTAAACCTTTCCCAAAAGAATCCATCTAAATTCTCAAACCTGAAAAGATTTGCTAGCTAGTATAACATTTACCAGGTAATATCTGTTACTGAAGCATAGTGAAGACCAGCTATATAGCTATTGGAGAAGTGCTCTCAGTGTCATAAATGTACAATGAGTTCAAAGTGGCCACAGCAAATATTATGCGATACGGGAGCTTAAACAACCCATCTGCACTAAACAAGATCAGCATTATGCAGCTGTTAAGCAATGTTCTCCAAGACAGGCAAAATTTTATGCAATACTAATTGGCAGCGCAAGTGATCCCAGATTTAAGTTGACCCCATGCCACTCAGGAAATTCAATTGCAACAGTACCACCTAGCACCATTTTATATAGTAACTGTTCTAAAATACAAGTATACCAAGTACAATAATTACCTGAATTTGTTCCCCGAAGGTTAAAAAGTATAGGGCAGAACCGGACGGCTACAACAGCTTTGCTTGCACAAGGAAGCTGTATAGCAGGCCTGTATAGCAGGTCAAATAATAAGTAGCACACATCACAAACATATTTTTGTAACTTGATTCTTTAGCTTAACATGAAATTGAACGTCAAAGCAAGATTAATTGAACAGTTTTGCGGTATTGAATTTAAACAGCTCATCTAGATAGCAAAAGATTGAAGCCTGCTTTGGGTTTACATAATGTCTTCAGCACTTAAAAAGATAAAATAGCTGTAGGACTTACCGAGAAAGATCTTTTCTAGAAAATATGTACGCCGCATTTATAGATTCAGATGCAGTATTAATTCTGTAAGAGCCTGAAATGGGTAAAGTGACATGTGACCTTTTCAATTAGACACAGCATATAGTAAAAGCTATGCAGGAATTCAGATACTTAAAGGAAGAAGTCAATAGATGTGATTCAACCTATAAGTTGCATCAAACTATATGGATGTCAGGCAAAACAACAAGAGGGAAATTAAAAGTTGTCTGGGGATTAGTATGCAACTAACAATACATAAATTAACTACTTAATCAGCTTTGACCCCTTCATCCACTTTCTGTAAAATAAAAATGAGACTATGAAAGATTCAAGCACTGGCCTCATTCTAAATGAATCTATGCATACAATTACAAAAGCTCATCCACAAAAATAGTGCAGAAAAGCTAAGATTAATTGAATCAAGATCAACTTCTACTCAAGTAAATACCTGCAGGCACAAGTAAAATGAACCATCAGGAGACCAGGCTAATCTTCTGAAGAAATGGCAATGTCTCATCATGGAAGAGATGATATTTTGTTGACTGCATTACAAAAATTACACCTATAATGTGTGTGACAATCCAACTATGATGAAAATAAATATGGAAAATAGATACATTATGTTAACCTTAGAATTCTTTAACAATGGATGTTCTGCCTTGGAAATAACTTGCTGGCAAACATAATTGATTTTCTCCACCGCCCTTTGACTTATGAGGCTTATTGATGTAAATTCGGCAAGTCCGGTCAGAACTAAGAGAAGAAACATACTTCCCTAGAGGGTCCCATGCAACCCCCTGAACATAGTGTGCATGGGCATCCAATGTCTGAAGGTTAATTCCTGACCACAAAGATCAAGTTCTATGAGCGCACAAACAAGCATGCTGATTGCTATTAATGTTACAGCATATCAACTGCCATGTAGATGTACCACAATTAAAGCACGTTACCTTTGTTAACATCCCAGATAATGCAGCTATTATCAACTGATCCAGATATGAGATATGTGGCATCAGGAGACCACTGCAGGTCCAGAACGTCCTTGTGATGAGATCTAATTCACAAAAATCTTTTATAACCAAGAAATAGGGGAAGTAAAACATGAATGTAAAAATGAATATAAAAAAAAATCATGTGATTGGTCTTTATGAATGGTTTTAAAATATAGTTTGTAATTCTAAGTTAACAATAATCTTTACTTCCATTTCCATTTCTACCTTTCCAGAAATAATTAAAGTCATTATTTTAAATTAAAACAATGACCATGGATTCAGCAGTTGCTTTTTTTGAAATTTGAATAAACTATAAACTTCATAACTTATGAAATATGCAATTTCAACACAGAATGGATATCAAACAGCCAAAACATGCCAAATTCTGTCATCCCACCACTTTCATGATCGACTCAGAGCAGAGGCCTTACCGTAACATCTTGAGAACCTTCCATGGCTGACCAGTATCTGTACTATGTCGCTTCCATATTATCACGTCACCTCCTGAAGAAAAAATGGAAATTCTGATTTAGAAACATTGCCTAATTATACTAACTCAAGAAAAAAAAAACGATAATCACATTCAATAGTAGGGATCAGATTGTACCAGCACCAGAGGCTAGCAGTTCCCCTGCAGCAAGCAAAACTAGAATTGTCACTCACAGAAAGCATCACACTTCTTTTCTTGTTGAATAATAAGTGGCAATCGGTTAACCAAAATAAATGAAATATCATTATACAAAAGATATCCATGAGTAGCATAAAGATATTCAGATTGCTCATGCATTAAAATAACCCCTAACTTGAATATGAGCTAGTCGGTTAACTGATAACTGGTTTACTAAAATAATCAGATTGCTCATGCACTAAAATGAACAATGAATTCTTCTACCAACAGAGAATTCTATGAAATTGTGACCTACTTTGTTACTACGAAGAGGAGAAGCAGTGATATAGAGTTACCAGAAGGAGAGAAGCGAATGACATTTACTGCGGAATTATGGTAGGTCAGGTTATCGACATAGGAAACTACGGGTAGCTTCTTCTGTGCTCCTGATGGTTTTATTGACCAAAACTGTAAACATAACAACACAAATCAATTCAATGTAATGTTTAATTCAGTGATGGTGAAACATAAGCCAGAGACTGATACCTTGATTTCGAAATCAGCGCCGGCGGTGGCGAGAGTGGCGGAGAGAGGGTGGAAATCGAGGGTTAAGACGGGTTTGCTCTCGTGCCAGCTTATCTGAACCGTTCCACCCTTCATTGCTTTCTCTATTCTTCTCTTTCGATCCAAATCGGAGTTTTAGGTTTAGAGTAGAGTCTACAAGAAACCACACAGAGAGAGGGATGGAGAGGGGAAAGGGAATTTCGCGCTCCTACCTTTCACTTGGCGGGAAAACCTTTCTCGTGCTTCTGTTTCTGGGCTCCCTAGTTCCGTCTCGCAGAAGTTTTGCCGTGGTGGCTTTATTTATTCAAGCTCAACACACCTAATGGACGATAGGAAGAAACCAATAAAAGATAAGCGGGAGAATAAGTAGAAAGCCCGTTTCATTTAGACCCAAAAGTTAAAAGGAATCATATAGTATTGGGCTTCCTTTGGATGCTGGACCTGCAAGATAATTAGAAGAATGAAAAGAACAAATGAGAGCATGTGGCAAGCAAAAAGAAGCGAAATGGAAAAATGGAAAATCTATTTTTTTGCTCAGAGGTTTTGATTTAGTTTTGTTGTTGTGGCTGACTGTGGTTGACATTTGAGATCTGCTAGTTTACGTTTTTTTATGTTCTAGTTGTTTTTATCTTGTAATTTCAGGTCTAGTTTTATCAGTGTGTGTGAGTGGGCATGCTATATTCATTAATGTTTATTTATTAGAGCATTGTTGTATCGCTCTATGTGACTGATGAACTACTGATGTAAGTGTCGTTTGGCTATTTTCAATCCAACTATCTTAAAAAAAAGTGAATTTCCTTACCAAAAAGAAATGAGTGAATCTTATTTATATATATATTTGGATACAAAGAAAATAAGAGAAAAAAAATCTAAAGTTGCATCAAGTCCTATGATTTCAGCAAAATAATTTACTGTTATAGCTCCCCTAAAGAGTTTGGTCTCTTAGTCTAAATCCCAACCATCTCCTCCCTCTTCTGTTATGAAAGAAGAACAATTAAGGAGAGAATAGGAGCATTTATTTCAAATGAAACTTATCTCCAGAAAAGCCGCTAAAAAAGGTGATTTAATGTCTTTCCTAACAGCATAAACTTCTTTAAAGCCAGATTCCATTATGAGTGACTACATGGAGACTACTGATCAACAAGGAAATTCTACCTTGGACAATAGGCAAGTATATTCAGATATTGCTATGCAACATTGCATGGAAGTAAAAGGTAATTCTAGACTTAAAGTCCAACCCCCTAAAAATTAAAATTCATGAATTTTTGACTTGAAATTGTTGGGAGATTTATGCTAAAAGCTTTGTTAGCCTAATTAAGGACCTTGGACGATGTATAGTTCATTTGATTATTCTGCTTGAAATTCATGCAAGTGGTGATAAAGCAAAAAATTTGATTAAGAAATGGGCTTTGATTCTTTCCAAATCTTTGATCCTAATGGTCAGTCTGGTGGTTTTGCTATTCTTTGGGATAACTCTAAATGGACTATTGATTTTTTATCTCATAATAGACAATGTGTTCATATGAGTGTTAAAAATGGTTTAATTCCTCAATGGTTTTTAACTGTTATTTATGCGAGTCCTCAAGCCTTAAACAGATCTACTCTTTGGGATTCTTTGAGAAATATAGCTGCTACAATGGTAAGTGAATGGTGCCTTGTTGGTGATTTCAACTTAATATCCAGTCTCGCAGAAAGAAAAGGTGGCTCACCTAATCATATTTTACAAGGTATGAATTTTTTAACAATATGATTTCTTATTGTAATTTACTGGATGTTGGTTTTGTTGGGGCTCCTTTTACTTGGAAAAGAGGGCACCTTTTAGAAAGGTTTGATATGAGTCTTGTGAATGTGGATTGGAGAATTAGATTCCCCAATGCTTCCCTAATTCACTTACCCTTTTAAAATCTGATCATTACCCCCCATTAATGAAATTTGATGTTGATGCTCCTATAAATCAACATAGGAGGCCTTTTAGGTTTTTGGCTGGTTGGCTTGATCATCCTTCTTTTGATGATTTTGTTTTTGGAGAATTGGCGGGGGAGTAGGGGTTGGTACCCCGCTTTAGAGGAAAATAAAAACAAAGTTAAAGTCTAGAATGAAGAAGTTTTTGGTCATATAGGTCACAAGAAAAAGTCGTCCTTAGGAGATTAGAAGGAATAGATATGAAGCTTATGAGTTCTGGTGATCCTAGTCTTAAACACCTTCATAAAAAACTTTGGAAGGAATATGAGGAAATTTCTTTCCAGGAAGAATTGTTATGGTTTTCAAAAAGCTAGGTGTAAGTGGATTTCCTTTGGAGATAAAAATACAAAATATTTCCATGGAACTATTATTGCTAAAAGGAAGAAATTTAAATTGAATGTCTTGAATCAGAAAATGGTGATTTAATTTCCAACATTACAAATTTGGAACACATGGCCATTAATTTTTACAATCAACTCTTTCTTGATAATGGGATTATGTTCCTTTTTGTTTATCAAATTGTTTTCCTGAGTTATTACCTCTTCATAACAACATTCTAAATAAAGTTGTTAATGAAGAAGATATTAAAAAAGGCTTTGTTTTCTATGGGGAGTTTAAAAGCCCCTGGCCTTGATGGGATTCATGTTATATTTTATCAAACTCGGTGGGAAACTGTTGGTAGAGACGTGTGTAATCTTATCCAACAATTTTTCATCAATCCCCAATCTGTTTCAGATATTAATGATACTTTGTTAACTCTGATTCCTAAAGTTGATGGAGCTACTAAACTTTCTCAGTATAGACCTATTAGTCTGTAATGTCTCACATAAAATTGTTACTAAATTTTGACCAAAAAATTAAACCCTTAATGAATCATCTAATTGGGCCTAATCAAAACAGTTTTATTCCTGGGAGACAAAGTAAAGATAACATTATTATCACTCAGGAAATTATACATTCTATGAGATACAAGAAAGGTAAAACTGGCCGGATGGCCATTAAGATTGATTTATAAAAGGCCTATGATAGATTGAATTGGAATTTTATTGGATACTTTAAAAGAAGTTGGTTTCCCTGATAATCTTAGATTATAATTAATAAATGTATTTCTACTCCTAGAATGAGAGTCATGTTCAATGGGAAGCTCTTGAACCTTTCTCCTTTTAGAGGTATCCGTCAAGGTGACCCTATCTCCCCCTATATTTTTGTTTTATGTATAGAAAGATTATTCCATCTAATTAATCTTGTAGTTGTCAATCACTACTGGAATCCTATAAAAGTGGGTAGAAATGGTCCACATATTTCTCATCTTGCCTTTGCAGATGATTTAATTTTATTTGTTGAGGCTAAATTGAATCAAGTTGAGATTATATCTACAATTTTGGAATTGTTTTGCTCAAGCTCAGGTCAAAAGGTAAGTCTAGATAAAACTAGAGTTTTTTCTCTAATAATGTTTTTTTCATGTGAGAGAGCAAATCTCTGAAGCATTGGGATTTCAAAGAACTGGGGATTTGGGTAAATACCTCAGGGTGCCTATTTACATGAAAAAGTGACTAAAAATACTTTCAAATCTACCATTGCTAGAGCAAAACAAAGATTATCTTCCTGGAAATTAGCTAGATCCCTCTCATTTGCTAGAAGACTTACTCTCTCTCAGTCAGTTCTGAATGTTATTCCTTCCTACCTTATGCAAACTGCTAATCTGCCTGTTTCTACTTGTGATGAACTATAAGATTAATAGAAATTTCTTATGGGGAGACACAAATTCTACTAGGAAAATTCACCTAGTGGGTTGGGATAAGGTTTGTAGCCCTAAGTTGGTGGGAGGCCTTGGATTGAGGAAAAGTAGGGATCTTAATAAAGCTCATATGATGAAGTTATGTTGGGGATTAATTTAGAATCAAGAGAACTTATGGGTGCAAGTATTGAAAGCTAAGTACAATTGTGGTGACAGTGTTATTCCAATTGTAAAAAAGAAAACTATTGCTTCAAATACTGGGAATGGTATTTGTGAAGTTTGGAATGAATTCTTAAAATGTTGTACCTGGAGGATCCATAATGGAGCTGTTGTTCATTTTTGGAAGGATGATTGGATGCAAGGCTTTGGTCCCCTTCATTTACATACCACTCAATTCGTGAAAAGGATTCCATGCTCATGGTGCAATCTTTTATCACTGATCAAGGTCAGTGGGATTTTACAAAATTCCAGCCTCTGTTTCCTGCCACAATTTGTAACAGAATTTTAGGTATAGTTCCCCCTGAGCCAAATTCAGAATCAGACAAACTTTTTTGGAATAAAACCAATGATGGGTGGTTTACTATTAATTCTGCATATGAAGCAATTACATTAATTAGGCATTCTGCTACAAATAGATTGATGAAGTTGATCTGGAAGTGGCAAGAACCTCAGAGAATTCGTCTTTTGTTATGGAAATTAGCATCCCGGGGTATTCTTACTAATGTTTAGCGTGTTAAAAGAAATCTATCTTCAGATGATCTATGTCCCACTTGCAGGAATTATCCACCTTACTCCACCTATTCAGAGATTGTAATGAAGCATATCAAATATGGGCTAATTCCTTTAACAGAGATTACCTAAAAATAATTTATGATTCTCAATCCATTAATACCCGGTTTCTTGAGATTTTGCAGAATCGGCCTTCGGATGGAGATCTCCTGCGTAGGATCTGGTCATTGGCTTCACTCTGGAAGGAATATAGTGAAGACGTAATGAGTTAATTTTCAATCAGACTCGCGCATCCACAGATTCAGTCAAGAATAAAATTTGCTCCCAAATTCATTCAACTATGCAAGCATTGAAATCAAAACCTAACCCGTTGAAGAGAAATCTTGACAGAAATTGCTCTGTCAAATGGGATCCTCCGCCTGAGGGCTGACTTAAGGTGAATACTGATGGAGCTTTCTCATCTGGAAGAGATGCAACTGCTTGTGGTGGGGTTGTTAGAGACCATTGGGTAACATTTTTAATTGGTTTCGCCTGCAATCTAGGACATTGCTCGATGGTTGATGCTGAACTGTGGGGGATTCTGAAAGGTCTCACGGTTGCAAAGATGAACATGTGGAACCGGATTATTGTGGAGGTGGATTCTCTGCAAGCTTTAAAATTTGTTACTGAAGAATGCCCTACAAACCATTTATCTCGTCCTCTGGTGGATAAAATCCAGATTGCAACTCGAGATTTTCCAGAAATTTTGTGGAAGCACACAGTGAGAAAAGGAAATACCCTTGCTGATTGCCTTGCCAATAGTGGATTTGAGCTGAATGAAGTTTTTAGGGTTTATGATTCTGTCCCACCCTTTGTTGTTGTCCCGTTTTGTTTTTAGAGACCATTGGGTAACATTTTTAATTGGTTTCGCCTGCAATCTAGGACATTGCTCGATGGTTGATGCTGAACTGTGGGGGATTCTGAAAGGTCTCACGGTTGCAAAGATGAACATGTGGAACCGGATTATTGTGGAGGTGGATTCTCTGCAAGCTTTAAAATTTGTTACTGAAGAATGCCCTACAAACCATTTATCTCGTCCTCTGGTGGATAAAATCCAGATTGCAACTCGAGATTTTCCAGAAATTTTGTGGAAGCACACAGTGAGAAAAGGAAATACCCTTGCTGATTGCCTTGCCAATAGTGGATTTGAGCTGAATGAAGTTTTTAGGGTTTATGATTCTGTCCCACCCTTTTGTTGTGTCCCGTTTTGTTTTGATTTTTCTGGGTAGTATAGTGTAATTTTTTGTTGCCTTTGGCCCTTGTGGCCCATCATATATAAAAAAAAGAAAATAAGAGAAAAAATCTCATCTTTTGATTAGATAGAAAATTAAGAAAGAAAAATAGAAAAATGAATGTAATGTCTTTTTTATTTTTGATAAAACAAATAAATAAATGAATCTCACATTAAATGATAGATATAAATAAATGGATAAAGTTTAAAAGGGTAAATTACTTGCTTAAAATTTAAAAATTTCTCTTCACTTTTAGTAGAAAAAAACTTAAATGTGGATTCTACCTTAATTTATTCTAAACTAGGTATTGTGGTATTGGTCTTCTAACTGCAAGTTAATAGTTTAAATTATTATTTACGTGGAAAGACAGGCACGATAATCTAGCCTCATTTTTTTATTGTGTGTAAGAATTATTAAGAAAGATAAAATAATACTATAAAATGTGATGATTATTATATTGTATTAGTGATTATTATTCTGATTTGAGTAGTTTTGAAATAGTTATCATAAGGGTATTCTGTGAGGAAAATATGGACACCAAAAACTAGGTATCGTCTTTATATAGCAGTATATATTTATTCATCTATTACTTATATTTATTTTTTTTGAACAATAAAGTTTAAGAGATAAATTAAGATTGTCTCATTTTAAGCTTATTTATATATATATATATATATATATATATATATATATATAACAAAAATAAGACAAATTAATATTGACAACCTTGTGTCAATTGAGATCTTGTCCTATATATTCACATATATGACATGATTAATTGACACCAGGTGTTAAACTTTTTGAGTTATGCCTCTTAATAACTTTTTGTAAAATGTTAATTTAAGTAATTCAACACGTTGAACCATATTTGATTACTTTAATGATCATTTATATCAATTTTAAGGTGATTTGGACATTCATATGCATTTATCTAATAGTGGACTTTTACTTATACTTTAAAAACACATTATACGTTAAAATATATTAATTCGATGAGTATCACTGTATCAATTAATTTTTTATTCTATGAAATTTATTTTTTAATTTATTTTATAAAAACTTTCAATAAATAATTGGATTGGTTCAATCAACATTGTATAAAATATATTAAAAAGCATAACACTAAAGTTTGACATCAATCGATTTTTTTCTCTCTATATGCACACAAAACTTAAAATACTAGATAAGATATTAATAATGGATTACTACTAGATCCCACTACATCCTATGGTGTGGTTCAAGTAACAAGCAAGTTATTCCTTACAACTAAACACGATTGCACGAGGAGGACCTTTCAAAATATCTTATCAGTTATCATTTCACAATAACCTTTTTGGTGTAACTTAATAACTTTTGGTCTTTATTAAGACTATAGTTAGTAGTGCGTTTGTGAAAAATTTTAGGGCGTGCCTACATACAAGTAAGGGTGAGCATGATGCACCTTTTTACTTTAATAAAATTATAAGTATGTTTAATATTTTTTTTTCAAGTCAAATTTTGTCTTTTTTCCAATGGTAGTAATTACTAGTTAACTTTCTTCCCTCTCACATTTCATTCCCTTCACATTTACATTAAGCTTAAGTTTGTTTGTTTAATTAAACAAACGAGCTTCATCGAGCCGAGCTCAAATAGTTTACGAAATAGCTCAGTTCATTTATAGTCTTATCAATGTCTATATTTACTTAAAATATAGTTCTTGAGTTCCCTCATATATATTTTTTCTCTCTCACCCATTTTTTTACAAGTCAAACCTAAGCTTCAAGTGCTCGGCTCATTTACAGCCCTATCAATGTCTACATTTATATTATTGAATTATAATATATAAATAATTTTTTGTGCAAGACCACATGTATTCTCCATGAGAGACAATCTCTATGGACGGCAAAGCCCTCCCTTCAAGTATTTATATTTATGGCTCGAACTTGAAACCACTGGTTAAGCTAAAAATATATTAAATATATAACTTATTTAAAATATATTTAAGTTATTATAAATAAAGAAAAAATATAGAATGTGAGATTCTCAATTTTCTCGAACCCGACGGAGACTTGCGGGAATGAGATTAGATTCATAATTTCATATTCATACCTGTTTTTTTTAAAACCTCAATCCGAACTCATCCCATCTTCTACGGGAGCGTGGACGGGGAGAGGAAAATTCGCGCCCACCCTGCCACATTGGCACGCCTACTTAAACGTTGGAGTCTTAATTTAATTACAGACAACAACTCACCACAGAGGAAAAATCATCACACAAGACTATATATAGCCCATCAAAATATTAGGCTTTAAAGTTAAATGATCCCATCTTGCACATAAAAAGCAACCTTTATTTTTAAGTATCACTCCTTATATTACTTTAGTTTGTTTGAATTTTTCTTTAAAAAATTATTTAAATCTATGCACACAACTCTTCAATATTATAAGAGTGACAATTCATACACATCCCAACTCTATCGCCATTCATTTGACATTTTATCACTTTTTTGGAGCGAGGGGCATGTGTATGAATCATTTTTCATATTATAGACATTGATGTAAAGAATTTAAAAATATTATCTTTTTACACTTCATCCTCTAACGTCCAACTTCATACCTCTTTTTTTTTCTTCTTTTCACTCTCTTTTGTTAGTTTACATTACTATATTATTCTTTCATTTTTTTAACTCTTTTTTTTTTCTATCAATCTATTCTACACATCATCTTTCACACGATAAAAAAAGGGTGTATCATTATTAGTAAAAGAAAAGATCTCCAAATAGAAGAAAAATTTAATGATTAATTAATATATATATATATAAAAGAAAATGCGAGCACTCATCAAGGAATCAAATATAGAAAGATTTATTGGAGTGTGTAATATTTAAGGTTGCAGATGCAATTATTGCCGTGATTTTCAATAAAATATTTCTATACATGGATCCTTAAACAATGTCTTAAAGGCACTCATTATAATTGCAGGAATGAAAAGAAAGAAAAAGGTGAACGGGTCATAATTATATCTTTGAATCAATTTTTTAAAAAATTATCTCAGATGACGACAAATCTTCTATAGAAAAGGATATAGCAATCATGATCGGGCGATGAGGATGAATGATTAATTGGAGCTTTCAGTTTTCCATTATTTGACTGCAACATGTGAATTCATCAATTCTCCACAAATTGGTAGAAGTAGAACAATTCACACTTCTTATTGGAAGATAACTCATTGATTCTTAATTAACTACATATTAATTCCTCATCTACCTCACCAGCTGTGGCTTCAATCAAATAACTTGAGTGCTGCTACTAGATAAACATGCAAATACATATCAGTTGCAACCATCGCAATCAGATGTAGCTAGCACTACGTAAAGGCAAAAACTAAGCATTTAGAGAAACACAAACGTATACATTAATACCTAACTTTTATTATTATAGTAAAAAAAAAAAATCAACACCAGATGATAAGTTATTTGTTTTTTGCCTTCAACAAATAAGCAAAAATTCAACTACCAATTAATAAGATTATTAATAATCCCCAAAGCAACATCACATATATGCTTCAAGCCTTCCTCTCTACGAGCAAGCTCAGGAGGATAAACCAAACCAGGATTCCCTTTGAATAAATTGTGACAAACATTTGGGTAATCAGAGGCAGCAATTATGTGCATAGAAGCATAGTCATATGCCTCATTAGCCAAATCCTGTGCTGCATCTTGGAGAGCTTGGCTGGCATAGCTGTACTTATCAGCACACTCCTTCAGGACCCTTCTCAAAGTAGAGTCACTAGCAGCAGGGTCAAGCAATTGAGAGTTCAAATAGAAAGAAGTGTGTAGCATTGGCCATTCCAACCCCAACCATGATCACAGCTAGGCCCTTAGGGTCTGCTTTTGGGCTGCTTGGATCTGATTTCAGGGAAGAGAAACAGAGATCGTAGTACTTTGTGTTCTTGCAGGTTTTCTTGATCAAAGTAGCATCTCCATTCACAAATGAGAATGGTTGAAGGTATGCTAGAAAGAGGAGAAATAGGTACAAGATCTTTGAGGCCATTAGGATAGTATGAAAGAAGAACCCAACAAGGAATCACCGTCAAGCACATACATAAAAGGCATTTATATATAGGAGAGGGTGTTATTGCAATAGAAAAATGAATTAAAGAGATTTTATTTGAAAAAGTGTAACATTTAACATTAATTAATATATTAAATATTTTGATTTCTAATAAAACCAATGAACTTTAATGAAAATTGCGGCAATAAAACCAAGAAGAAGCGTTATGGAATTTCTTTTATTCTTCAGGTGTATTTAGGACTATACGTTTCAAGAGTAAATACTTGTGATTGAATTTTTGGATGGTAATGGAACGACAAAATTGTTTCAATATTCAATGCAGGACTCGTGACTTAGCTAAGGTAGATGGTTTGGTACATGTTGTTGTGATAAACTAAGAATCTCTTGTAGCAACGGCAAAGAATAAGTTATAAAAAATGAGTTGTTTTCTTGTTGTATTTAATTTACTGATATTATGCAGGAAGGTACTCATAAGGCATTGTTTGTCTGGTAGCAAAGATCCAGAGCCCAGAATCACGGTTCACGGGTCACAAATATAGACTCTTTATGCCTTTCGAGTTTTGAAACGTTCCTGCTTTGATATATGGGAAAGCCGCAACATCTGGACAGTGTATATATAGACTCCATTCACCTCAGAAGAAGCTTCAACCAACAATTATTGGGTCCTACCTTCTAGATTTTAATTAAACTCGTAAAAAAGACTACAAAGCAGGAAGATTTTCACTTATTTCAAGTTAAATCTCTGCTTGTTGCCATGAATAATATTAACATAAGAAAAGTTGTAACAATCTCAAACATACAAGATAATTTTAAGCAATGTCTGGTTGAGTCTGGTAGGTGAAAAAAATCTAGTCAACCTCACCATGACGTGAATGTTCATGGCTTAAGATAGTTTTGCCTATGTAGAGAATACATATGGTTTAAACCAAAAAAACATACAAGATAGTTTATTTGATGAAACTTTATTTTAATTACATTTACTACATGAAAAATTCACACTTAAAAGTTCAAACCCACTCAATGATGAAGAATATACTCACATGTAAAGCAGGCACTAGATGAGCATCTTATTTGTTCTGTACAAACGCAATGAAATTCAAAGGAAAACCTATGATAATGAACATTTATCTGTTAGTTAGTTATTTTCTTTATGATGCCCAAAGTGAATAATAATTTGAAGTCTATGCATTCATGTGGATGATACAACGCAGGCTCTCCCCTTTAAGTAAGTATTCAAAGGCTTTATTGATTTCTGAGAAAGGTACTTCATGAGTGATAAATTTCTCCAGCTCCAGTTCCTGTCACATTAGAAATAAATAAGTCAGAAGAAAAAAATTACTACCATGTGATGAACTGTGTCTCAGAAAAGAAAAGGTTGATTCTCAAAGTAAGTGTCTAATCCAACAATATCATTTATGCTGCTTTTGGCTGAAGAAGCAAGCCTTATTTAAGATCATTACCAAGGAATCTATAATGACTTCAAGAAATTTAAAAATTAGAAAGCATTGGGATTGATTAGGCAACAATTAATTAACAATGTTATCTAGATCAATCTCATTCTCAGCTTAATTGGATGAGTTTTGAAAGCATCATCTTTATTTGGCACAGCAACACCCCATCACTAATGCACTCTAGTTAAAATCATGGGAAATCAAATGATTTAAAAAGAATAGCATGTAGCAACTTTACATCATGTAACACATTCAAAAGCAGAGATCATAGCACTGATACTTCCAGTACATTCAATACTAATAAGGTCAACTCCCCCACCAGTCATTGCAGCAATCACCTCAATGCAAACTAGCAAAACTTTCCTTTGATTTACAATGCTGACTCCTTGCACTTCCCAGTGAAGACCGAAAGCACTTGATCCCAAGGTTTGAGATCTGTCACGCCCTCAGCAACATTCTCAACAATTCTGAGAGTAAACAAAAAAATTGAAATAACACAAGATACATACAACAAAAGGAAATTTGTGTAATATACATACTAATAACTACACTCCTCATTTCAAATGGAAATTGACATTGTGCATATACCCGCCTGCTTCATGGCCAAAAATGCGTGGAAATAATGGTGTTAAAATATTCAATTTAACAATTTCAACATGCATTAGATGTATAGTTTAAAAGACTAAATAGTGTCCCTTATAGAATAATAATTAATTACCTTAGTTTCCCAGAAGTAGACGTCAGTGTGGCAGCTATCTCCACTTCCTCTATCACCAGTGGCTTTCCAGCTTCCCATGCCATAACACAGTTAGTTATACACTAAACTAATCCAATCCACTAACGATCAATGAGACAAAATACCGCTTCTTAATGTCATGAAGAAGAAATATAACTAGATTTGAATATCTGTGAAATGTGAAAAAGCAGATAAGGGTTAATGCTAATGCTAACAATCAAAGGAAAAAAAAAAAATTGAAGACAGTGAATATAAATGTTGTCATTTGGTTTTCATTTTGAACTTTATTAATGCTAGCTAAATGTGTTGAATAGCCAAAGCAGGGGACATGTACTAGAGTGGAGAAAGAAAACATAAGAGTTTTGATTTTTTCACACACCTAATTCTTGTTATTGCAGTTGCACCGTGTGACCTGAAAAAGATGAAAGTGGTTGTCCTTGAGGATTTATTCAACTTGATTGCCACGATCCCTCACAACACAACATGTTCATCTCACACGTTATCATGCGGGATGGGCAAATCAGTGGGTTTGCAGTGACTTGGCTCATTATTGTGAGCACGAATCCAACCTCTCACTAGCTTGTTTGAAAATCACTACACATGTTAGCTATATAACTCTCGTAAGGCTCCTTCACTAGGCAATGTGAGACTTGACAATTACACAAACTTTTGAATACCTTAAATACAATACAACAATTCCCATCATATATTTCAAAAGATTATTAAAAATAATTTCAAATGGAAAAATTTGCTCTAAACCATTAACATGATGTTAATGCGTAGAATCTGGTGTCTTTTGAACTATGACACCAAACCTAGACTGATAAGTCATAACATACAAGTAATTAGTGGAACTGTTCTATGAACCCAAAACTTTGGTGTGTGCTAGGGTCTATCAATCACATGACACCCCACAATTCTCACGTTGACCCATGTGTTGCATGTGAGGCCATGTGCACGCCTATATTCATGAGTGCTCTAAAGATTTTGTCTTAATCTCATGCAAGCACCTCATTTGACACTCATATATAGGTGATTTCATCAAGTGTATGTTGCACTTATACACCTTCGTAAGGGCTACGAAAATCATTAAAAGCCTTTGAGTTCATCCTCTCCAATATGCAGCCTAACAACCTCATACATCAAAGAAAGGGACAAATTAAATAGTGTTAGCAAACGAACAAGTGACTTGTTTTTACTCGTGAACCTTCTTGATGGGTCTCCAATCATCGAATGTTGGGTTACCATTACCATTAATATCAAATTGGCTTTATCCTCATTCCCCTTGATGTTTCATATTATTAATTTTTACCCTAAAGGTTTAGTCAGAGGATCGACCAAATTCGCTTTGATTTCACATGATCAATGGAAATTATTCCATCTTGAGCAGCTGCTCACCACATTGTGTCTTAATTGAATATGTCTATTTTTTACCATTTATAAGTCTTATTCTTTGTAATGGATGTCTTTTTGTGGGTTTATTTTGAACAAGATTGGTTCGTGCTACTAAGACCTTTGCTCTTTCCACCTTTATCTCCTTGTGGTTAGTGTCTTCAATGATGATGTAAGTGATCAGATTTGGTAACGACGGTTAGTTTGTGCTTATGTTTGAGTTGTTATTTGTAAGACAGGTGAAGCTTCTCATCAACAGTCCAGCTACAAACTCATCTTGCAGTTCAAGCCTCCTCTCCCTTGAGAACTTTGAGCAAACTTGTGGCATTTGTTGATTTTCACCTTGATGTCTTTGTCTTCGGTCATCCTCCAGTTGTAGTAGTTACCGATTACAAACTTTTGCTCCCAGCATCTTCAACAGTGTGACTTGACATTGATGGAATCCCAATATTCTTTGTTTCCTTGTATGGCATAATAGACCTGAAGAGTTTGTTAGATATAGGTCTAAGGTTAGTATGACGACATACCTTGTGGGCATTATTCCAGTCTTCGATGAGTTTAGGAATATATCGTTTATGTGGCTTTGAGTGCGGGTAAGAGCGACAACCACTCCATGCATGTCATGGATGGTAAAGAGACATCCTTGCCAATACGATAATTCTAACATCCGAAGACCTTGATCTTGGAGATATCCAAGAATGGTTTTGTGTAAAGGACAAAAGAAGCATTTGACCCGGGTAGGCGTAAGTTGAGGTTCACCATCTCCGTTGGTTGACTGACGTTTGGGTAGGGGGTGTAGAAGACATGAATCCTTAAGATTGTGTTGTGGTTGCACCGTCTAGCCTGAAAAAGGATTAAAATAGTCGGTAATTTAAGGGCTGAGGCACATGTGAGCAGATATCCTTAAGGGTTCATTCACTTTAATTGTGGCGATCCCCCATGATATAACAGATTCTTCTTACATGGAGGTACGAGGTCGCACAAAACTAGCAAAGAACACTACATTGGAATCATAGTAGAGCAGGAGAGGGAGGTAGAAAAAGTGAATAATCGGGGTAATCGAAAAAAAAACACTAAGACGAAGATTTTATTTTTTAATTTGAAAAATTAAATTAAAAAGGGTAGTCGTGGAGGAAAATTTGAAACCACTCCGGTCAGTTGAGGATAAGGATTATCTAAAAAAATCAGAGAGTCAACATTATCTCTTATAAAATGCACTTTTTCGGATAAGGAATTTAAAATTCAAAATTCAAAATACTTTTAAATGGAGTGAGGGCAAAAACTAATGAGGCAGCCCATTATCATGAGCATAGGGACAAATCAATGGATTTGCACTTACTTGGCCCATTATTGTGGGCGCGGAGCCCAACCTCTCATTAACTTATTGAAAACTTCACTTACACATGTTAGCTTATATACCCTTATAAGCTCTTTACACTAACAATGTGAGATTAACAATTACTCAAGCTTTTGAAATACCTTAAAACTTACAACAATTCTTATATTCTCTTTCCCATCTTAATTTTTTTCTTCTATCTCTTTTTTTTTAACACGGCAATTATCATATCTTTCACTTTCTCCCTTTCCTTTTTTTTTTCTCTATCTAATTTTGGGGTGTCAAAAGCACAATGTGGAAAAAAGCAATGAATAGTTAATTTAGCACATTAATAATATATGAAGTGATCAATACCTAAAAACCTAAACACTCATTTGACATCTTTAATTATTTCTATCTCTCTTCATGTTATATCACATTATTCATTACATTTCTTTCTTCTCTTTCTCTCTCTAAAAGTGTTTACACCCTCATGGTGTCTAGCTACAATTTCCAATTTAAAAACCTTATTTAGACCATTTATAACATACCCCGACAAAAAATGAAGTGTAACAAAAATGGTGATAGGGTAGATTAGAATATGGCCTTAATTAATTAATTGTCAACGTATGACCTTGCCAGTAGTAGATGAAATCATTCTCTTACTTTTATAGTAGATGAATCACTGATTAATCCCTTGACTACTCAAACAAGTACAAGAGCACTTTTTTTTTTATCAGTGCAGAAATTTGTTGGTACTAGGACTAGTACACTGTACAAGGAAGAAAAAACCATAGAATCCACTGGTTTTTGTTCCTGGACCTACAAGCTTACTACGATTCTACCGCTGTGCGGCGCCTTCTTCTGTCCATTTCCTAGTGTCTGCAGGTAATTTCCAGCGGTTGACCTCGATCGATCTCTTGCGTTTGTTTTGTTTATTTAATCAAATTAAACACACACACACACATATATATGAGGAGGGTTATAATTACACACTGGTGTAAGTTACACCAAGTATTACACCGCTAATAAACTACAAATCGAATATGTTTTTTAGTAATCCAACCGTTGAATTATGTTTGTTCAATCCATATTATATTGCCAAATTTCGTAAAATTTTGACACTAATAACTTGATAATCAAATGGTTGTGTATTTTCATATGACATCTCAACTGGCATATCAAATAATTTCGGATTAATGTAAATTTTATATTGCATGATCTATGTGATAGTAACTTTCAATCCAACGGTGGATTATTTAATACCATGATCCGTTAAAAAATATCAGCGGTTGTATACACTTGTGTAACTTACACCGGTGTGTAATTATAGCCTCCTCTATATGTATATATATATATATATATATATAGCACCTGAGCATTTCTCCTCCTTACACTATTTTAATAGTATATTGTTACATTACTTAACAATAATTAATTGTTATACTTATTCGTGCAAGACACGCACACGTAATATGCAGAAATTGAACTAATGTCAATGCTAATTTTACATAAAGTATTATTTTCTACGTAATAAAGACCCATCTGCGGAGTACTTATTTTCAACGATGGGCTCCAAAGGAAGTTGTGTAAGAAGCTAGCTAGCATAATAAAAAGCTGGCCATAATGACCCGGGCCCGGGAAAGATTTGTTTATACAACAAGTTGTATGCAATAAACTGGTCAATAGTTAAAGAGGGGTGGTACCGACACACTCTTTCCAATACACATTGGTTAAAATTCATATGGATCCCATCATATTATGTGGTTAAAATTCAGCGTAATTATTTCTAAGGTTTTGTACAATGATTAAGAAAATTGTAAATATTTTAATAATTGCATTTAAATAATTACTTTTCATATCTTAATGCCTTTCCATTGGTGACAATAATTTAAAGTGTGTATATTGATTTAATCTAAGTTTTTTTTATTTAGTTGAGTATTTATCTCAATTTCAATTTTCATGATTTTTAGTTTTAAAAAAGAGTAAGCTAGTTGTTATTTGCACAACATCAGAGATAAAGATAGAAAAGGCGAGATAAATATGAGATGCGATGAATTATATGATCAATAGATAAGTGTATTATATGATTTGTATATTTTTTATTGTATATGAATTTATTTTCTCTTTAAAAAATAGTTGTGAAATTGTTAATTTTGTTATTGCCTAAATAAAATTTTATTGTCAGGGTAGACCGACGGGTACCCTAACTTACAAACATCGAAAAAAAAATACGGCACATAATACACTTGTTACAAAGAATTTAAAATATATATAGGCTCTTAATCAACTCAAAAAAAATAAAAAAATACTCTTCTAATTCTCTCTTTTATTAATCAACTCGATCAATTTCACTCTTATATAATTTTAGCTTTATCAATTGCACTTAAACCAAGCAGAAGATTCCGTTTCTGGGATCAGAATGGTCTCTAGCCATTTTAACTCTAGCATAAACTAGCTGTCTAATAGCTAAGAATCAGCTTAGAAATCGATGAGTAACTAAAATAGGTATTTAGTGACTAATTATTGTGTAGCTAACTTCTATTGAGAGGCAAGATAGCCGGAGAGGATCTTGCACCCTCCTCATTTTCATTCCCTGCTAAATCGTTATACTAGACAAAGGCTAAAGGTAAAGGATGCGTAGCTGAGAGAGATAGTCTATTGGGTGAAACTTCTACACAAGTTCTTCTAGGTGAAAAAAAAATAGCATGAATCACATAGGGCAAATGCATTTAACTTCTCCATAAGTTAAAATTAGTTAGTTTTAGAGAAGTTAAATGGGAGAGCTTTTGGAGGAGGTGGTCTACAAAGATTAATTTTAACTTATGGAGAAGTTAAATGCATTTGACCTTTTTGATTCATGCTATTTTTTTACCTAGAAGTATTTTTGTATAAGTTTCACCCAAACAGACTCAGAGTCCTTATTGTCAAGGCAAAATTAATATTTTAATAATTAAGTTTTCTTCACAAATAAGTACGATCATCCTTATTTGATTTGAATGGTAAATAAATATTTTTAAATTTATTAATAATTCCTAACTAAATTGAGATATAATTTTTAATAAATGTAACAAGGCTAAAATGAAGGCTTATTTATTTGAAAAATGATGGCCTATTTAAGAAGTGAGCTTGTGCAATTAACTTGCATAATCTACAAGCTTAAGTGAATTTGACCTGCAGACCTGCAAACATGCAAGCAGTGGTGCTCTTGAATAGAATTCCTACAAACAAAATCTAATTAAGAGGAATGTGATTCCACCCTCCAATAGTGAATGTGTTTGGTGTGGTCTTGATGCAGAAACCCCATCTCGTATTTTCTTTGACTGTTATATATTATGCATATACTACTTGGATGTTATGTTTGGATTGGTTTGGATTCAGTTTTGCTCTTCATTAATGTTGTCTTGGTAACTTTCAACAGTTTATGGGTCTTTCAGTATGTAGTGTTAGCAATAGATTACGATGGTCATTGGTTGGATGACAACAATTTAGTCCTTATGGTTAGCTAGAAATGAGGCAATTTTCTCAAATATTTTGATGGAACCAATTACTACATACTAGATTAAGGCTAGAGATTCATCCTTCCAGTATCAGTTTGTCTTATGGTCTACTGATCCTGGTCGCTGTCTACTTTCTCTGTTGGTTGATATATTTGTATGGTGTTGTTGGCATCGATCCCATATTCTGGAGTTCTGTCATACAGGTCTTTTATTGATCATTCAGGTGTTTTCTGAAGATCCAATAATCAATGTCAGTTTTACTTCATTCCTATCAGTTGCGGTACTATTATTTACTTTTGCCTTGCGCTACTGAGTTTTCTTCCATTGGCCTTTTATATGTTTTATTTCCACAGACACTTGGAAGCTCCTAGTTACTTTATTTGGAGACCTGTTTCAATGTGTCAGGTGTTTACTTGTTGCATAGGGAGCGTTATTGTCATTGCATTTCATTTCTTTTGTACTACTTAATCCCCCGTTGCTTCTGTAGGTGGAGTAGGTGTTGGTAGGAGTTGGTTTTGCTTTCGTTTGATGTTTATTTTACTTTTTAGAGATGGTATCTTGTTATGGGTTGGAATACCCCCTGTACTCATTTTTTAATTAAATTTCTTAGCTTATAAAAAAAGTGGTGCTTTTGATTTTAATTAAAAAATATATTGAAATATTTAATTCACTAAAACTGAAAAAAGAAAAAAATTAACCTAAGTCCTAACACACCACCCCTTCCCTCACTTCACTTATCTTACTTTTTTTCTCTGTTTGTTACTTTCATAAATAATCCTAGCACGCACACCCGACCCCCACAATAGCTTCTCACTACCAACATCTCACTTACTCTGACCTACGATTGGCGAACATTAGGAATGTCACCAAGGTGGAGACAAGCACGTGTAATAGGTACATACTACCAATACTGGTGGGTGAAAAGATTTGCCATATACCCGCCTCATACCTTCACGAGTACTCGCTAAGTAAATTTTAAACAGATTTATGGATATTCACAGGTATCCACATACTGCAAATATATGTTAGAACAAAAATAAGTAAAAAGATTAAAAACGACCTAAATGCTTACTTTAAAAAAATAATAATTTAAAAATCACTTAAAATTGAGTAATAAACAGGCTCTATAGATTGTGTGTGTCGAGTACCCCAATACCCGCCCCACCTCATTAATTTTGTATATGTTGATTTTCACTATTCGTTCACATTATTGATAAGTGCTTGTATGGAGTGCCCAAGTAGTGGTTGTTAATTTTTTTTATAGTTTTGTATGCTATTTTAATCTTGTTTCAATTATTAAAAGGCTTAAAAATGAATATATATATATATATATATGTGTGTGTGGGGGGTGGCTCGCCAACCGGTGAGCTTGTGTGTGAACATAATAATTAGTGGCACACTTACATTGTGTTTGGTAAGTTATTTTAGTCAATTAAAAGCTAAAATTAGTAGTTTAAATCATTTTAGTTATATTAGATAAAGTAACTTTTTTGGGTAGCTATTAGTTTTTCTTGAAAAGCTACGTGAGATAGTTTTTTTTAAAAAACTCTCATTTTCAGCTACTAGCTGGAAATTTATTACAAGTTTGTCACTCAACCACCTTCACTCATCATTATTTGATAATTAATTATGTCCATACATGTCATTTTACTATTTTCAGTTAGTTTTACCAAACACATCCAATCAAATCAACTAGTTTTTAGAACTTTTAGCTTTCAGCTTTTAGTTAATTTTTCGGTTACTTTTACCAAACACACACTTAAAATGTAGGCTTAAGTGGGTTAACCCGTTTAACCGCGGGTTTGTGCTAGCTATGTAGACCCGTTCGTTATTACCAAACTCTATTTTATTATATGATTCATGGGTTTAATCCTTCTACACTTTGCGCAATTTTATATATCCTTCGATCCTATTTATAAGATAATATTTGAAATTTTTTATGGTCCTTTTTATAAGATAGAACACAAAAATTTAGAAGTTATATTTTTTCTCATATTTCCCTTATTGAAAGGTTTTTAATTGAGAAAATTACCATAATAGTGGAGTTTAAATTTAAATAGAGGCAAGTTTGGAATGTTGTAGAGTAATTTTTTTTTAAAAAATGCATTAATTATCTGTAATACATTTTCTTAATATGTGTGATTTGGTCTGAATTGTCTTATAAATAAGACATGGGGAGGAATACTAAACTGCCTACTCAATTACTTCCCCTGATCTCGAATATAAACAAAAAAACTAATTAATGTGAATTAAAAATATCAGTCCACTTCATTTAATTTTCTTAATGTCATAAAAAAAATTAATTTCATTCCATAAACTACTCTTATGGAATAAATCAATTTTATTGAAATTTATTTCAAATGGGGATACCCTGTTTCAAATTTAAAAGTCACGTGATTTAATAATAATATTATTAAATAGAGTAAAATTAACTAAGTTTTTTTTGTCCTTTGTATTATCATACTTGAGTTTTTTTGTTACTTGTGTTTAATATCGGAGGGAGTCTCTCACTCAAGATAAGGGATAAATGATTTACAAAATAAGAATCTTTTAGTTCAAGATAATTAATTATTAAAAATTTCTGAAACTTCATTTTCTGGTTGAAATTTCTCTTGAATTTTTGTGGATTGACTGTAACTACCAAAAACAATAACAATAGTGATAATATGAATTCGGATTCAAGTGAGTGACGCATGGCATGACCAAAAATCAGAGGAGGCTGCTAAGTATGTTCTTCCTTCTTTATAATATATAAAATAAATATCCGTAATTTATTATTATTACTAATTTGAAATTTTAGCAAGGATATTTATTAGAAAAGGAAATTGAGTTAGATTTTATATATAATAATTAATTCTTTTCATTTTGAATATTATCATTTGAAATCAATATTATATACGTATTTAAGACCACGAAAATAATGCTTAATTTTCTTTATAAAAAATATTTCAATTTTTTAAATATATATTTAATTAGCTAATATATTTAAGCACGTTTATACTAATATTTTTGTCGTCCTCATCTTTTTTCTAAATCAAATTAAAGTGCTATAAAACAACGCTAAATCAATAGCATCTCCTAATTAACAGACCCAAAAGAAATGAGTAATGACAACCCCTAATGCACAAAAATTAAAAGGACAACTTAGAATCACGAAACTAAAAGCACTATGCTGACAAAACCTTATAAAACCCAAGCAAATATGATAATGTTTACAAATGGCCAAATAATACAACGGTTGCAAAATTGGAGTCATTGAATGAAATCTATATTAAACCAAACATAATGAATGAGATGCGCATGTCACTGCCTGCACCATAAATCCATTGAGCCAATAAAATCAACCAAACAGAATGATAAATCCGCATGTGACTACCAATTAACTTTCTATTTTGTCGTCCTCATCTCGCTCAAATAAAGAAATTGCTTAATTATAATTATTTCTGCTCTTTCATATTCATCCTTCATGAAAACTTGGTTCCTGATTTGAGTCTCCTGGATCTTACTTAATGCAGTTATTTTCCGTAACCACCACGTCAACGATTTTTGCTACATTTAGCTTCGATTAAGATCTTTAGTTTTGATTTTCACACTCCTATTATTGGAAAAAAAATTAAGGAATGGCCACCACTAGCTAAGAAATAAAAAATAGAAAGCTTTTATTGGAGTGGGTAACATTTAATGAATTAATATCGTAATTTTCAATAAAAACTTTCTATATATACATTCTTAACCCGTGTACGAGGATATTCTTTAGCGACATCGCTTTTATAATTCATATTACACATTTTTTCTTTTTATTTTTTTACTTTTTATCCTATCAATTATATATCATATTTCTCATTACTCTTTACTTAATTAACTTTTTTAACTCTTTCTTTAATTCGACACATCTCGTGAGATGTCAATATTAATGTATTGTCCCTATTTGCAAGTATTGGAATTAAGTTGTTTTTGGATAATAGAAATCTCTTAAGTATGGTTTAATTTTTCAATTGGTGTATTAATTGATTCCACGTGTTAACGTTTGTGAGTTAGAAAATGAAAGGAAATGAAATGAAAATGAATATTTATAGAAAATCGATCCTTCCACTTTGTGTTTGTAAGTGAAGTTAGATTACAAATTAAGCTCCATTCCCTCTCCTTTCTTCCCTCCTAACCGTGTCCTTCCCAAGCTTCAAAACACACCCTAACTTGTATATTAAACTTTTATATATATATAGAGAGAGGTCTTCTTATATATGGTGAGCTTCTCAATCTCCAGAGTTATAGAGTGCCTTGTACAAAAAATTGTTTGCTTATTAAAAAATCATTAGCGGGTGTTTGATCCATTGTTTGATTTTATTTTAGTTAATATATTTATATTTATAATTATATTAATGTTATTGTTTACGATTTTGTAAAAAAAATAATAAAAAATAGAAATTGATGACTAAAAACTAGTTAAAATAATATATATATATAACTTAATATTAGCTAAACTTTGATAACACATTTATTGAATGATGGTGTAATTTTTTTTTAAATTGACATTTATCAGTTGAATCTATAAAAATGTAAGTCAAAGTTTTGAAAATTTAAAATAAAAAGGAATATGAAAATATATTTTAATTCTAAGTAAAAGCACATAAACTAAATTTGAAAATAAAAATAAAGCAAACACCACATATTAATTGTTATTCAAATTCCATCACATACAATAAAATTGAGTTTTAGTGTCGGCTTAGCATCACCACTGGGCGATGTTAAAACACATGTCACAAACTCATTAGCGTTCAATTAAAAAGGTTGACCCTAATTAGCGTCGGTTTAACTAACGCAAAAGTCATCACTTTAGTTAGGCCAATGATATATACTTTATTGTTGAGGATAAAGATAAAGATATAACAATAAATTTTGTTGTTGAGAAATTAATCATGTTATTACAACAACTTTTGTGGTTGAGAAAGATAAATATATAATGACAACCTCTTTTGTTGAGGATATATATTTTATTGTAACAACTTTAAAGAAAGCGCTACTAATTGACGGCAATGATTATTTTTGTTACAAAACTTTCTGCAACGGAACATGAAGGACATTTTTTCGTTGGGAAATAATTTTTCATAGAGACTTTAGATATTTCTAAGCGATAAATGTTATCGTTATGAAAAAAAAAAACCTTTTATCTTGTAGTGAACCTTGTTTTTGGACTCTAAAAAAATACATATATAATTGACACATGGCTAAAAACTTATTTGGAAAAATATAATCCAACATTAGCTAAACTTTGACAATACATATATTATTGAATGATAGTGTAACTTTTTTACACCGAAAATCCATAAGAATATAATTCAAAGTTCTGAAAATATAAAGTAAAAGAATATGAAAATACATTTTTAATTATAATTAAGTGAAAACACAAAAGCTAAAAATGAAAATAAAAAATAAAGCAAATGTAAGTATTATTTGTTATATAACTATTTTTAGTTTAAACTTAGAATAGAAATTATTGTTTGATAGAAATTAGTCTAAAAATAACCATTTTTGTTCTTGAAAAGATAAAGGTATAACAACAAATTTTGTTTATGAAAAATTAATCATGTTATTACAACAATTTTTGTGGTTGAGAAAGATAAATATATATAGCAACAACTTTTTTGTTGAGGGTTTATATTTTGTTGCAACAACTTTTTTTTGTTGATAAAAATGAAAAACACTACTAATTAACGACAATGATAAATCATTGTCATTACAATTTTTGCAACAAAACTTATTGGAGTGCTATGCAAGAATATTTTTTTCGCTCGAAAATATTTTTTTATACAATGACTCTAGATATTTCTAAGCAATAAATGTTTTTTAGGTGGATAGGGTCTTAAAGGCCAAGAGACAAAAAACCAAATGAAAAAAAAAACCCTAGCTTATACTTTGGGATAAAGATCCAGAGTAATCAACTATATGTAAAATACAATAGCAAAATCTAGTAAAGTACCAAAAGTCCTAAAAGATCCAATCATTTCACCTTGCTTGGCAAAGCAATCTAAACAATTCCCCTCACAAAAGTATGACTCATTGAATTGCTTCAAATCCTATAATACCTTTATTTTACCAACGACTTCAGCTGAAGGATGCGCATTTGCGCAACCTAATTCCCTATATTTTAGGGCTATTGTAGAAACCATAAATGTTATCGCTACAAAAAACCTTTTATTTTGTAGTGAACTTGTTTGATTTGGACTCTAAAAAAATACATATATAATTGACACATGGCTAAAAACTGGTTTAAAAAAATATACTCCAACATTAGCTAAACTTTCACAATACATATATTATTGGATAATCGTGTAATTATTTTTACACTGACATATTATATATCAATTAAATTCATAAAAATATAAGTCAAAGTTATGAAAATATAAAATAAAAGGAATATTATTAGAGGATGATGATAATCAGCAGACTTAGAAGAAGACTTAGTGAAGTCCCACATCGGTAGTGCCCAACTAAGAATTAAAGCTGAGACTCCATTCACATGTGCCCGATAACAAACTTTCTATTTTTCCCCTTTCTGTTTCAGTTATTCACCCTTTTCACTTTCTGTTTTACCGATTCGGGTATGCATTCTCATCCTTCTTTTGTAATGCCTATATAATGAGGCCTGTACTCTCAGAATCAATCAATCAAATGAATCACAATTTATATACTACTTTATCGTGCAAAATTCTTTTATGGTATCAGAGCTCTTGAATATTCAAGAGCTCTGTGATACTTTGTTGCCATGGCTAGAGGTGGCCACTATAATTCTGGTTCTAGTTCCAACAATTCTGGTCAACATCACAATCCTCCACCACCACCACAAGATCCGGCGTTAAACCCACTGAGTGTGTATTATATTCATCCTGGAGAGAACCCAGCCATCAGTCTTGTTTCTCCTCTTCTTTCACCCAATAATTACCACAGCTGGGCCCGTGCAATGAAGAGGTCATTGATCTCGAAAAATAAGTTCAAGTTCGTGAATGGTTCACTTCCAATGCCAGAAGAATTTGATCCCAGCTATGATGCATGGGAAAGATGCAACAACACGGTTTTGTCCTGGATCTTTAATTCAGTAGAGCCCACAATTGCACAGAACATTGTATACTTGGAGAATGCAGTAGCTGCATGGAATATATTGAAAAAGAGATTTGCTCAGGCAGATAGAGTAAGGATATTTAAATTGCAGCAGGAAATCTCTGCTCTGAAACAAGGTAACAACACAGTGACCCAATATTTTACAGAAATTACAACTATCTGGCAGGAGATAGAGAATTTTAGACCATTCCTTGATTGCACTTGTTCTGTCCAATGTGTATGTGTTGCTCCAAAATTAGGAAAAGATTATAGATCTGAGGATTGCATAATGAAGTTTTTAAGTGGACTAAATGATGAATATGAAGTAGTTAGAACACAAATTCTTATGATGGAGCCATTCCCTGACATTGATAAGGTGTTTTCACTGGTTGTTCAACATGAAAGAACCTTTTCATCTACCACCAATTTACTTAATAATGAGGATAATCAGACTTTTGTGAATGTTGTTGACACTAAGAAACCTTTTGGGAGAGGAAGAGGTGGCTCTTTTGCAGGTAAAGGAAGCTACAAGGTCTGCAGTTATTGTGGTAAAAATGGCCACACAGTTGATGTGTGCTATAGAAAACATGGATTTCCTGCAGGGTTTCGTAGGAAAAATCAAGCAGCTGCTAATAATAGCACTGGTGAATCAACAGATAATGCAGATTTAGAGTCAGTTGGTGATAATCAGTCTTCAAGCCAGGTTTCCATGACATCAGATCAGTTCAAAGCTCTTATGGCTCTCATTCAACCTTCAAGTATAGCTAGTACTCCTGCATCTGCATCTAGCCAAATAGCAGCCGTTACAACCAATCTTGATACTAAACCACAAGTCTCAGGTAATCCATCCATATTTACTGTACAAAGCAAAACAGCTACCTGGATCCTTGACTCAGGTGCAACAGATCACATATGCTCAGACTCACATCTATTCACCACTTTAAAACCACTTCCAAATTCCATTTCAGTCAAACTACCTAATGGTAGCCTTGTATTAGCTTCTCATATAGGGACTGTGAAACTGAACAATAACCTCACCCTCAACCAGGTTTTGTTTTTGCCAAAATTTTCAATCAATCTTATATCTGTCTCAAAACTTGTCACAACTCTGAAATGTGCATTAATTTTCTCACCTAATGCTTGTTTCATACAGGATTTGAACAATTTGAAGATGATTGGTTCAACTGAGATGATGGAAGGATTGTATTATTTACATGGACCCAAACTTTTCCCAGAACCAGGACCACAAGCCAACAATGTCAAAGCCATTTCTCATCCTTCTTTTCCTGACACAGCATTGTGGCATTTTATATTAGGGCACTTGTCATCTTCAAGAACGGACTTATTAGTTGCATTGTATCCATCTTTACAAAATTTCAATAAAAGACATATATGTGATGTTTGTCACTTTGCCAAACAAAGGAAGCTTCCTTTTACTGCAAGTTTTAAAAATGCTTCAAAAATTTTTGAGCTGATCCATTTAGACATTTGGGGGCCTTGTAGGGTTAATACAATCCAACAACATAGATATTTCCTAACCATCCTAGATGACTATAGTAGGTATCTATGGGTTGTGTTTCTCAAAAAATAAATCAGAAACTATGAATCAGGTGAAGTATTTCATTGAGATGGTAGAAACTCAATTTAATTCAAAAGTTAAAACAATTAGGTCAGATAATGGACCAGAATTTTTGGTACACACCTTTTATCAAGAAAAGGGAATTTTACACCAAAGGACATGTGTTGAAACCCCTCAGCAAAATGGCAGGGTAGAAAGAAAACACCAGCATATTTTGAATGTTGCTAGAGCTTTGCTCTTCCAATCTCACTTACCTACGAGTTTTTGGGGTCTTGTTGTAGGTCATGCAGTACATCTTATCAACAGAATACCTTCTCCTTTACTCAATGGTAAGTCCCCATATGAACTATTATATGGTCACACTCCAGAACTTTCACACCTCAAAGTGTTTGGATGCCTTTGTTACATTTCTTCATTAGTTTCCCACAGATCTAAGCTTGATCCCAGGAGTTTTAAAGGTGTGTTTGTTGGTTTTAAAACTGGCACTAAAGGATTCCTTGTCTATAATCTCGATACAAAACAACTAATGCTGTCAAGAAATGTAATTTTTGAAGAACATGTGTTCCCTTGGCCTAAAAATAATTCCACATCCATTTCTCCTATTTCTCCTACTTGTCTGCTGGATCCTACTCTTTTGCCCTCTGATGTTGCCTCTGAACCAGAAAAACCAGCAGATCCACCTATTTCCCCATTCCTCATTTCTTCTTCCTCACCTTCACCTTCACATATTACACCACCCTCACCTTCATCTGTTACTTCACCCTCACCATCCAAACAGCCAATTAGAAAATCCACTAGACAAAAACAGAAACCTGCCTATTTACAAGACTACCTATGCAATTCTTCACTTTCATCTCAGTTGGGGCAGTCAGGTAAACACTATCCTATTTCCTCTACAGTTTCATTTGCTCACTTATCACCTTCCCATGCCATTTTTAGCCTGTCTCTTGACCAAGAACATGAGCCTACTTCTTATGCAGAGGCTAGTAAGCTAGATTGTTGGAAGAAAGCCATGGCAGCAGAGATCACTGCTCTTGAACTAAATGGGACCTGGACTCTGGTAGACCTACCCCCTGGTGTGATTCCTATTGGTAACAAATGGGTGTACAAGATCAAAAGAAGGGCTGATGGTAGCATAGACAGGTACAAGACCAGGCTTGTGGCTAAAGGGTATAATCAAATTGAAGGTCTTGATTACTTAGATACATTCTCTCCTGTTGCTAAACTTACTACAATTCGGATGATCCTTGCTTTGGATTCTTTTCATAATTGGCACCTCCACCAATTAGATGTTAACAATGCCTTTTTACATGGTGATCTTAATGAGGATATTTACATGTGTGTGCCTCAAGGGATGCAGGTTTCCTCTCATTCACAGGTTTGCAAATTGCAGAAGTCTCTTTATGGCCTGAAACAAGCCAGCAGACAGTGGTATGATAAGCTGTCCCACTTCCTTCTCCAACTTGGGTATCATCAGGCATCTGCTGACCATTCTCTTTTTCTCAAATTTGCTGGTTCTTCCTTCACTGGTCTTTTGGTTTATGTGGATGATGTGCTGCTGTTTGGAGACTCCATTTCTGAATTTACATCAGTCAAGCATCACCTTCATCAGTCATTTGGCATCAAGGATTTGGGAATTTTGAAGTATTTCCTTGGGATAGAAATTGCTCATTCCTCAGTTGGCATTACTCTCTCCCAGAGAAAATATTGTCTTGATCTATTACATGATGCCTCAATTTCAACCTGCAAACCAGCTTCGACCCCATTGGATTCAGCTGTCCACTTGCATCAAGATCCTAGCTCACCCTTTCCTGATGTTGGTTCATACAGAAGGTTGGTGGGACGCCTCCTCTACCTCACTGCCACTAGACCGGATATCACCTTTGCTACACAGCAAGTGAGTCAATTTATGAGTTCTCCCACTCTCACTCATCACAGGGCAGCCCTTCGGATCCTTCGATACCTCAAAAGGAACCCTGGACTTGGTTTATTTTTCCCTCGCAAAGGTTGTTTGCAGCTGCAAGGTTACTCTGATGCCGATTGGGGGGGTTGTGTTGATTCTAGGCGTTCAATCTCTGGCTATTGTTTCTTTCTTGGCAGCTCACTCATTAGCTGGCGCTCCAAGAAACAAACCACTGTTGCAAGATCTTCAGCAGAGGCTGAATATCGAGCTCTTGCAGCTGCCACTTGTGAGCTGCAATGGCTTCAATTTCTCCTTCAAGACCTTCATGTTCTTTGCCCCAAGACACCAGTTCTTTTCTGTGACAACCAAAGTGCATTACATATTGCTAACAACCCTGTATTTCATGAGCGAACCAAGCACCTGGAGATAGATTGCCATGTTGTTCGTGACAAACTCAGCTCCGGTCTTATGCGCTTGTTACCAATTTCTTCTCCTTGTCAAGTGGCTGATTTTTTTACTAAAGCTTTGCTTCCAAAGTCATCCAATCTGCTCCTTTCCAAGCTTGGAGTCCTGGACATTTTCCGTCCTCCAGCTTGCGGGGGGATATTAGAGGATGATGATAATCAGCAGACTTAGAAGAAGACTTAGTGAAGTCCCACATCGGTAGTGCCCAACTAAGAATTAAAGCTGAGACTCCATTCACATGTGCCCGATAACAAACTTTCTATTTTTTCCCTTTCTGTTTCAGTTATTCACCCTTTTCACTTTCTGTTTTACCGATTCGGGTATGCATTCCCATCCTTCTTTTGTAATGTCTATATAATAAGGCCTGTACTCTCAGAATCAATCAATCAAATGAATCACAATTTCTATACTACTTTATCGTGCAAAATTCTTTTAAATATGAAAATACATTTTTAATTATAAGTAAACACATAAGCTAAAAATGAAAATAATTAAAAAATAAAGCAAACACCACGTATTAATTGTTATATAACTATTTTTAGTTTAAACTTAGAATAGAAGTTATTGTTTGATAGTGTGCATATTTGGGGCATATCCAAAACCATGAAATGTCTTTGTACTCTTTGAGCGTGGATTTAATTTCCATTGACTTTTTGGGCGGGTTTCAAATCATTATTCTACATGAAAGTCTTTATTCTCGAGTTACAGATCATCTGTATCAACCTAGCTAAGTGACTTTATCGTGATTGTTTTATGATAATATATTAATTGTCAAAGAAAAATGTTGACATTAATTTGTAAATTCAACCGGCATGCAAGTACCCGTTGAATGTATAACTTGAATTAATTCTTCAGTCATAAAAAATATAAAATATATTGGATACATATGTTATCAAAATCAATTTAATTTCCTTTATTTCTTTTTTTTCCCTATTACTTATGATATCTTTCCCTGTCGCCCACACCCAATTTTGGAAGCCAAAGTTGTTTTTTCCATCAAATTAAAATTTCAACATTAATAGATTTTGATCAATTCATGAAGAAGTGTTCAAAGTCTACGGCAGCGGAATATGCATCCATATTATAAATATAAAATAAATCTTGCACGTCACCATAAATTTGATCCTAAAGCCACCAGCGTCTTCTGCAAGTTGGTGTTCATAATTAATGGAAACCGTCTTTCTTTTCGTGTTGATCTTGTCTTACACACGCACTTCTCTGCCCAGAAAAGAAAATATCCCCAGATCTCAAAAGCAAGCGTGTGTAAATGTAATTATCACATACATGCATGCCTTCATATAGTTACCAAATTAACAATCAAACATTAATATTGAAAGTAACATCTTTCAAATACATGTCCCTTAATTCCCCACAGTCAAATTGCGCCGCGGGCTTTTATATGAATGAACCATAACTATATATAACCACTATTCATATCAAATATAAATATAAACACCCACTAGTTTTTCCTTTCTTACTTAAAGCTAGCCTTTGATCTTGATTACTACTCACTCATCCTCTTCTTGTAACATTATAAACAATTCATGTCGACCAAGTTAGAGAAATTACACATATTAAATGAGCTATACTTAGCTGATCAAAGCCAGAGCAAGGCCAAAAAGGTGGATGTTTCATCCAAATCTACAAGCATAGCTGAGACATCTCGTGATTTTTGTAACAACTCTGAGTCCTTTAAGTTCCTAGTGGAGAAGGGCCTGCCATGTATTAGTGTGGAACAAAAACTATGTTGGTTGCGTTCGCAGATCATAGGTAATGATGCAGAGTTTGAGTCTCCATTTGGAAGAAGAAAACTTGTCTATGCTGATCACACTGCTTCAGGTCGCAGCCTTCACTACAATGAAAACTTCATCATCAATCATGTTCTGCCTTTCTACGGTACATTGACAATGCCCCACCACACAATTAATGAAATTAACCAATTTGTTCACTTCCCTTTTAATTTATGCATTATTAAATTCTCTGTTCCTTTAATTAAAAAAAATGAACAACTAGTTATAATTAATTAACAAAGAAATTAAATGCAAGATGCATGTATGTATCAAAATGTGGTCACATGCTAGCTGTTACAATAAATGTTACATCTTATCTATGAATTATTTTTACTCTGTATAGGTAATACTCACACATGTGACAGTTACGTTGGAAGCAGGACAACAAAAATGCTACATGAAGCAAGTGAGTACATTAAGAAATGCTTAGGTGGTGGAGAAAATGATGCACTCATATTCTGTGGCTCAGGCACAACTGCAGCCATCAAGAGGCTACAAGAAGTGATGGGAATTGCTGTGCCCTCTATTATGAGGGAAAGGCTTTTAAAGAGTCTTAGCAATGAAGAGAGATGGGTGGTTTTTGTTGGGCCCCATGAGCACCATTCCAACCTCCTTTCTTGGAGGCAGAGTTTGGCTGAAGTTGTAGAGATTGGACTTGATGACAAAGGGTTGCTAGACATGGATGCTCTACAGCAACAACTTGAAGCCTATAAAGACACCAATCGACCCTTATTGGGATCTTTCTCTGCTTGTAGCAATGTCACAGGAATTCATTCAGATACAAGAGCAATTGCTAGGCTTCTTCATGAGTACAAAGGTTTTGCATGCTTTGATTTTGCAGCAAGGTATGTGTATATATGAGTTTGTGATCAATCAATTAATTAAAAAAATTGATAATATAGTAATTAATGGTTTTAATTAATTTTTTTTTGTTTAATTAGTGGTCCATATGTGGAGATTGATATGAGGTCAGGACAGAGGGATGGGTATGATGGTGTGTTCCTGAGTCCACATAAGTTTGTTGGAGGTCCTGACTCTCCGGGAGTGCTGTTGATGAGCAAGGGACTGTACCAATTAAGATCTTCACCACCATCTACATGTGGAGGTGGAACTGTCAATTACGTCAATGGCTTCAATGAAAAGGTATATATATAAAAATCAATTAACAATGCTGATCTCATGCATGTTAGTTAGAAAATTAATTAAAGGTTTAGGAATTCATAAGATCAAGTACATGGTCATATATATGAAGTGGCGGCAGCTAGATATTAGCTATCTAAGTATGAATAAATTATGAATATATATATATATATAGAGAGATTTGGATAATTATGGGTAGACTTCGCAGTGCCATTAATTAATCGTACTATTTTCAGTCTAGGATTCTTTTTTTTTTTCTTGGTATATAGATTTTCAGTCTAGGATTTTATGTCTACGGACTATGACAAGATATATAAAATACTTGAAATATGTCGCCTCAAGTACCAGCTAGGAGCTTATAAGTTAGGAGCTTATCAGCTAACAGCTAGCTTATCAGCGTATGTATGGAAATGTTAATTAATCATAAATTATTTTTAAGATAAGATTTGGCGTAAACTATCTAAAAAAAATGTTTTTATACTATATTATATACCAAACTAACATAAATTTCAAATAATTCTCTTTGGATATTTCAGTCACTTTTATATATATATATATATATATATATAAAAAATATAATATAATACTTTAACACGTAATTTTATAAAGTTTGGGTTACGATAAAAAAATATTAAATTTTGTAAGTTTATTGCGCCTTATTGGTTAACGTTTTAGCAGAAGAATTAAATTAAATAAACTATCTTACAAGTTAAACAATTTATATGCATCCACACACGTGTGTGTTTTCGTAGATGCTTCTCACATGACTTATGGCACATTAAAATTAATAAAATTTAGAACTGATTTGAAATATTTTTATATTTTCGGTTTTTAAAATTATTTTATATTGTTTTTCGTTTATTGTAAATGATATTTTTACACTGAAAATTAACAATAAAAACTATATAAAAGTATCTTTACATTTATTTGACTTTTTAGTTTTTAAAATAGTTAATAAGAAAACAATCCGTCAAATAAGTTTTTAATTTGTTCTATTTTCAAATACTATTTTTTTCAAAATAGCAATCACACAACAGCTTAATATTTTTCCTAACTCACGTTGAAAAGTTGTGCTATAAATATATGTGAAAATTTAAAGGATTTAATTAATATACGTACAAGAAATTTTACATATACATTTAATGATGTGTTATCACATCATTTAATAAATATGACACCTCATGTGTTATAAATTCAATAAATGATGTAATAACACATTATTGGATGTGCATGTAAAATTTCTTTACACAAATCGTGTATATATATTAAACGCAAATTGAAAATGGTTCAAAGCTCAAGAAAATTATCTGTATATTAAAAAAAAATGAAATCATTAAAAAATTTATTTGATTGAGGTGAAATAAGTACTTCCTATAACTTTTGAAATAATTTTAAAATCAATAATCAAAACATGCAAATAAGAAATTACTGATAAAAGCTGTTGTCTTAAGTATTAATTAGTAATTCAAAGCTTTTTTTATTAGAATATTAACATGCTGTATTAAATAAAACAATTTAACTTGTATAAAAAAGCTATTTTTGAAGAATCATTAACATTACTAAATGTTCTTTTAATAAATAAAACATTTTAATTTTCAACATCATTTTCCCATCTCCTTTATTTCTTCATCTAAATCAATTAATTTTTGTACTTCATCAATGTGGTCTCCAATTGAAGGATACATTGTACGTGGAGAACATAGAGGAAAGGGAAAATGGAGGCACGCCTCCAATAATCCAAACAGTGAGAGCAGCATTGGCATTTTGGGTGAAAGAGTACATCACCTACCAAGAGATTGAAAAACGGGAACAACTGTACATTAACAAGGCACTTAAGAGACTCATCTCCAACCCAAACATTGAGATCTTGGGAAACTTAAGCACCAAAAGACAAGCTATATTGTCATTTGTTATTTATTCTACCACCAATTCTTTATCACCTGGTTTGGGCAATAAATGTCAAGATGAAGATATTGATAACAAGAAACAGAACAATGAAAGGGAACTTAATTTGTGGGCAGAGACAGGGAGCAAAAGAGGTAAGTTACTTCATGGCCCTTTTGTTGCTACATTGCTAAATGATCTATTTGGAATCCAAGCTCGAGGTGGTTGTGCTTGTGCTGGACCTTATGGCCATGAATTGCTCAACATAAACAAATCTCAATCACTTGCTGTTAGATCAGCAATTCAAGAGGTAAATTATTCTTTCAGATGAGTAAACTAGCACTTTCGTCCTCGATTTATACAGTGTTATTTTAAAAAAGTCAGAAATGAATCTGCAAGACACTATAAAAGTCGTGGACGAAAGTGGTTAAAAAACTTAGGGCCTGTTTGGTTTACGAAAACATTTCCTGTTTTCATTTCCTGTTTTCACTCTGTTTTCTGTTTTCTGAAATTTTACAAAGGAAAAACTGGAAATGCTGGAAACAGCAAATTTTTGTTTCCAGCATTTCCAATTTTTCCTTTGTAAAATTCCAGGAAACAGGAAATAGAAAATGGAAACAAGAAACGAAAATGCAAACCAAACAGGCCCTTATATTCATACATAACATAACAAACTTGTCTTGTTTATTGATATAGGGTTATGTTGGAGTAAAACCTGGATGGACTAGAGTTAGTTTTCCTTATTACATGGAGGAGGAGGAATTTGAGTTCATCTTAAGTGCTATAGAGTTTGTAGCTATGTATGGCCAACGATTTCTTCCATTGTATAGTTTCAATTTGAGAAATGGTAGCTGGAGAATAAAGACAGAGGAAGTTGAGGCTCTAACCAAGGGAATTAAGAATTGCAACTTTATAAAAACAGCAGCTCCAGAGGAAACAAACAAAGCAGAGAGTGAATATGATATCATAATGACACAAGTTATATCTATTGCTAGTTGCCTCCCCAAGTTCCCTTCTCAAACTATACTCCAAGAAGATGCCAATCCTAGCATCTTCCATTTTATAGTCTATTAAGTGTAATATATAAGGAAAGAGTTATTCTTGTTTCATTGTTTAGAGTGTATATATACAGTGAATATTGAAACTGAGCAGGTTGTAATTATGTGATCTTTTTTAGTTTTCCACTGCAAAATTTCTCCCCATCCTCATACAAGATAAAAATTCATGAGTTGTTGTTAGGCCAAACACAATGGCTTTGAACTTTAATTAGCTAATGTCTAATGATATATAGTAGTTTACTTTCGTTGATTTATTCAGAAATTGTATTTGTGAAATCAAATTGTAATAAAAAATGTATTGTATCTCTAATTTATTATGGACAATAAGAATATCACATGAACATAAACATATAGTGTATATAACATGGTGAAGTCAAGTGCCTCCGTTAAACATACTTTTATTTCAAAATATACACATTCTCTAACTCATTTATTTACTGTTCAATATACATATTCATTTCAAAAGAATAGTCAACAAATTAAGAAAAATGTTTATTATTGTATGGTTATAGAGTAATCGATCAATCATAACAATGAGTACCTCAGTTGAATATGAATAATAACAGTACTTAATATCTTTACCATATAAACCATTTCATTTACTAATTGGCCATTACACATTTATCTATATTAATACTAGTAACATATAAAAAACGTGGAAAAAGAGAAGAAAGACACCAGACATTATTACTCGGTCTCCCAGAATTTGAGAGAGAACACTTACCTTAATCCTTATCATGTTTCTTTATGGAATGAGGTAGCATGGTTATTGACTGTGTAACAGATGAGCTAGTAATTCCTACATCTTATCTTATATATCCAATAATTCTTGATGTGTAGCGTTAAAATGGACCAGTAATCCCTAACCCTTAATTATTTATTAGTAACTCATATATAGTATTGACATGTTTAGATTATTATTAAACCATCAATGCATAACAAAATAAATTATATCATAAAATAAGACATATGAATATCTTGCTAGACACACAAAAAATACATAGCCTTAATTTCACTTTATGTCCCTTTAATTTTAATTTTGTGTAAATTTGATCCTTCAAGTTTTTTTTCAAAGAAATTAAGTTCTATGTTTTCAGTATTAAGAAAATTTGGCCCTTCCTTCACTTGCCTCCTATTTAAAACCCTCAAATTCTCACTTTATCTTCAACTTCTTCACAAATTAAATTAATTAAATTGTTCTAAACCTTCTTAATTTGAAAAATTACCAATCAAAATATCTGATTTCACCTAGAAAATCCAAATTTTGGCCCTTTCTAAATCCTAATTTTAGATTTTACAAAATCTTTTAAATTTTACCAACTTTCTATTAAAATTTTTACCTTTGAACTTTTAAAATTATTTCACATCTCAAATCTATCATGACCCCCTAAATATTTGAATTGAGAGAATTTTAGAGTTTTATATAGACGACATTTGACAAAGGGACTAAATTTACTTAACTTTAAAAGTATGAGAACTTAATTTGCTAAAAAAATTGAGAAATCAAAATTACACAAAATCTAAATTAGAAGGATAAAAATGTAATTGAGCCAGATACTACATAATAACCCAGAAAAGACAGGAGAAGCAGCTCCAATTTCCGGCGCGTGGAAGGACTAATATTAGGAGTGCCACAATTTTTGGATGAATTTGCAATAACCACAGTTCATTAAACACGTATTAGCCCAGCAAGCCAAAAAAAAAGGTGAATGGGCTTTCGACAAAAAAAAGGTGGTATGGACTTCGTCCAAAAAAGAAAGGATAAAGTGATATGGACTATTGACTTCGGTTTTTCGACCAAAAAAAACAAAGACTTCGGTTTTTTTTGGGGGGTGGACTGTTGACTTTGGTTTTTTTTTATGGGGAGGGGAAGGGGACAATAATATGTTATTTGATATTATGGGAGATTAATATTAGGTATAGGTAAATATATTTAGGCGACAAATTAATTTTCTAAGATATTGAAGGACGACCTCTCATGATAATATTTACAGTTAAAAATTGAGGAAAAAAAGAAAAGGAGAAGGCTTACATGGAAGTCATTCCCTATTTTGCATTTGTGAGTATTGTTTTTTTCGTTTATAAAGTACTTCCCTCCCTTTTTATTCCCCTCTTAATTAAATTTTTTCATCTTCCTTCTTTTAAATTCTCAAACACATTATTAATGATCGAATTCAAAATCATATTACCTGTTTTTATTTATAAGATTATTTTCACTCAACCACACATATTAAAAAAACATTATTTTAATGGATTGATTTTTAAAGATTTTCTCTAACTTTTAAATGTACTCTTATTTAAAGTTAAATTTTATTTAATTTTTTATATTGATCAAATCTTAAAAACTACAAAAGTTCATTAATTAAAAATGGTTAAGATAAAAAAATACTACTAAATATTTCTAAAATTTTGTAAATAAACTTATAAAAGGGACTAAGTGAAAAGGTCCTACATAAAAGCAGTATATTTAAGGAATTTAAATCCCTCTTACTTGAATTTGGGTTGGTTCTTATTATATTAATATATTTTTTAAAAAAAGTTACAATTACCTCTATATTTGGTCATTTTTAAAAGGACTTTGTCTAAGGCATTTATATAAAGTAAAGGGAATATATGTGATTTCAATTAAAAAAAGTGTTAGAGTTTTTGTATTTAATTGAGAATCGCCCACGGGATTTTAAGCTTCTAACATTTGACCTTGCAGGTAAAATTTATATGGGATCACAGTCCATTTCCACTATAACCAACCATTATTTAATGTGTCGGAGGTTTAAAACAATATAAGTAATGCATATATATTTTTTTCAAATAAAATTAATGTCACTATAACAAACGATGTCCTTAGAAAAAAATTGTAACTACTCTTATATATTGTGTATAAGAAAAGTGAAAATTGATATTGAAGAGAAATACTTGCCTATTATCAAATGAATAACCACTAAAACCAATATTTTGAAAACCAGATCGATAATTGAATCGGTGATAACACTGGTTAAAGATTCATTGGTTTAACCGTAGTATAACTATTAGTAATTAAATATATATTTTTAATATATTATATAATTTTTCAAGTAATAAAATAACAAAAAATCTTTAAAAAAATATAAAATTATAAATTAATATAAATATTTAGTAAAATATATTTCTGACGTACCAACTGCCAACTAAGACATGCATTTTTTTTTGTCATCCCAATTTTTTTTTTAAAGGTACAATAAGATGGCATTGGCAACGTCGTAAATAAAAAGAAATTAAAGTAAGAAAGCCTAACAAACAGGACCGCCTCCACTTAAATTAAACCCATTCATTTTACTTAGACCGACATTAACTCAACTCTTGTTTCTGTGGGTCCAGTTGTCCATATGAATTTAAATTAAATTGAACTTGTGGGTAAAATGGCTACCATCAGCGCCTAGTTTCTGTACACAATATTTTTTTTTGTTAATACTGTATGACATAACTTAGCCCAAATTATTATGAACAACAAACACTTTCCAATGACGCGTCAATACCCTATTGGCCAATACAAGTCATAAAATCACTTTGATTCTGGGTAGCGGAATTGTCACCTTTGTTCAATCAAAAAATGAGTCAATACTCCATACTTGATAAGAAATTTATTTTTGGGAAACCATGTATCGAATTTTATCACTTTGAACAAAATATTATATTAAACTAATTAATTATTTATGTTAAAATTGAATTTGTAATAAAATCTAGTATAAAATTTCCAACCCAACATAAATGCTATCAAAAGTTACTTTCAATTTCAACTAAAATCAATTTTAGAATAAAAAATGTCAATTCAGTGTGAGTGTGTAACCAAACATGTTACTGTTTGAGTGAGATTACCCTAAACACATGTTTGAGAGAATCCATCTTCCAATTAAGGACACTCTAAAACTTAGAGTTGATAACACAGACTTCTGAAATAAAAGCTTGAGTCTTATATTTTTAGTTTTTATAGGTTTTTTGTCCAATTTTTTTTACAGATTTACGAATTTTCTGTGAATAGTGAATTGAACTAAAAAACTCATCACTGGTTCGAGTTTCTAAGAAAAATGAGTTTTTTTGTTTAATTATAAGTATTCTTTACGAGAGGCAATTCTGTTCAAGTCGGAAACATCCACATCATTGTGGAAATAGCTCTCCCAGCGAAATTTTTTTCCATCCACAAGACTCGAATTTGAAACTTTCCTTACGGAATAATTAAAAGTTAAACTGAAGGTAAAGTAAAATAATATTACCTTATCCTCGGTAGTCAACAGAAAGAAAAGGGAAGCAATAAAGTTCCTTTTTTTGGTTCAAAGGGAAGCATAAAGTTCAAAAACAATGTTTAGCACCTGCCGTGTCTAGAGAGAGAGCCACTTGAATTGGATGTATCCACAATAAAATAGCACCAACAGGTTTTGTCCGGCCCATAATATACATCCCACTGAAAACATTAGCCCTTATCAAATTATAAGGACCCAAAATTAATTGCCTTCTCTTAAAAGTTAAAACTGCCTTCTATTTTCTCCTCCTCTTCTTGTTATTACATGTTGCGTTACATAAACAATATCATACATCAGTTCTTGCTGATGGAGGTAGAGATACCCATATTATCTGAGCCATGCATATCTCAAAGTCAGAACAAGAACAAGGCAAGTGATGAGGTTGGTGTTTTGTCCAAAACAAGCACCACATCAGAAACAACATCTCATGACTTCTGTTACCACCCTGAGTCCTTCAAGAAACTAGTTGAAATGGACCTTCCCTGTAATGAATCTGTGGAGGAAAAACTTTCTTGGTTAAGGTCCCAAATCATAGGGAATGATGCAGAGTTTGACTCTCCATTTGGAAGAAGAAGACTTCTCTATGCTGATCACACTGCTTCTGGCCGCAGCCTTCACTACAATGAAAATTTTATCATCAACCATCTCCTTCCTTTCTATGGTATGTATGTTACTTCACAACACATCATATTCATACCTTAATAATCACATATACTATATGTTATGATAATTTCTTGGTAGCTATCTTTATTCCTAGAAAAATTGGAGTAGGTATGTTGCTCAAATCTTCTAGATTAGTTAGGCAAACTGTATTAGTCAACACAAGACACAAAAAATGTAAAGGTGAGAGCTTTTCTTTGATCTGAGCCTTGTTATTTCCTGTATAGGTAATACTCACACTTGTGACAGTTACGTGGGAAGCAGGACAACAAAAATGTTACATGAAGCAACTGAGTATATTAAGAAATGCTTAGGTGGTGGGAAAGATGATGCAATCCTCTTCTGTGGCTCAGGCACAACTGCAGCTATCAAGAGGCTACAAGAAGTTATGGGAATTGCTGTGCCCTCTATTATGAGGGAAAGACTTTTAAAGAGTCTAAGCAATGAAGAGAGATGGGTGGTTTTTGTTGGACCCCATGAGCACCATTCTAACCTCCTTTCTTGGAGGCAGAGTTTGGCTGAAGTTGTAGAAATTGGCCTTGATGATCAAGGGTTATTGGACATGGATGCTTTAAAGCAACAACTTGAAGCCTATAAACATACCAACCGACCCTTACTGGGATCTTTCTCTGCTTGTAGCAATGTCACAGGAATTTATTCAGATACAAGAGCAATTGCTAGGCTTCTTCATCAGTATAAAGGCTTTGCATGCTTTGATTTTGCAGCAAGGTACATAGTTAGAATTTTGGGCATGTTTATGAGTTTGTGTATTAGAAAATTTGGAAACATGGTAATAATTTTGATTATTTGTTTGTTTAGCGGTCCATATGTGGAGATTGACATGAGGTCAGGGAAGATTGATGGCTATGATGCTGTGTTCCTCAGTCCACATAAGTTTCTTGGTGGTCCTGACTCTCCGGGAGTGCTCCTAATGAGCAAGGCCTTGTATCAGCTGAGATCTTCACCGCCATCAACTTGTGGAGGTGGAACTGTCACTTATGTCAATGGTTTCAATGAAAAGGTAAATTGCCATTCTCATGTTGGAAATTCATTTGCCAAATTATGCCTGAAGGAAAATGCAGAGAAAATTAGGTGCACTTTAAGGCATCAGGGAAGGTGGCTGCTTGTAGATGTGAATCAGTAAATGCAAATGGTGAAAAATTTTGACTACTTTTATTGATAAAATTTGGTAACACTGAAAGGGGAGAGAGATCTTTGAATTGTTCAGGGTAAGCTTCTGCATGGTTGTGTTGATTAGATTATAGGATTTTTGCCAACCTACCCATGACATAAACCAATAATATATACTTCAAATTAGTAGTCACTAGTCACCAATGTAAAGCATTGTAACATACTAAGTGTCTGATTGGTTCCCAATAGGTAATAGTCAGAATCAATTTTATAGAATTGATTTTAAATTATTTCCAACATTGTTCATAAATCGTGCATCATTCATTTCCTGTCATTAATTCTATAAATCTATCAAAAATCAATTCTACTTGACTGTAAACCAAACATACCATTTACCCTTCACCTTATGTTCATTGAAACTTCATCAATCATCATCAACTCTCTCTTATGTCTTTAATGTAGGATACATTATACTTGGAGGACATAGAGGAGAGGGAAATGGGGGGCACGCCTCCAATAATCCAGACAGTCAGAGCAGCGTTGGCATTTTGGGTGAAAGAGTACATTAGCTATGAAGAGATTGAAAAAAGGGAACATATGTACATTAACAAGGCACTTCAGAGGCTTGTCTCTAACCCCAACATTGAGGTTTTGGGAAACACAAAAGCCAAGAGACAAGCTATATTGTCATTTCTCATCTACTCTACCACCAATTCTTCCTCAGCTGGTTGTGGAAATGAGTGTGATGGTACTAACCAGGAAGGGGAACTTAATTTGTGGCAAGAAACTGGGAACCAAAGAGGTAAACCACTTCATGGCCCTTTTGTTGCAGCACTGTTGAATGACCTCTTTGGCATCCAAGCTCGAGGTGGGTGTGCTTGTGCTGGACCTTATGGCCATGAATTGCTCCACATCAACAAAACTCAATCACTTGCTATTAGATCAGCAGTTCAAGAGGTAAAAAAAAATCCTTCAATACCCTTTTAACATTTCTTTATTTGTTCCTTAAAACCAAAATTGTGTCAAAGTATTTGTTCCTTAAAACCAAAATTGTTTATTACTTTTGCACAGGGCTATATTGGAGTGAAACCTGGATGGACCCGAGTTAGTTTCCCTTATTACATGAGTGAGGAAGATTTGAGTACATTCTGAGTTCTATAGAGTTTGTAGCTTTATATGGCCAACGGTTCTTTCCTCTGTACAGCTTCAATTTGAGAAATGGCAGCTGGAGAATGAAGACAGAAAAAATTGAGGCATTAGCTAAGGAAGGCAATTGCAACCTTCCTAATCATTTGTTGGGAAGAAAAACTCTAGAGGAATTAAACATTGATCCACAAGCAGGAAGAGGGTATAATAATAACAACAAAAATATTGGAGTTAAACAAGGTGGGGTGGTGAGAGGGAAAGAATCATACTTTGATGCGGCTAAATATATTGCTAGTAATCTCCCTAAGTTCCCCCCTCAGGGTATACTCCAGGGAGATGTGGATCCCAATATCCTCTGCTTTAGAGTTTGATTATTATGTTGTCAATACCATACACACATCATTTGTTGTTGATATACATATGATGTATAATTTTATGAGATTTTCCATTTCTTTTATGGGATGAATGAATGAAATCTATATTTCCTGGCACCCTTTAGACTTGAAATGTCTAGGATTTAAAAAAAAAAAACTACCGTGTATTATCCATAAGAGGTAATTTTGGACATAAAGTTCTCACTCCAAATATTTAACACAGTTGCATAAGATTCCAATCAATTTATCAATATCAATAATAAACTGAAACAAACTCTTATCAGCTTAATTAGAAGTTAAAGACTATGAGCCTGTTTGGGTGCAACTTCTCCAGAAGTACTTCTAGGTGAAAAAAAAATAGCATGAATGAAAGAGGTCAAATGGATTTAACTTCTCTCTAAGTTAAAATTAGCCTTTGTAGACCACCTCCTCCAAAAGCTCTCACATTTAGCTTCTCTAAAAGTAACCAATTTTAACTTATGGAGAAGTTGAATGCATTTGACATCTTTGATTCATGCTATTTTGTTCACCTAGAAGTACTTTTACAGAAGTTTTACCCAAACAGGCCCTATATTGATTCAATCAATATTAACAATCCAATACATAAGAGAAGAGGGCCTAACTCTTTCGAGCTTGGAGATCTACAAAACCCCTATTTTTTTTTCTTCCTAAACATTGAAAATTTCTTTTGGGTTTTCGAACGAAATGGACATGGTTTTTCTTTTGGGTTTGCTGCGTGCGATTCCTCCTTCAAATCTCAAGAATTCTATGGTATTTTAGTGCGTTAAATTAAATTCAGAAAACTATGGTCTATAGAAGACCTAACTCGCTTTTGAAATTAATTGACGAAGAAGTTTGAAATAACGAAACGATCAATTTAGGGTTTTTAGTCTCAAACAATGTACGTTTTGAAGCCTATCTAATTCACCACAACCACAAGAAACCGTTATTTATAGCCACGGATACAATTAAATTGATTCTATTTTGATACTAGTTGATCATTTGGTAGGATTTTTTTTCTTTGGACGAATATTTGGTAGGATGTTAGTTTTTAAATAATAATAATAATTTAAAATTATTTACCTAAAGACTTCATTGTAACTTTGCTTGAAAAGGATTATGGTAATTCAGTCACGATCAATCTTTATTCGAGGTTAAGAAATCTGGATTTATAGCTGTAGATAGAATTAAATTGTTTCTAATACTAACTGCTAATTTGGTAAAATCTTATTTTAAAAATGATAATAATTTAAAATTCTTTACGTAAAGATATTATTATAACGTTACTTGAAATGGATAAAGATGATTCAATCATAATTAATCTTTGTACAAGGTGAAGAAACCGTGACTTACATTCCAGAGTCATTAGATTAAAGGAAAAAATTAGTTAAACTGTTTAAATTTATAAAGATAATAGAAATATGTGTACATAGATAATTTATCGAATAGAACAACTCATGAGTCAAAACAGCCTTAATTTAAAGAAAATAATAATCTTAAACTCTTTACATAAATAATTATACTTTGAATAATCCACTATTTTTATTCCGGAAGTATCATTCTCTCTCCTACTTACTCCCTAAAGTAAACAAAAATAAAAGTTAATTCTCGAACATTCAAATATTCATCACATTAATCCTCCAACAAGGACCAGTGTGAGAGGATAATGTTAAAGTTGGAGGACTAATGCGATAGATATTTGAAAGTTTAAGGACTATTTATGTAATTATTTTAATTTGGAAACTAATAAAAAAGAGAATGACTAATTCAGGGACAAATTTGAGGGTTTACTTGAAAAGGTAAAGATGAATCAATCGTAATTAATCTTTATATGAAGTGAAGAAACAATGAGTTGCCAGCATAGGATTAAATTGTTTCTAATACTAATTGATAATTTGGTATTATTTAGTTTGAAAAATAATAATAATTTAAAATTCTTTATGTTAATTGCTGGAAAGAGATACAACCGTGCAGGTGAATGTAAAAAAATAGTGGTTAGAAATGGGTGAAGAATGTTTTTAATTAGAAGAGGGAATGAGCAAACCGGCTTATCAGGATCTGTGACCTTACCTGACTTATTAAAAATGTCAGGCTAAAGCTTTTTAAAAGTCATGTTTAGTTAAATAGACCAGACTTCATGCCTATGAAAAAGTTAGTTAAATCTGATACGCCGACGTGTTTACTATAATAATATATAATATATTAAATTAATTATATAAATAACTATATATAATTATAATATAGTAAGAATACAAATATATTATATCAATTATATAAAAAGGTCTGTTTATAGGCCTGCTAGCTTGCATAGGCTTACAGGCCTATTGACTTGTTTGTACTTTGTAGGCCTTGGTATGAAAATAAACTTTTAAACAGACTTATATGCCTGCCAAAGCCTGATTTGGCATGACCTGTTTCCACCCTTATTTTTAGTCATTATAAAATTAGTGAGTTTTGTTTTTAGTCCTGACAATTTTTTTTTTCCAAAAACATCCTCCCAATTTTTTTTTTGTTTTAAAATGATCCTTACTCTCACAAGTGGTCTTTTAAGTGTTAATGTGTCATAATATGATCCCACTCACCATCAACCCTAACTCTAAAATTAATCATCATTCTTATTTATGTTCCTCTTCCCCCTTCATCTGCAATCTCTATTCCTAACTAAACTGCGTCAATTTGTGAAATCTTGTTCTTTTTTCCATGAATTCAGTTTCTTTTGGTTCCTTCCCTCTCATATACCCACTGCTATGTAATTTCCGCATTCGCCTTCAAACCAATTTTCACCCTCTTTATAGCAATTTTTGCCACTATTGCTCAGAGACCAAAACATTCCATGACCATTTTTATATTTCTTTGAATCTTCACATGGGTTTACATCAATTTTTTTTTTTCATTTTCCACTTTCACCTTGATTTTAGATTATGTTGATCTATTCATTTTTCGGTTCAAAGATCTCATTTGTTTATTCTTTTTTCTAATTAAATGGATCTTAGATAAAAACTTAGAAGGTGAAACCCATGAACACAATGTTTTGCATGTGTACATTTATGGAATTTGTGTGATTTATCTTATTGAATCTCTTTCCTAGTATGATTGTCTTTGAAATGAAATAATATATGGGTTTTTAGGTCACCCAAACACACCTTACTATTACTGTAGATAGTGGGTTTTGGGAGGGGAATTAGAATATGTTTTTGCTGAATTTTTCATTGTTGGGCATCGGGTGAAAGCACAATCCCTTTGGAGAGAAGGATATAGAGTCGATGATGTCACGCTTCCTTCATTTCGCCTTCTCTTGTGCAGTGGATCTTGAGGACTTGAAAGTCCATAATTTTTCTTCGCATTTAGGGGTAAAAGTTTTAGATGAATGAGGAAGAGGAAGAAGGTGGTTGTTTTGGGATAAAGGTTGTGGATAAAGGAGGAAGGAGGAGAGGGAAGTTTTGAGGGTTGGGAACTTGGGATTGATGGTGAGTTGGAAGATGCGTAGGATGGTGAGTGAGATAATACTATGACATATCAGCATTTAAAAAGACCACTTGTCATAACAGGAACCATTTTAAAACAAAAAAAAAGTGGATCCGCTCTCTAAACTGATATTTGAGTAACCTTTCTTCTCACCTTTTATATCATACAAAATAAGTGGAGAGTGAAGTTCATAAATTTATTCCCTTTCCTTTCTTTTATATTTTTCTTATATAAAACAACTTTAAATGTAATTCTCTTCTCATCACTTTTTTTAGTGGTTTTTCCCTCTTCACCTTCTCTCTTTCCATTTTTTTAATCTTTAAACCAAATATACTAATATAGTATTAGTGCATGTGTATATTTGTTCTCTAAATAGTAAATATACCATCATATAAGTGTTTTTGAATTTTTTATGATTGAATTAATCTTCTAAAAAATAAAATATCATCATATTAATATTTTTTAAAAAATAATAAATTAAATTTATTAAAAATAAAAAATTATTACTAAATTAATCCTTTTATTTAATCATTTTAATCTCTCATATAAATAAATTTAGTGTTAATTATGCATTTTTAAGAAACACTCTAATAAAATTCTTTAGAAGGACTCATAATGATATTTTTGATGTTTTAATTTTTAAAAACCAATTTAGTAATAAAAATCTTCAAAACTGTGTTGTGATGTCAATGTGATCATATCCTTACTTTATTTTCCCCCTAGACTTCAACATCCATATTTTCTTTTTTGGTAAGCTTGGAATCAATATTCAATTTATTTTCTTTTATAATTTTCATGTTTTAATGAACCCGGACCTCACTTTTGTCGTCTTGCTCACTCTGAAAAAAGTAACGACAACCACCGCTACCGCACCGTTGCCATCGCAACCACCACCCGAAATACGCCGTTGTTTAAAGTAGCTGCGGAGATCCACTACGAATTCGATTCAATTCCACGCTCTCGTATAGTTTGAAGAATCAGGTTCACATTTTCATCGCGCTTGCGCAATTTGTTTATCTTCCTTTCCTCCAATTCAAAGTTGCGTTGCAGTTGCGAGGGGAATTCCCCTATTGTTTCACCTATAGCTCTAGTTCCGGTGTCCTAGAAATTAAAAGCTTAAATTGTTGCTCTGTTATTTTATTTGCATGACTGGTGCAAGGGCTTCTGCTCAATATCTTGTTGCTCGGGTTTTGCAGTAGGCGCCCGAATCAGACGATTGGTGAGAGTGGAAATATCGATTTGTTGGCGGATTAGGGTTTTCGGCGAAGGTTTAAGGGATTTATAGGGTTTATATGGAAAGGCTAGCATTAGCATGGTTTAGTTGTTTTGAATTTGATCCAATTGAAATTAGGGTGTCCCTTTGATGATGATAGATTGAGGATGGTGAGGTTTTTAGGGTTGACTCGTGGTTTTGCAGATGAACCCCGTGAAATTGCGTCAAGGTCAAACCTGACCAGTGAGTCTAGTGAAAATGGGTGGCTCATCAGGTTCTTTGACTCGGCGTTCTTCTGTGAGTGGATTGCTGTTAGCTACTTGTACAAGCATGAGCATGCCGGGGTGCGCGATTATCTCTGTAATAGGATGTACACTCTTCCCTTGCAAGGGGTTGAGAGTTATTTGTTCCAAATATGTTACATGATGATACACAAGCCTAGTCCGTCATTGGATAAATTTGTGATAGATATTTGCTCAAAGTCGCTTAAGATTGCTTTGAAGGTACAATGGTTCTTGTTGGCGGAGCTTGAGGACTCTGAAGATAATGAAGGGATTAGTAGGATTCAGGAGAAGTGTCAGATTGCAGCCACCTTGATGGGTGAGTGGCCGCCTCTTATACGGCCTCAAAGTGAACCTCCCAGTCCTGGAGGCAAGAGCCAAGTTTTGAATAGGCTGCTTTCATCAAAAAATCGATTGTTGGCACTAACAACCTCACCGCCTTCTCAGAAGTCTTTATCATTCTCACCTTCCCCGGGAAACAATTTGCAAGACGATGGCAACCCCCTGTCTCCTGATGAGAACAATATATTTAAGAAGTTTATGCCAAGTCCAAAGGTTAGAGATGCTTTGTTTTTTAGGAAGTCAGTGGACAAAGATGATGATGATTCTGAAAAGGATGGGTTTTTCAAGAGGCTTTTAAGAGATAGCAAAAATGATGATGAGCTGGGTGCAAAAATTCGCGATGCATTTCTTTTTCGGAAGTCGTCTGATAAAGACGATGAAGACTCTGAAAAAGATAATTTCTTTAAAAGGTTATTAAGGGACAGTAGGGACAGTAGTAGAGGTAACGATGAAGATGCTGAAAAGGATGGTTTCTTTCGGAGGCTCTTAAAGGACAATAGAAGTGAAGATGAGGATGCCAGTTCAAGTTCAGAGGGATTTTTTAAGAGGTTGTTTCGTGATAGCAAGAATGATTCTGAGGACAGAACATACACTAAATCAATAGAAGATGATGAGAAAGAGGGATTTTTCCGAAAGTTTTTACGGGAGAAATTTGAAGATAGGAAGGATGGGAGTGATAGGAATGAGAACAGAGATGTTGCTAATTCTGAAGAGAAATGTGCAAAACCTGCTGAAGAAGATGAAAAAGAAGGTCTTTTCAGGAAATTGTTTAAGGATAAATTTGAGGACAAGAAAGGAACAAATGATAAATTTGGAGAGAGTACTGCCAATGGTGAGGATGAAGAGCCTTCTGAGTTTTCCTTGTTCAAAAGACTATTTCGTGTTCACCCTGAAGATGCTAAAAGTAGTTCGGCCAATGAAAACAGCAATAATGGTGGCTTATTTGAAAGTAGTCCAGGTACAGAGAATTTTTTTCGTAAATTGTTCAGAGACCGTGACCGTTCAATTGAAGATTCAGAGCTATTGGGGTCAAAGAGACAAAAAGAGGTATTTTAAATATTTGTTAATGATTTGGTTTATTTCTATGTTGGAATCAGGAAGGTAAACCAAAAAATTGTGAATGGGACCATGCATACATTTAATTATTTTATTTTTAATCATAAAAGTTGCTGAATGGCCCTCTGTGACTTTTGGACCAAAAGTCTCTTTTACAGTGTCCATTTGGACTCTGACACTTCTTACATTTCTGTAACTGCCACTCATTTGGCTACCTGCACTCATTTTGCCCTCCCTAAAATGATTCAATTGCAAAATTTCCTTAATTTTTTCAATTGATTCTTGTAGTATATAATTTGGGCCTCTGTAAAATTTTCCAATTTGCTGTCAAGACCCATAAAATTTTATATTTTGGCCCTTCAACGTTTAAGTCACTGCCCTTCTTCAGATTCCATATTAAACATCGCAACGCTTTTGAATTCCTAGACATGCAGTGATGATAGTCTTGCATTAGCACTTAATTTGATCTCACTACAACAGGGTATTCTTATCTGGAAGAATCAGTTGAGTTCAACAGAACCAAAATGCAGACCCCTTTCTATTCATAACTGTCATCAAAACCAACTGTTTTCCTTTGATTAACTACATAACTTAGCAATCATCCCAGGCTGTCATTCTAATCAAATAAATATTCGCGGGTTGCTGGTTTCTTTTTATACTCTTATTGAATTGATATATATTCTCTAGTGTTAGGAATGCCTTGCACTTATCTATCCATATTAGATTCAATTAATGTATTTTTGGCACATAATAAATGTTATTGTTTGAAATCGAATAAAGCCATTCATGAACCTTCACCCAACAACTTAATTTTTTAGGAGAGTTTGGCCCTTAACATGGTATTATAGTCTTTATGATTAAGTGGTCATGAGTTCAATCCTTGCTCCCCCTGTTCTTCTAAATAAAAGTTGAATTTTAGCATATTGTAAAAATGGGCTTGGGCATTAAGGGCTTTTGAATTAAGGGGTGTGCTAGGGATGTAGCAAAGCCATTGACAAGCTTTGACCTAAATAGTTTACACTTAAGCTTTTATTAGAGTTGGTATTTGAGGGTTAAGACAAAAATATGTTTTGCATTTTTTAGGAAATCGATTTAAATACATGATAGCATCACTGTATAGCATGATTTGTTGCATGTATGATAGCATGATATTGTAGATGGTCCATATCTGTGATGTCTCTGTTTGTAGTTGTTGGTTAGAGAAGAATAACACCAGTATTAAAACATTTTGAAATTTATTTTCATTTTGTCCTTTATGTTATTTTTAGTATATTAGATAAAGGGTAATTTCCCATATATTGCATTGTTATGCCTCATTTGGCTGTTATGATATTACTCTGGCAGAAGCATCCTGGATCCCCAAAACAACAAAGTGAAAAATTGAGCACCAAGCCCCCATTACCAAGTCCATCTCAGTTCCGGAAAGGTGCTTACCATGACTCATTGGAGTTTGTGCAATCATTATGTGAGACATCATATGGGTTAGTGGATGTATTTCCAATTGAAGATCGCAAAAGTGCTCTTCATGAGGTTATTTCCTTAAATTTTTCTTTAATGCTTTCTCCATCTAGTTGACTTAGTCATAGACAGAAATTTGTTTGTATTCTATCTAAATGTTTGAACCTTTTCTACACTAATATTTCTGACACCTTTGTTATTCTTATATTTATAGTCGCTTGCAGAGATCAATATCCATGTAACAGAGGTTCAAAACACTGGAGGTACTTCTTAACTATTATTTATATTATCTAAATGATGTTCATTAAGGCAATGGATTTCTCTATTTTTTAATATGTTACAACTGAACAAGTTAAATGTTTCTTTTTTTTTTTCAAAGATTGTGCTCTGAAAAATTTCAATTGCAATAATGCTGCCTTTCATGGTTTAGAGTCAGAGGCTTTACATGTGTATTTTCCCATTCCGTTTGATATACAACAAAATTAATGACTTGGGTGTCAAGCAGCAGTTTTTCTGTAGAAAAAAAATGAAGAAATTTCCTAATTCCAATAGTGTGAATTTTCTTCTTCCTTTGGATATATGACAAAATAAATGACTTGGTTGTCAAGCAGCAAAACTTTTTATGTAGAAAAAATGATGAAATTTCCCATACATCTGTCATTGATGTAGTTTCTCACTTGTGTATGAATTGATGTTTACAAACTATACCTCTGTGGTGTTTACTGACAGTCTATTTCTTGAAGATTGGCTGTTTTTAGTACTTCACTGTAAAGATATGTCCTTTTCATGTATGCTGATTAAGTTACCACATTTTCCATTGATAATGATAAGTCGACTTCACTTATCTTCTTGCTTCTATATGAATCTTGCTTGTCATGCATTTCTAGGAGTTTGTTTTCCATTGGGAAAGGGCATGTATCGCGTACTTCATATACCTGAAGAGGAAGCTGTTCTGTTGAATTCTAGGGAGAAGGCACCTTACCTGATTTGCGTCGAAGTTTTGAAATGTGAAATGCCTAGGTATTATTTTGATAATACTCCTTAGCCTTGTGAAGAATAGTAGTTAGTAAAACAAAAAATGTACTTTGATATATTCTCCGTGCAAATTGTTTGTTATGTAGTAATTCCAGGGAGACATCCAGTTCTCAAAAACTTTCTCAAGGTGGAATTCCTTTGGCAAATGGAGATGCTCTCTTGCAAAAACCACCCCCTTGGGCTTATCCATTATGGACAGCACAAGAGGTGTACCGTAATAGCAATGATAGGATGTCCAGTTCCACTGCTCAAGCAATTGACCAGGCAATGACTCATGTATCTGAGGCAAAAAAAAATTTGTTAGTATGAATCTTTTCGTAGAAACACAATTAAATGGTCAGCCAAAGAAGACTGCAGTGACTGATCTATGTGGTGGCTGTCAGCATCCTGTTTCAATTTGTAGAGAGGGTGCACATGAAGCAGCAGGAACAGGACATGACAGTGATTTGGAATGGGTACGAGTGGTGTTGACAGCAGACCCTGGGGTTAGATTGGAAGATATTGAGGATCAAGCACCACGTCGGAGGAAGGAACATCGCCGCGTTCCTAGTACAGTAGCAATAGAAGAAGTAAAGGTGAGCCTTTGAGTGCTTTTTTATTTTTTTTACTGTTATTGATGCTGCTATTAACCTTACTTTTGTGTAAGCTTCTACTGATCATTATCTGAGTAGTAAATTTGTTGTCAGACTTGGTAAAGGTCAGGTCAAGCTATGTTTCCTGAACAAATTAGTTGTCATATATCATTTACTGAGTGTCGCACATTCAAATGTACTAATTAAGTTGTCAGCTGTTCGGTGCACGATTTGTAATGTTATAACAGCAATTAAGAATATAATTGCGCTTATGATGATCTTATCACTGGTAAATGAAAGTTTTAAGAAAAAAGTATTGGTTAGGTAACCCCTTAGTTGGTTATTAGAATAATTAGTTAGTCAGTCAGTTAGTTAGAGAGTTGGTTAGTTAGTTGGTTTGTAATAGTTAGAAGAAATAATGCATGTTGCCTATAAATAAGAGGAAGGGTTGAGAGGGAAAGGTATCTTGTCATTTGAGAGGGATTTAGGGCCTTTAGGCATGGGGAGGTGCAGACCCTCGAAGTTTTGCAGTGCTATTCTGTAATAAAGGGAGATTTTCCCTATTTCATTCTAGTAAAAGACCAGTTTCTTACAGTCATGTATCATGTAATGGGATAGCATAATCAAGAACTTTAAATATCAAATTATACAATAAGCAGGACATAGGATGGTGATATTAGCCAATAGTGTGGGTTATTTAGAATACTTATTTTTAGTGAAAGATTCTGCCTTTGACCCCATGACACGTAATATAAACTATGTTCTTAAAACCGGACCAGCCCAGTCGGTTTGACCGGTCCAACTGGGAACCGACCTGGTATCTGGTCCATTTAATCTAAAAAATTTGTTGATTTCAGAACCAGTGAGAACCGATTAAAAACCGGTTTGAAATATTCTTTTAAAAAAAAAAATCAATTTTTTCCTATTTTTTGTTTAATCTAGATTATATTTTAGATAAAAAAGATAAATATTCAAGAATTACACATAAATATCTATTATTTAGTCAATCATAATTAAATTTTTATCTTATAAAACATATAATAAGGTCATTTATATTAGTTTACAATTTTATATATCTTGATTTATTATGATTTTATGTTATTTTATAACTTAAAAATATTTATAAAATATTAAAAATATATATTTAACTATTATCGGTCCGACCACGGTTCAACCAATGAACTGTGAACCAATGTCTTCACTGGTTTAATTATCGGTCCGCTTTTAAAAACATTGAATATAAGCAAATAATGGTTGTAAATTGGGATTACTTCTCTGTTTTTCTTGTCTTTGTTTGGCATTTCCCAGTTCATGTTACAATTTACTTTTGAGCATTATGGTTACAAAGAGGAAACAAATAACCACTTGGGTAGTTATTCATTTCTAAATGAATAAACATAATGGAGTAAATGTAAATAACCATTGTGCACTTATTTTTTCCTCATAGTAATTACACGTAAAGAAAACTTCCTTGATTCGAAGAATATTCTATATTTACTGTCAAAGTTTGAACCTTTGGTAGGCTGCGGCAGCAAAAGGGGAAGCACCTCTTGGACTCCCTTTAAAAGGTGCTGGTCAAGATTCATCAGATGCACAACCAAGGGTGAGACATAATTATTGAAGTTTGGTGTTATTTAACTTTAAGATTGTGGAGTTGCCATGTATGACATGATTACTCCTAACAGGCTAATGGAATTACTCCCAAAGCCAGTGATGCCTTGTCTGGTGAACTTTGGGAGGCAAAGAAAGAAAGGGTACGCAAGGCTTCCATTTATGGGAAGTTACCTGGTTGGGACTTACGATCGGTAAGTGCTTGTTTTAAGCAAAATAATTTGCTTTATATGTAGTTATTTACCTATTTTTGAAATTTATTAAGATATGAACTCAATATATTAATAAAAATGGTGATATTTATGCATAACAGAAAAAGAAATGCACCGAAGGATTGCTTAACAAAAAGAAAATCTCACCATTTTGTTACAATATAAATCTGTTTGTTTCCTTTCTAAATTTCTATTCGAAATATTGATTCAGAGTCAAGATTGCGTTTATAAATGCGTATTGTAATTTCTGGTGGGGGTTGAGAATGTTGTACTGTTACACATCATACTTCTTACTTGAGGTTCAGTTCATTGAATCATGGGTATTGCAGTGAAGGATTTAATTTTCAACATGGTTTTTACAATTACATTTGAAAATATGTACCTAGAAAAGCTTGAAAATATCAATGAAACAACAATCTGGAAGGATTTTCAATTGCTGTGTGGAAAGTGCATCTAGGATTGAAGACTCTTTAGGAAAATGGGTTAGCCGTGGATGTTGTCTGTATATAGCTATTAAAGAAATAGTTCCTTAATTCTTTGTATGCTGTTAGATTTTATGTAGTTAGTTCTGACTTCTGAGTTGTGCTTATTATGGCAGAATTCACATAATAGGTTCAAGAATGAAATATAAACATGATTTAGCAAATGATATTTTTATTGTGTCAACAGCTCCGTTATCACATCTTTTTTTCTAATATGATTCTGTTAAGTATGGTTGGCTTTTGTTCTATATTAGTTATTGATTATTTGTTTTTTCTGGTTCAGGAATATCAGAATATGTGCTTTATATCACAAATCTTTTGATCATGATGGTGCAATTTTCTCTTTTTTACACAGGTTATTGTAAAGAGTGGTGATGATTGCAGGCAGGAACATCTAGCTGTTCAGCTTATTTCTCACTTCTATGGTATGTGATCTTTCAGATCTTTTGTTTCCTCCCTTCATGTTCAGAATTTAATCACTCTTGTTCCATTGATGTTCATTATGCCACAAAAAAGTTTTTCTCAGTCGTGTTGTCTTTTGGTATTTGTTTTCCACAACTCGTTTATATGAAGGTCGGATAATATATATATGTAGGGGGTTGAACTCTATGCTGTCCAAATTGAATAAGTGTAAAAGGTTAAATTAAGACTGAATTTTCTTATTAATAAACATTTGTTTAGAATTTGATTAGCATGCTTAGATTGAGTAGGATTTGAATGACAGGAAAATTATCTTGTTAAGAATTAAGAAATTTCTAATCAGGTTTTTGTCTAACACCATTCACGTGCCTTCACTAAGTCTGGGCAAAAAAACTGTATGAACAGAACTAAACAATGAACTGAATTGCAGCAAATCTTAAATAACCAAACTTCTTGAAATTGGTTCTTTACAATCCACTTTTCTTTACAACCAATAAATACAACCTTTACTTGTTTTATGATTTGGTGAACCAACACTAAACAAACCAAACCAGTAGTCACACAAACTCCTTCATCCTCAAACCAACAGTTCTAGAAGCCACATTTGGAAACAAGACACATGGTCATCACTTACTGTTTCTTAGATCAAAAGTGAAACTTACATTTTAGATTGATAGCCATTTCTCCACTATTAAGAGTTGAGACCCATGGTCGTTGCTGTCTTCATCATCAACATTTGATTCCTGTTCTAGCTTCACGTGGAAGAATTGGTCACAGGAAGCTCATGGTAGGGCAGGGTGTATCTGAATGAGCCAGTGAAGGGCCTGGTTGATGTCGTTACTAACACTAACGCTGTTTGAAATCAGGTCACTGCCATTATGAGATAGCTTGCTGCCAGCAAAGATCTACAGTGTTTTCTGGATCATTTGCTGCAAGATTTTTTGGAAATGGTGCGTGAAGTAATGATACAACAATCAAGTCTTATCCCACTAGGTGGGGCCGGTGTCATGTATTAGGTTCAAAGATAAACTGTTTAATTCTAAATCTCAATGGTTTGCTCTATAGTAACTTTCTTTGGTCTCTTTGCTACCTCTAGTTATTGGAATATTCTCCACCTGGTCAATCCTCCTTATTGGTGCTTCTATGGTTCTTCTCCTATGAGAAGTAATGATAAGGCTAGAAATTCCAAGAAAATGAGAGAAAGATTGAGAAACTAGAGAAAACAGAGAAAGAGAGAGTGATCTGAGGTGTAATCTAAACTAGCATTCTGTCATGACACAGTTATCTCTGAACTGATGTCAATTACAACATGTAGATAGAGGCTCAGAGATATCTCTCTAACTAGTAACGGAATCTACAATGACAACATCTAACAGCATTCAGTTAAAGTCAGTGAAAACTAACTCGAATTGAATGTAACAGATAACAGAAGTACTATGTGAGACAGTTGGTGTTTTCTAATACCCTTGTTCTTAATTCTTATCTATGCTATTTTCCAGTTGAAAGTGAAACTGTGTAAAACTGGTTCACTAAACCAAAAAAACCAGTTCAGTGGCTCAGTCCCCCCCCCCCCCCCCCCCCCCCGCATGAGATGGAAACAAGTTCAGTTTTGTTTTTAAAACAACATTCTCAGTTCAGGTCAATTTAGTTTTTTCTTTTTGTTAATTTTTTTATAACTGAACCCTGCACACTGCAAGCATTCACTCAACAACTAAAGCTTTTGGGACTTGGGAGAGTTGGTTCATGTCATGATATGGTTCGAGAGCCTATATTACTATGTGATCTAAAATTAGGTCCTTGTTCTTCAATTAATAAAAGTTAAATTTCAGCACAAGTTAGGGTGGCTTGTGCATTGTTCATGCTTCAAGGCTGAAAGTTTCTTCCATTCATGTGCTTTTGCAGAACGGCTTTAACTTTAGGGTTCTTCTGATTGGTTCATGACATCATCTGCATGTTCTTCTGATTGGCAATTTGAGTAATCATTCAGCATTCATTATGAGCATGTCATAAACAGAATTTTGGATGTATTAAGGCCTAAGGGTTGAACAAGGGGAATGTAGAAAGTGTTTAAATGACAAAATTCTTGTGAATTAAAGTGTAAATATGTACTGAAGCATGAACGAAATTTTCTAGTGAACAAGTTGGATTGAATGCACCTAGAGTTGTTGATGAAACATGATTGGATGTTAGTTTATTGTTGAGATTGAATAGAAAACGAGAGAAAGAGAGAGAAAAGAGAAAACTCTTGTATTGAATCTGAAAATATGATTTCTTACTTACTGATTACAAAAGGCAGAGAGGTATTTATAGATACACTCTCTTAACAGATTTAGTAAACAGAAAGGCTACTAACTAAACAGATTGCTGAGTCAGCAAATAACTGACTCAGATTCTAACTAACCACATGGGCTAGATGCACGACAATATTACAGCAACAGAGAGCTATTACAAAGATACAATAATAAAGAGCTATTCACTAACATTTATTATGTTCTGGTGTGAGTTTAAACCAGGATGCAGACTGTTGTCTCTTTGTGTTTTAATACATGTTACTTAAAATCATTGGCTTTTGATGCTAGATATTTTCCAAGAAGCTGGTCTACCCCTCTGGCTGCGCCCTTATGAAGTTTTATGTACTTCTTCTTATACAGCTCTCATTGAAACAATTCCAGATACGGTAATTCTATGCTCAAATTTCACATGTATTGAACTGTCAAAAATTGTGTTTTTATTAAAAATATTGATGCTTTATAGGCTTCTCTACATTCTATCAAAAGTAGATATCCCAACATCTCAAGTTTACGTGAATTCTTCAATGCTAAGTATGAAGAAAACTCTCCAAGTTTTAAACTTGCCCAGGTAATTTAGAGATGCAGATACAACTGATTTATTGTTGAGTGAAATTGTTAATCTTATGGTTTGAAATGACTTCTTGATTGAGCATTTGTTCCACAAGTATATATTATGTTTTGCCTTTTTTTCCTTCCCCTTTCTCATCTTGCAATACTCTAATTTCAAGCTTCATTGAATGGACAGCTAATATATTTCCACTTTGTTTGTTTACTATCACAGATAGAAAAAATCTGGACAGAGATGATTTATGTGGGTTGTTACTTTCAAACAAGTATCAATCCATTTTATAGTATTTTGGCATATTTCTGTACCATTTCTACATTTCTGATTATTGTTCTTGTGTGGATAGGCTGGTAAATTTAATTAATTAAGCATTTTTTCCTGCTCCTCAGCAGTCAGCACCCCTTTCTGGAATGTACTAGAGTTAATTCGTTTTCTTTGGGTACTGACTTTCACTTGCAACATGCAATGTACTCTATTTGCTCCTTACTTTTTCTCAATCCTCGTACTTTTTCTAGCAATTATTTTTGTGCCTTTTGTTGCACAGTTTAAAGGGATAATTGCTTTTTGAGTGCTGTTTATTTCATAATTTTACTAATTTTAACTTGTGTGATGAAGAACACTTTGGTTTGTTGAAAAGGGAGATCATCTTATTTCTGTAATTCTGTTTTACTTTAATAATTTGTTTACTTTCTTTGTTTCAGAGGAACTTTGTTGAGAGTATGGCAGGATATTCCCTGGTGTGCTACTTTCTACAGGTGTGAAACCTTCTTGTTAACTGGTGCTTTACGTAAATGACAGTTTGAATGGTAACATTTTCTGTTTATTGTTATTAAATGCAATGTGTTCTTCCAACTTCTTTTTGTCCTTTCTTGTCATCCAGGTGAAGGACAGGCACAATGGGAACCTCTTATTGGATGAAGAAGGTCATATCATACATATTGATTTTGGCTTCATGCTTTCCAATTCACCTGGTGGTGTTAACTTTGAAAGTGCACCTTTCAAATTAACACGTGAACTTCTTGAGGTAAAACTGAGATTATTTGCCTTTTATTATACTCCCTATTTTTAAGTGTCCATTTGATCAGGTATTAGATTTTCTATATAAAATGATCACAATAATGTTATTATGCCAGGTTATGGATTCTGATGCTGAGGGTGTTCCAAGCGAGTTCTTTGATTATTTTAAGGTGCTGACAAAAGCTCTTTCTTATCTTTCCTTGAGAGCTTGCAGATGACATGGTATTGTAAACTCTAAATTTTTCATGTTGCTTTGTCCCTGTAATAGGTTTTATGCATTCAAGGTTTCCTTACTTGCCGCAAGCATGCTGAGCGAGTTATTCTTCTAGTTGAGATGTTGCAGGTAATAGGAATTAGGAATGTTAGCTTCCTGTGGTTCCATTGTCATCTAATGTGTGGTCTGCCTGTGTTTGTCTGTCTGATCATGATATGTACTTCCATTTTATCAAAACAGGACAATGGGTAGCTAAGATTATGCTTTTTTAAACAACCTGCGAAATGTCTACTGACTGAAAATATCTCAATATATTGACATTAAATCCTGCAATCCTTTCTGCATTTGGTGTAATATATTTTCAGACGATTGGATGCTCAAATCTTGTGCAAAGAGCAGCAAGCTAACATGATTCCTACAGTGAATACTTTTCAATTTACAGTTAGGTAAATACTGAAGAGTACAATGAGAGACTACTGGCACAATGAAGTGCTTAAGAGTCTCTTCATACTCATTCAAGATCTTTGATCTACAAAATTAAACCAAAGTATATAAAATCCATTTCTTTCTTTAAAATTGTAATTTATTAAATGTTATTAAACATTTTGTTTGGTGATTTGGGAATAAGAAGTGTCAGAAGATTATACTCTTTCGAAGCTTGTGATGAGCCAGCCTTTGCATTTCATGAGTTTATTGTAGTTAAGATAATCTCTAATGATATATTCTGCTGAATGCAAAACACTATGCAAACAATTTCTATTGAAGTTGTAGTTGAAGGAGGGCAGGTATTTGTTTGGTGTTGAAATTTTTGATTGAGGACAACAATCAAAACAAGCAATTTTTATTAAATAAATGATAAGTTCCAGCACTTTCTTTTGGTAAGGAAGAGGTGGGGTGGTCAGTATCTGCCATTACTTTTGGCCAAGGGAATTACAGCAGTTGTTTTAGATAATGGGAGATTGTTCTCGAATATGGCCAAACAAAGCAAAAGGCAGAAACAACCCTTTTTTCTTCATGAAACAATAATTTGTGCATAAAGTTGATGTTACATCTGTTTGATTAGTGGCAAGGGGAAGAGAAATAGATTTCCTTTTTTCCCAACTTGTAGATGATGTTTGATCGGAAACTTGTACACTGCCTCATCTAGCAAAATGACCCCATGTTTCACCTATTTTACGTGAACTTTTGATAGTCTTGATTGTCAATTGTACTGTACTATTGTGTGCCTCTTACCATTTCTTCTTGCGTGTGTGGATGAGGAAATACTTGTGTTGGGTTTTCCCTGAGTCTTTTCTTTTCTTTTCTTGTTTTGGCAATCTCGGTATCAGGATTCAGGTTTCCCATGCTTTAAAGGTGGTGCACGGACGATTCAGAACTTGCGAAAACGATTCCATCTCAGTTTAACAGAGGAGGTTTCAATATTAGTAACGTGTTTCCTTTTTAGCTGCAAAATGTTTTAGATGAGATTGTTAATTACAGTATTCTATTCTTTTTGGCAGCAATGTGTCTCCTTGGTGCTTTCGCTTATTAGCAGTAGCCTGGATGCTTGGAGGACACGGCAGTATGATTATTATCAGAGGGTTTTGAATGGAATATTGTGAGATAATTTGTCAGTGGTGATTACTTGTTTGTTCCATCTTGGCCAAGCTTGCACAGTGAATGCTCGTCAAATAGTATTGCTTTTATAAGTCACTAGAGGGATACATTTATATGTCACTAGAGGGAATGGTCGGTTCACTGTGTGGAGTGGCTTTATAGTTTATCAGGGGAGGAAAGAGTTAATAGGCGGCCGCATGCTGCCTCTTTTCTCCCAATACGAGGAAGATTCTAACTGGCCGAAAGACTTCGACATAGACCAGCCTACATTCACTGAAGCCGGGTCTTTTCTATTGCTTTTCCCTCGTTTCATGTGAATGAAGCTCTGCTGCTTGGAGAAGTTGCATTAGCCTCCTAATTGCTGACTGATAGTGCATAAGTGTGTACATGGATTTTAGCAGGACAGACCACATTTAAATTGAATGTTGAGATGGGTACTGGCTAAATTGACCCATCCATCTACAGTCTTGTGTGCGTTGAAAATGTTAAGCTGATGCTGACCATGTACAATTTCAATGACCTTGTGGAGGATATCATGGACAGACCCCTTCAGTATTGGCAGACTGCTCTGTAATTCTTCCTGTTCTCAGGTGTTCAATGGCGTGTCTCTTTGCAGAGTTGATTCTTCAATAATTTACCCTGGAAAATTGTGATCAAAATTCTTTAATGATGTTTGATTGTATCCTCTGTAATTAACCCTGTTTAATTTCACCGAGAAATTTTCTTCACCTTCATATGGATCTTGTAAAATATTTAAGGTGTGGTGGCATTGTTTCTGGATCACAGTTTTTACCTTTCCTTTGGAACTGTGTAATTATCTTTGTGCGTGGAACCAAGTCAAATCTGGCATTGAGGAAAGAAAATTCTTGCATTAAATTGGTGGGGAACTTGAGTGCTTTAGGCTAATAGTATTGGCATATCATTAATTAGGCTAGTTAATTATTAATTAGTAATGGGTTAATAATTTATTGGGTTAATGTACTCAACTAGAATGTGCTCATTTGGTCCTATTTATAAGACAATTTAAACAAAAATACATATATTAAAAAAATTATTTAATGCATTGATTTTTAAGAAATTATTCTACGAGATTATAAGATTACCTTTATTTAAAATTAAACTTCACTATCATGGTAATTGTGTCACCTTTAAAATTTTAATGGTCAATAAGGACAAATACGAGAAAAACAATAAATACTTTTAGATTTGTGAACTTTATCTTATAAATATGATCATGTAAAAGTTTTAAATGTTGTCTTATAATTATAAATATGACCGGGGGAGTATTAGGTTTATGCAAAAAAAAAAATGACTTTGGGGAACTGCAGGCCTGAAGCAATTCCGATCTTGGCATTAATTGTGATATACTTAGTGGGTTTCAGAAAACATGGTAATATTTTCATTTTTAAATTACCATAGGTGTTGAAAACTTGTAACTGTTGTTTGACCTTATTTACATTATTACAAATTTGTTTCGATTATGGTAGTATAATAAATAAGGGATTATTTGGTATGTATTTTCATTTCCTGTTTTCATTTCCTGATTCTGTTTTCTGGAATTTTACAAAGGAAAAACTGGAAATGCTGAAAACAAAAAAATCGTAGTTTCCAGCATTTCCAGTTTTTCCTTTGTAAAATTTCAGAAAACAGGAAACAAAATGAAAACAGAAAATGGGAACAGGAAATGAAAATGCAAACCAAACAGACCCTAAGATTTTAGGAAAGAGTTTTCTAACCTGTGCAAGGTTGCATAGGATAAACCCCAATAAATGCACCACTTAACTAATTCCATCAGTGTTTAGCGCGTGAAGAAAATAAATAGGTAGGTGATGTTGTAGTATAGGAAGAGAGAGAAATGAAAAAATAATGAGGGGAGAGAAAAAATATTTTTTTTTGGAAAACCATGATAAAACAATTAATACATATTGGTTAAGTGGTGCATTTATTGAGGTTTATCATGTGCAACCTTGCACAGGTTAAAAAACTCGTTTTAGGAAATTCTGATTAATTGGGGATTGTAAGTCATTGTTGATTCTTTCTCTCCATCATTTTTTTATAGTTAGAGTATAGCTTCCATAGGCGATTTTCTGGTATGAAATTAAATTTTTAATTTCTGCTCGATTAGTTTCTTTGAAAATGTTATAGTATGACTATGAGTTTAATTTCTTTATAATTTGCACAAATTTGGATGTCAATTTTTATTCTTAAATATAGAGATTAATTTACACAAAGATGAGTTTAATTTGCACAGCAATGCTTATTATTGCAGGCCCGCAACACAAAATTGACCACTGAGGTGTATGTGCAATAGGCAGTAGAAGTTGTTATGATTAGATTTGATTGAACTTAACTTTCAATTTTTTGGTTTAACGTATCCTTTACAGGAGGTAATCATGTTCAAATCGGGAAGATAAAATATTATGCTAATCAATCCTCTAGTAATAATTTTAAATAATGAAAGCTTTATTGGTTTACAAATACAATTGACACTGATATAAGGGAAGATAAAATTTATATCTTTTAAAGTTATTCTAAGAAATTATTACAAAAGAAAGCATACATGACAATATAGAGGTGGAGTTAATGTAAAAAGTTTTTTGAAAACAATTATATGTCCTATTTATACACTTAACTAACTATATTTATTTGTGTTTATTCATCTCATGTGTAAAAGTATTTTCTTGTTTAATTAATAAAGGCTAGGAGAACCAAATGATTCATAACTTTAAACTTACCAAAAATATTTAGAAAAATATGTACTTATTTATTGCAGGTGATAATATAATACTATAATCTTTTGATCCTTAAACTAGGAAATTCACCATATTCTAAATATCTTACATTCTTGTTAGATTGCATCTCAACACGATCAAGTTAGAACTTATGTTTAGTTGAAATGCTTATTTTGAAAGACAATGATCCACAATTCGATGAAAATTTTGATTGTCAAGTTTCACTTAAAATACCTGGATATCCCAAATTTTACAAAATATCTTAGAAACAAGGTGTCAATTTTGTTTAGGACATGATCCAAAAAAAATTAAAAGGATGGAAGATAAATTATTTTCTCATGCGAGTAGAGAAGTACTTATCAAATCAGTGCCATAATCTATCCATACACACATCATGAGTTATTTTCTATTGTCTTTATGTCTTTGTGATTATATTAGATGGATGATAAATAATTTATGGTGAGGAGGTAAGAATAGTGAAAGGAAATTGCACGAGATTAAATGAGATATATTAAGTGAATAAAAGCATGAAATAGGCCTTGGGTTTCAAAATTTCCATGCTTTTAATTTGGCTCTACTTGCCAAACAAGGTTGGAGGATCCACTCTTCTCCTTTTTCCTTGATGGTGCAATGCCTTAAAAGAAGATACTTCCCTTAGTCCATTTTTTTTGCAAGCAAAAATAGGATATAACCTAACCTACTAGGGTCTGTCTACTGGTGGAGGATTTGGATAGTTTAACATAAGATCTCAGGTTCAAGTCTCATTATCTTTTTTATACATAAAAAAGGACATAATCCCAACTATATTTGGAGGAGCATCCTTGAGGCATCTTGGGTTCTTAAGAAATGTGGTTACTGAAGAATTGGAAATGACTGTAATACAAAAATATGGAAAGATGACTAGTTACCCAATCAACATGGCCATAAAGTATGGAGCCCACCCTCTTATTTAGAAAGAGATTTCGTGATCTTTACCTTAATTGATTCTTAATTAAGATCATGGCGTAGGAAGCTAGTGCGTGGGATTTTTATACTCTTTAAGGATTTTTGGATTTTGGAGATTCCCCTTTTAAAATTTAATAGTGACGATGGATTTTTCAAGGGGGAAGTCAAAAGACAACACATACTCTATTAAGTCAACATACTACTTGCTATGTCTAATTGGTTGGTCAATACCCCATCTTTAAAAAGTTTGAACTAAATCACTCAAAGGTGTTTATGGAAATGCCTATGGAAGGCTAATTCTTAACCACACCATATACATTTAATAAGGAGAATCCTATATGACTCTTTACTCAAGAGGAGTAAGCTAGCTAGGCGTGACATTCATTATGATCTTAGGTTCTTGAGGCACTTTTGGAGAATTAGATCACTACTCTTGATTTTTGTGAATGTATTTAGGCTAAAGAAGTCTACTTTTGATGTTCCTTATGAATTAATTTTTCTCCAAGGAAAGATATTGGCAATCGCTTGTCACGAACTTTAATGATAGACAATTACCATCTTCGACTCTATAAATTATCATTAATGACAGTTAAAAGATGAACACTTCTTTCTATGAATTCAAAGTGTCTCATTTATTGGCTAAATTTACTTATAATAATATAAAATTTATCTAGATAAAAGAAGATGTTGTAGCTCAGTTGGCAACGTAGACTGAGATTGTGGGAAGAGCTCCTGGTTCAATCCTCACTAAGCACGTTCTTTGGGAGGAGTGAATAGCCTTAACTGTAACTAAGTTTGACACCAAAAATTGTATTCCATAAATGTCGCACTCCATGATATCTTTCATTACTCTTCCATTAATAAAGCTTACATTTTTTCAAAAAAAATATATTCGTTTGTGCAATTTTCACGAAAATTTTACATGAAAGACCATTTTCCAAATATAATCTCATTATTTTTATTTTGTTGACGAAATCATTAGTATTAAATTTATTTAAGTTAAATATAGTATTGTGATTTATTTATTTTTTATTATTCACTATTGGTGGGCCAAGAGACCTTTGCGCGTTCCTCTGAAGTCCAAAGTCTAAAATCGAAACCCTTCCCTTCGATAAATACCTCGCTCCACTCACCTTCCTCTTATATTCTTCATATTTTCAGCTGCCAAGAGAAGAGTGTGGTTTTTGTCTTCATTCCGTCCCCTGAATCGTTCGATTTCCCTTTTAGGGTTTCACTGTGCCGATGTCTGTATACCTCCAAGTAGGAACCTCGTCATCATCCATCGTTGGGCGCCGTTCCTGCTTCATGAATCGGGGTAGGCTTTGGTGTTCCTCCAAGATCTTGTTTCGGCACTGGACTTGACCCTTCTCTCTCAGTGCGCTAATTTAGGGTTTTAGATTTTTTACTCTTTTTGGGCGCAGTTGTTGTTTTCTTTCCATTTGACGCACTTCATTCGTTGATCAACTAATAATCGTTGCCGTGGTTCGAAGTTTCGATTGAAATTAAAAAAAATAAAAAAAAGAGTTTTATTCTTCTTCATTGCTACTGAGAAGGTTGATCGTGGGATCGGATTTAAGGCCAATACTGTTAGGTTCTGAAGTAAACGTCGTGTTGTGTTTGTTTTTTTCGGTTCGATGGCCAAAACGAGATTGATTCCGGGATTTCGGTTCCATCCCACTGACGTTGAGTTGGTTATGTACTTTCTAAAGAGGAAAGTGATGGGGAAAAAGTTAATTGATAATGTCATTGCTGAACTTGACATTTACCAGTATGCTCCTTGGGATCTACCAGGTACCTCGACAAATTTAGTATAGTACTAAGTACTGTGTGAGTGTGTCCATGTGTTTGTTTGTTTGTTTTTAGTAAGATTACAACTTATTTATTTGTTTTTCTGTTTTTCAGATAAATCTTGTCTGAGAAATGGGGATTTGGAATGGTACTTCTTGTGCCCGATAAAGAAGAAATATGGCAGTGGAGCTAGGATGAATCGAGCTACAGAAATTGGGTATTGGAAAATTACTGGGAAGGATAGATCTGTTCAACACAATAATCATACTGTGGGGATGATCAAATCCCTGATATTTCACACCGGCAAAGCACCTCTTGGGGAACGAACGGATTGGGTTATGTATGAGTACAGGCTTGACGATAAGGACCTGACTGACAAAGGAATTGCTCAGGTATCCATTCAATTCATAATTCTTATGAATTTTTTGAAGAAATTATGAGTTTTATTATGGAGATATATGTATGCATGTTGGTACTGAATGCAAAGTATGACACTAATACCTTAGCAATTTTGGAGTATCTATAGGCTTTATAGCTTGCTATGTTGGCATCTTTTTCTCTATGTTTTAGTGTAAAAAATTTACAGTGGCTTTCAAGGTTTTAAATATCGCTGTCTGCTACTGTAATTATGACCACAACATCAAGGTTTTAGAAGTCTCTGCAACAGCATCAGCCACATTTCTCTGCTTTTGTCTGTAGTATTAAGGATTGTGAAATAACCACAACCACAATCCCGACCTTAAACTCAATTTAAAACCTTGATGGCTTTAATGCCGTCACCTGCTTTATTGTTAATGACATCAATATAGAATTCTGTTGTTTAATGTTTTGCCTCACACCCATAAATAAAGAGATTCGCTGTTTGTACACGACTAAGTGAGCATCCCTTTTCACCATTCCTTATATCATTTGTTGATTTTTACTTCCTGTTCTCCATGTGAATATATTTTAATGTTTTGATTAGTTCTCCTGGTGTGTTTTACGGCAGGATTCCTATGTAATCTGTAAGGTATTTCAAAAGAAAGGTCGTGGTCCCATGAATGGTGCACAATATGGTAGACCTTTTAATGAGGAAGACTGGAATGATGAAGAAGCAGGGATACCTTTTGCTGATTCATCTGCTGCACCAGTTCCCATTTTGCCTATGGCATCTAATTGTCCCCTTCCAAATGACCAGCACCTGCCTCCTAGTGGATGTATTGGGTCAACATCCACATCATGTCTATCAGGATTGATTCCTTCTCCTGGCCCTTCTCCTGGTCCAGAAATTCCTTCACATCCAAGCAATCAAACTGTTAACAATGATGATGATATTTTATCAATGCTTGACATTTTCAAAGAAGACATGCCTGAGGTTTGATTTCTTCTTATTCCTGCACTTTCTTTTGAAAAATGCTGTGATGTTTGTTTTTCTGTCTGTCTTGTTTCGATGTTCCTTATTTTTTGTAGTTACCTGCATTTTGCATTGTCTCCTCATAACTCAAATGTCATTTTACTATCTTATTCTGTTGTATGTTTGAGTTTGCATTATGAATTTAGATTAATGCTAGATGTCTATAAAAAGTGATTAGACTCATGTTACTTCGGGTATGTTGTGTATTAGGCGACCTACTCTGGGATGCTTCCTTTTCTACTTTCTCATGTTATGCTTCGGTATTTTACTTTGTTATATACTTCTATCAAAATGGTTTGGAGCTTAATGTATAATTTCAAGGATACAAAGGGGGCCTTATGTGAATATGAAATGCTAGTGTTGTCTATGTAGTCCGTCTTCAATATTTTGGGTCAAGTGTCATCAGAGAGTTAGCTGGATTCCCCTTTTTTTTTCCTGTTTTAATTTGGTTTTAAATACTCTCTTTATCCTTTAGTCTTTGCGCTTAGTTCATGGAAGAAATAAACTAATAAGAATAGCATAATTTTACAAATTTTCCTCTGCTCTTTTTAGTTTAGGGCAGGCTCTGGCTTGGGTTTTGTTTAGATTTTCATCTTGTAGATTTACCCTCTTGTTTCCTTTGCCAATTTCTGTATCTTGCTGTTTGACGTATTGAGAACATTGACTTACCTTAAAACCTGGAAGGGCCAAATACCAATTGTTGAGAAAATGAAGATACTCATTAGGATGTCGTAAATATTATACTTAAGATTTATTTATGTCTATATTGAGTGGCTTTTTTATCTGAATTTCAACCCTATAATATATGCATAATTTGTCTTTTAATATGCTTGCTTTGTACTCTCATATCTTATGTATTTAGTGAATTCCTGTGGGATAACAAAAGATTGACAATCCTGGTCAGGAAAATGTTGCTGAAGGTGCACCTTCAAATGATTTTTTTGAGGACTTGGGAGACCTGGATTACTGGGCTGCGTTCGGTGGTTTCTCCTCTGGCCAGAATGCTGAAGTTAGCACAAATGGAATGGCTACGCTGGGTGATGTAGGGTGGTTTGGCGACTTGGAGTTCATGGAGTTGATTGACCTAGACTCTCCATTGTTCTGACAGACTACACACCTGAAAGTTGGAGTCGAGATTACTAGTTTATTGATATTTTTACAGGCGCAAGTATGAGACTAATCTTTGGACACCATTGCTAGTTGCAACTGACTAGAAGGTCCTTCTATTCTTGTCAGTGTTATTAAACTTTATTGGTGATTGACTCGGTCAGAAGAAAAATCATTGGTTGAATCGGGTGAACCATATATATTTTTATGTAATAAATACAATGGTGGGATCATTAAAAGCAACTTGTGATTGAGTGGTTCATGTCTATACATTATCAAGACCAAGGATCTATCTTAAAAACTATTACATTATACATAACTATTGGGATTGTTTGCATGCATTTTCTACTTTAGAACTTTGTCATGATGAATATATGCATTTTTCCCTACAATTGTTCAGGTAAAACTTAAATAATTACTGCATAAAGTTAAAGTTTAGACTTTGAAACAACTTAACTTTTCGAATAAATTTTCTAAGAGCTAAAGATTTATTATTACGCATATACATGGATATTACAATGTTTAAAAGTAAAAATAATGTTTGCGCGTACATTAACATTATTGCCAAATTAAAAGGTGTATTTTACTAATATACTCCTAATGTCTAAGTGGGAGTGAGAGTATATTAGCAGCTGTCAAATATGTAAACGTATTTATTTTTTTTATATTTTTAAATAAAAGATGGCTAAGCTGCTTTGTTTCGAATGGCAATGAAAATAGAAGGAAAGTAAATGAGATGAAAGAAAATAAAAGAAAATGGGTGGATTTTATGATTTGTTTGGAATGGTTGAAAATAAAAGAGAAAATGATAAGGATAATTTTTTTCTTTTTTATTATTTAGTTAAATGGAAAAGAAGACAAAGGAAAATGAATAATAAATGCGTGGATATTTTTACCCTATTAGTTATATGGCTTAAATACATTTTTGGTCCCTATACTTTTGTAAATGGATGGTTTTGATCCCCTAGTTTTAATAGCTCAATTTTGGTCCCTCTTCTTTAAAAATTGAACAAATCTAATCCTACCCGTTAGCCTCCCATTAAATATTTAGCAGAGTTTGCTTACATGTATTTAATTTTGTTACGTATAAACTATTACATGAAAAATATTATTATTTAGTTTTATCTCTTAATTTTTTTAAACAAAAAATCAGAAAATAAAATCAGATTCTGCATAATTTAACACAATGAGAAAACAAAATCAAAAAATAAAACCCCACTACTAAGCTCCAATTTCCTAAAAAACAATAAAGTAAATACAAGTCCCAAAACTAAAACAATTGCAGGCCTGCTTCAAGCCATCAATTAATCAAGCGAACTTAAATCTCATTCGGGCATGAAACGAAATTTTAAATGAAATCGAGAGCGAACCGAAATCTGGAAGCTCTGGTTTTTCGCTTAAAAAAAATTAAGAGATAAAATTAAATAATAATCTTTGTCATGTGATAGTTTACACGTCACAAAATTAAATTCATGTCAGCAAACTCTGCTAAATATTTAATGGAAGGCTAATGGTAGGATTAGATTTATTCAATTTTTAAAGAAAAGGGACCAAAATTGAGCAATTAAAACTGGGGTGACCAAAATCACCCTTTTACAAAAGTATAGGGATCAAAATTGAGCAATTAAAACTAGGGGGACCAAAATCACCCATTTACAAAAGTATAGGAATCAAAAATGTATTTAAGCCTAGTTATATTTAGTAATAGTATATAATTTTGGGTTTTGATTCAATAAGCTTGTAGGACAGAAAAGTATTTGCACTATACTGCACTTCCAGTTTGGGTTGATTTGAGTTAATTTATTTGTTTTCGGGAGTTGCTTTTAGCACCTCCCTTTTTGCTATTGACACCCTCTCTTTTTTACAAAAAATGATTTTTTCCTAAACTACCCCTCTTCCAACCCATCACCACCTCTCCCAACCCACACCACCACTTTACTCCACCCTTTTTTTCTCTTTTTAGAAATTAACTTTTTAGAGTGAAATGTTTTATAAAGTATTAGTTCTCTAAACTTTCTAGATGGATTAGTGATGTACTTTTTCCATGTCAAAAAACTATCAGTTTTATTTGATTTTTTTATAAAATTTTAATTCTTAAAGATGAAAAAATTTCATCTCTAATAATTTCCAAAAATGTAGGTGGAATTTTTAGTTTTTAATAAATTTTATCTTTAATTAAATTCTGTCTCTAATAATGTTTCAGTTTTTATTGATGGACTTTCTTGCCCCTAATTCATCCCTAACAATATTTTTGTCTCTAAAAACTGAAACTTTATAAAAAAATTCCACTTCCAAAAATAATTTTCAGAAGCAACTTTTTAATTAGCTTCTGGAAATTAATTTTGGGAGTAAATGGAGGATATATTTTAGGAAAAAAAAGGTTTATAAAATAGATAAGGGGGTGTAAAAGGCAAAAGGATGGGTGCAAAAAGTAAGGCCGTTTGTAGTGCAATCCAATTCAATAGCAATGGATTGGATTGGTTCATGTTTATTATTTATGCATATCAAACCTAAATAGTTTCGTATTGATTCGGGTGAGGTCATTGGGTTTGAAATAGTTTTTAAGAAACAAAAACTGTAGAGAATAATAAAAAAAAAGGAGGGACACGTTCCCTCTTCTAAAGGCAAGACATGTGTTACAAGGTTAAGGCACAAAAGGGGAAAAGTAAATGAAAGCAGCCATAGAAGAAGGATGAAGGGGAAAGGAAGGAGAGCCACCTACTATGGCAGGCGCACACATAAAGAAACAACGGTTGTGTTTGCGAGAGGATGACACATTTTTAATGAAACTTATATTTATTGTATAAATAAAATTAATATACAAAAACATGAGACGTGGAATATTTATTCATATAAGTTCGATTTGGATACTAGACTGAATTGCATTGAACCGGTTCTTAAAATATGTAAGATCCAAATTCAATCTAATTTTTATTTGATTTATTTTTTTATGATTTACATTAAATAAATCAAATCGGTTATCAACACTCCTAAATCCTTAGCTAAAGCAAGAGAACCCTTGGCATTTGCAAGTCATTTTAGTGCAATCCAATAATCTATTCGATATATTTTCTTTTTGGTCAACTATTCGATATTTTCAAAAATTAATTGACTTCAGTTTAGAAATAACACCACAGACTAATTAATTCAATCCATTGGCTGAGGCAATTTTAATGGATTCAAGAATCAATCAACTATCATACTAAATTTGGGAGCCCCCATCTTGATATGTACCTAATTATGGGCTCATTGATTGGGCCTGGATTGTCCGACAAGTCCCAATTGACACATCATTGAACATCGATCAATTTCAATGCCTCCTCGCCTACCGTAGAGTATATATCGCATGAAAGAAACTAGAGAATGTAAGAAGAAACTTTGAGAGAGACACGCATGTGACATGACATGCAATATAAGAATAGAATAGAATAAGAATCGACTATTATTGAATTGTGATGAGAATAGAGAAGCCACCAAATCAAATTCCACGAGGAGTCACGTGCATGGTTCTTCTTGGGCCTCATCTTAAGTCCAAGAAGATCTTACGTCAACATCAACCATCGCATGCGTACACGTTTACAATCTTAGGTCAATCGACGTGGACCATTCTCATGGCGGTGCCTTTCCTTTCCACCGCAACACGTAACTACCTTCTCATTTGCACAAACATCTTTCCCCTTTTAGAAACCATACAAAACACGTTTGAATCTCCGTTTGCACTACGATGTCTCCATCAACCGCCACCTGTACAATCACCCCCCGCATCCACGCTGCCACGTGCACCCCATTTCTTCGGGTTCGCCACGTTGTGGTTTGCGTGGTCCACCTTCTCAACAAATTCCACCCTGCTCGTGCCCATCCCCAACTATATAAACGGAGCCAATTCAATTCGCATTTTTGCTTTCACAACAACTCCACCATTGAATTGAAAACTCATTCAGAGGCTTTTATATTTATGTTTAGGTTTGCAATATTTCATTGCAACAATTACAAGAAGGAAGAAAAAAATGGAAGCACACATGTTACACCTTGAAAGGACTTCTTCAATTGAAAGAGAGCCCAGGACTCTTAGCATCGATCAAATTCAATCCGCAAGGGTGAGTGAGTAGGTAGTTTCTTTCATTCCAATCATCCTTGCTCGTCATAAATCAATTTAATTCAATTAATTAATATAGGATGTTAATTAATGTTAATGTTGGCGAATTTAATTACAGGATTTAGCAATATATATATTGAACACAAAGACCTTCGAAGAAGCTTCCAGAATTTTCACGGAGGTAGTTATTTCTTCTTATTTATTAAATTTTTAATGATTTAATTACTGCGTTGGCAAACTCACGTGATCAAATAGTTGCGTTGTGAATTTTAACCTTAAACCATATTGTAAAATCACAACAGTAAGTCAATTCATGTGCGTGGTGAGATATTTCCTATAGTACTATATAGGAGCATGTGATTGTGGCGCTAATACTATAGAGATTTTGTTAATAATTTGTGTTTCCAAGAAACATGAATTAATTATTTAAGGATTTTCGCTATTAATTTATTCGCAGGGATTGCAGCCAGTGGTTAGTGGTGCTTGCAGCATGGGATCGGATAGAAGAATGAATGTGGATTCGGGCGAAGAAGTGGAAGTGGTGAACTTGAAATATACAAACCAAGCAGAAACATTCAGGGACATAGCATCTGCACCTTTCTAGATGAATTGAATAGTGTTTCTGATGACCATGTAGAATACGTAGTTAGTTAGGTTGTAAATATATCTGCCATACAGGATGAAATTTTGGGTTCCCGACAATTTCATTTGATTCGTTTTATCTTTCTTGGATGCTTACCCATTATTCCTTTTCTTTTTCATTTATGGAAATTAAAAGAAAATGCTTAGATGTTTTTCTGTTTAATTATGTTTTGGCACACGACAAGGCATATTATAAAATAATTTGATCTCACTCAATTAGGTATTCAATCATGATCGCCATGGTTTACGTGGAGGAATTTTGTCACTAGTAGTTGATTTAGTTAGGTTTCCCAAACCAAAAGCTAATTATGTGAGTGTATTTTAAGTGGACGTGGTTTTTTTCCTTTGAAATTAAATCTTTGTTTAAATATAAATTATTAAATAGAATCTGTGCAGATCATAATTTTACACCTTTCAAATGGAAAACTAAAGAAATATTTCATCCTCAGTGAAGGATCTCTGGTGCTTAACAAAGATTGTAAGTGAAATCATTTCGTAACATAGTTCTGTATACTAATAAAAGGAAAAAATAATATCTACATTTGATAGGGTAGGGAAGGGAAAGATTGAAAGAAAAAAAAAAACTTAAAGAAATGAAAGATAATCATAATTGATGTGATATAAAAGAAGGAGAAACAGAATAAAAAAATGTAAAATATTTTAGTTAAAAAATTAAATTTAAAATAAAAAACTGTCCTAATGTAATAAATGATGAAGCTTTGGGTTGGGATATCAAGTGTTAGTCTCATATGGGATAGAAATGAGCAAAGAGAGTAATATATAAGTGGCAAGACCTATAAACCTAACGCCTTAAGGTTTTGGGTTGGATGTGGTGTCTAGTTCACTTGTGTGGTTTGTTCATTTGCTTATTGGCCTCTCCTATGTTGGAGAGCCAATGGTATGATCATTGTGATATGTGGAGGCTAGACGACGTGTTTCGTTGATGTGAGCCAACACGGCGGTGCAAGTACAAGACCATGGAAATTCGTGATGAAAAAAAGTTTTCGCTTAAGGGGAGCACTAGATGGATGGACTCACACTAAGGGGAAAGACTCATAAACCTATTCCCTATGTTGGATGACACCCTGGTGGTTTAGGCTCCCCTCATAGGGATGTAAAAAAAAACTCGTACCCGTGGATATACCCACGATGGGTACCCGCATATTTTTAGGCTCCCCCGCATAGGGATGTAAAAAAACTCGTACCCGTGGATATACCCGCAATGGATACCCGCATATTTATATAATGGGTGGGGACGAATATTATACTACCCGCCCTGTGGGTACCTGCATACTGATCATTAAAACATATTTTTCTATTAAATATATTTGAATATTAGGATTTTTTTATTATTTTATAATGAGATATAATTTATTTTATATTATTTTATGATGATATTTTTAATATATTAATACGTAATAATATTATTTAATGATTATTTATATATATAGTATGATATTATAATATATTATATAACATTTTCTCTCTTTTTTTATAAATTTAAATTATTAAACATTAATGGATACCCGTGAATATCCACGGATATCCGTTACCCGCATGGGTACCCGTTAATTTTGACGGGTGTGTATACGGGTAGGCACTTCCCGCCCCCCACCCCGCCCTATTGACATTCCTATCCCCTCATTGCCTAACACTTTGTTTGATTTATATGAAATAAAATTAATTCTGAAAATTAATAATTGAGATAATTGATATATATATTATTAACTATAAAGTGATTTAAAATTAATTCTACAAATTTTATATTGTTCAAACTCAAAAATATTTGGATGGATATTGGTTGGGGCGGTGGGGGGAAAGATGATAAAATTTTTAATTTATATATAATAGAGTCATACGTGCCTATGTGGTTGTTTTTTTTAAAAAGAAAAATCGTATACTATTGGTCGAATAATAGGTGGCGGTTTAATTACATCATTCCTGGCCGATGGTTCCTTCTACTTGGTCATTTTTCTTGTCTTTTTTTTTATACCACCTCTTCTTCTAATTCCTTTAAGATTTTAGTCTCAAAACCCAACCTCCTGTATAAGAAGTGCCAAATGTATAATAAAATTAGTTAATTTTGAATACCAGTTTCCATATTCCCTCCCCTTCCCCATTAAAAATATGTGAAATAAGTTCCACCGGTGGCAAAAAGTATACAAAATATGCACACATCATCTATCCACCATGCATAAGCCACAATCCTATACATTAAATATAGAAGTGAGTAGCTATTAATTATAAGTTAGTCATAAAAGACAGATATCCTACTAATAGCTTAGTCCAACTGTTATGTCTAGCTACCATAAACTGGCATGACTGATTAGTATATTGCATATTGTCCATATCATCGCAAGGAATTATAATCTTATTAGAATTATATCTCATGAATTTGGTTTCAAATTCTGCCTATTAATTCCAAGCTAGCTAGCAGTATACGTAGGATAGAACTTCATTATATTGAGAATAATACCAAATCTTATTTCAATAAGTATTGAGTAGTATTTAGTAAACACATCACTGCTATTTAAGTAATAAAAGTGTCAATGTAGTTTGACATAATCTTTTCACAATCAATAATATCATTATGTAGTTTAGACTTAGTTCATTTGTCTAAGTATATCTAAATTGAACATGATTTGGAATATGTCACCCTTATATAATTTAATATTTGATTTCTTGATTTCTAAATAGAATTATTTTAAATAATAATATCTCATATTAATATATTAATAATAAATAATCTCATTTAGTCATCCGCATCCCTTCATATAATTTGTATTATATTTAACTACCCACGTTACGCACGGAATTAAAACGTGAATATTAGTATAAAAAATCCAAATTTAAATTTCTCAACAATCAAATAATTAGAAATTTTTTACATAATAAAAGATATTAGAAAATTATTATTATTTTACATAATAAAATTTTTATTTTTTATACTAGGATAGTCGGATCTATGTTTAAAAGAAATTTGAACATAATTATATTATTTTTGTCATTTAATTATAAGGAAATTGATTCTCATAAATTAACTTCAATTCATCCTATTAGTTTAGTAATTTATATTTTTTGTGTAGGACTATATATATTTTCCACGTGTTCAACCCTCTTGCTAGGGAGTACATTTAAAACTCTTTTAGTTAAGTAATTAATTAAGGGGGAAAATAATATTGATTCTATTTAACTTAATATGAAAACTTAGATTACATGTCACAACATGAGGCAAACACATGGTTTCATGGGAATATATATGTATCAAAGGATGTCTCGTGTTCGAGAATAAAGAATCAAATCTAATATATGGATGAAAGGTGAGCCTTATAAGAAGAATTTTATTTGATTTATTGAATTATTTGGTTTCAAATTATTGTAATTATAATTAACATTTATATTTCAACTTAAATGAATATCTTCCACATGTTGTTAAAATTTTATATTTTTATATTTTAATAGTCATGCATTTTTTATTAGGTTGGTTATCTTTTGGTTGCTAATAGAAAAACTCAAGAAAATAGTATGTAATCACCCTAATTGTTTAACTTTTACAGATAGATACATTGAATTTTCACTTTATTTCAATTAATTTTTAATCTCTTATAAAAAGGATGAATTAACAAAGAAAATTGCTTTAGTATGATGATAAACAATATTGTTGATGAGATATCATATTAAATAGAAATTAGGGACAAAGTGGTGTATATAAAGGTGGCGTCATTATCTGATCTAACTTTTAGAGTTGGGTTAGACTCAGTTTTAATTTTGTAAATGTCTTACAAATCACATTCTATAATTAAAATCAAATCAACTCACACTAAACAAAATTTATACATGCATTCTCAACTAAGATCCCCTTCAATAATTTTTTTTTCTTTTTTCATTAACTCTTTTGTTAACCTCCGTTTCTTTCCTTTCCCACTCCTTTCACCTTGGCGAATTCTATTTTAATTTCTTTCAGGACTTTTCTATTTTCATATATGTTTTAATTTTAGAAACCAAAAAATGTTATGTTAATATTTTAAATATAAATATTAAAAAAATGGTTGGGATTTAATTTAAATTAAGCATTTAGATTTCGTTATCGTTAATAATAATTTTAGGATTTAAGTATTAATTAAGATGAAACTGAAGTTAAAAACATTTGTTTGTAAAAGCCATAAAGTTCACATTGATTGTATGCTCACAATAAATTCACTTGTCAATTTTTTAAATAATTAACATAGTTAACAAAGTTATAAGGTGTATAAAGATGAAAAGTGGTGTATGAACACGTTTCAAAAAAAATGTAGAGTAGAGTGAATGAGAATGATGAGGCCCATTAGGTACAAATTTACAACATTTCAGAAATTTTTATTTGATCGAGCTGGAAAAAGGGTTAAAATACACGGTTATACTAACAGATTCACTGTTGTCTAAAATTGGTAATCCACATGGCACTCAAGGATTAGTTGAGTAGCTTCCTATCCTTGCTACTTGCTAGTGTCTCTTCAGACCAATCACTCTACTACCTCTCTAATCAATAATCTTGTAGTTCCTATGGCTAACTACTATTTTCTTACCAAAAAACAGTTAAAAAAATAGAAATGACACTACTAATTTAACCACATGTGGCAAAAACTATCTAAAAAAGTGTCCAGGCTAGTGTAACCCGTTTGGTTGCCTGGATAAGATCCAATTCACTGTCTCTTGTTCAAGAATTTATCCAACACTAGCTCGCAGAATTCTTCTACAGTCTCAATATGCAGTCTGCTCCGAATCACGATTGCTTAAATTTCTCTGTATGCACATCTTCTGCCTGTAACAATATTTCTGCAAATGATTCAGTTGTCTTATTTATTCTTCTTGCCACCAGCCAGAATGCGCTGGATTTGAAGCCCTCGGCTGAATGCTTGGTTGTATAGCAGTCTAGTTTGGAATTCTGAAACAAATGGGAACCAAGCTAATATAGCCACTGGTGCAAAGATAACCACTCCCATAACGTATTCGAACCCTCTTGACAAAGCTTTGACAGATCCCCACATTCCAATGCCCTTCATCAATGGTCTACACACTTGAGCTATCTGCTCATATATAATGTCAGGCAAATCAGACAGAATTACATTTACATATAACAACAAAAGAAATATGACTGTTAGACAAATACAACACGAGAAAGAACTTAATTTACTTAATCTTGAGATTTATACTACAGAAATATATTTCAGTTAATTAGCCATTGCCTCGATAATCAAACCTTATTTTCAATTCAACAGGAGACAAAAAGATGTAATGAATACTAATGAATGTTAGACAAGTACCTGTACAAGTGCCCAACCCGTTGGCAAAAAGGCTAGAAGGCTTGCAAAGATGTCTCCAACAGTGAGACTAAGTAATGCAAACATCAAGACTAGAATGACAACAGTTCCAATAAACACAAACAATTTGAGGAGCCGAAACATCAGCTGAAAGTCTGCGCTGAACGTTTTTCTACCCATGGACACGATCTGCAGTTCAGATGCAAGTATGCCACCAATTAATTAATGGAATAATTATCAAGCTCGAGCATAGAAAATGCTTTAATTTATAATGAACTGTTTGATCATTGAAAACCGACCTTCAAGATGACCATGACAGCTACTACGACTAGCCAGGATAGACCATAAACCTGGAGAGAATGGATGTTAGAAATCTCTTCTTTACATATATCCCGTGTCTGTTATTTCTTTTTCTTTTTGTTCAACATGGAACTAAATTCTCCTCTAACCAAGGAACTTACTCTAAAATTCATATTACAATATAGTATGGAAAATATATAGATGTTAAAGCAGTTAAAACCCTGAGGTGCAGAATTAAGTTTGACATGAAAGCGAAATTAAATTGGCAAGCACAATTACCGTGATGCTCTTGTCACCTCTGGCTACATGTAGATGATACACAACCCCATACTGATAGACAAAGAAACGCAGGACAAGAATGACCTCCCAAATCCGCCCCCAAGCCCCCGTGTGCTGCAGATGCTCCTGTTCCTCATCCCACCATGATTCCCAGCTCTTGTTCGAAGGAACACCAATACCACCTCGACTACTTATCCATTTTGCCCAATCATCCCAATCCTCAACTATCTTCTGCCACTCAAATCCTGATGGATTAAAAAGGAAAGGACTAAACAACCAAGAACACACCAAAAACCACATGGACCATGAGAGAAGGCCATATCCTATCGAATCAGGAGCTGCTGTTCCATAAAGCCTGTAACATATAAGCAGTATAGCTAGCTCTAACCCTTTTACAAAGTGACTCCTAGAGTACATCCTGTAATTTTCCGCAAACTTCTCATGACGAACTACAAAACCACGACCAGTTGCTCTGTACTTTGCCCCTCCATGCAGGAGAGTGCGCCCAAAGTAGTGCAACTTCGTCCCTAGTGAGAAAGTGAAGAAAACGGGTGCTAACTGTAGCTGCATTATTATGAGGTCACCTAAAGCAGTTCTGAACCCTCTCTCTAGTCCAATTTCCATGACCATGGGCAGAGTCATCAGAAGACCTATTTGAACAAGGGATTGTGAAGCCATTGCTGCCTTCAATGCATTGTCACCCTTTCTTCTAGCAAACTTAACTATAGCTGCCTCAAGTCCACTCACTGACAGGTAAAGTTTGCCATATAGGAAAGCATAAACCGTGATGACCACCAACTGTGAACAGAAGAGGATAGCTTTAGTGTTAGATGCAAGATTAGCTAATTCACAAAAGGATAAAATTTAAATGATATTTAATAATACACTTGTATAGCTTCCATAAAGAAATTGATAGCTCTTAAGAGTTTTTTTTTAAAAAACCTCAGTATTTGGAAGCTACTTTAAACCCCAACTAATCTGAGTTGAGCTTGATGTATCCACTTAAAGGGAGTAAAACATTTCCAACACTTTTCTATTTACAAGATTTAAATTCTAAGACTTACTTAAGGAAAACTAAACTCATTATTACTTGATAAATAATCAGAAATTAATTTCTATTCCCATTACTCTTATTAAGTTTTATTTTTCTAAAATAAACCATTTGGTAAATATTAGTAACAAAATTTCCTTAAAAAATTGTAGCTTTTACAACATAAAAAGGTATTCGGTGTATCTTTTTTTTATCCTAAAGCATTGAGCATTACCATTGAGCTGACATGAAATCCATTGGTTGTAAAATAAAATGATAGCATGTGGGAAAAGACAAATCGAGAGACTTCCTTGAGGAAACTCCAGCTTCTTGCCACGTATAGTTACATATTAGAGGGTCAGCTATTAGTGTTTAAGTGATCAAAATGGCCAGAAATTAATTTCCATACCCATTACTCTTATTGAGTGTTATTTTTTAAAATACAACACCATTTGGTAAATTTTAATAACAATTTCCTGAAAAATATTATAGTTTTTATATAAAAAAGGATAGTCAGTATATTTTTTGCTTGATCCTAAAGCAATAAGCATTACCATTGAGCTGATATAAAATCCAACGGTTGTAAAATAAAACGATAGCATGCGGAAAAAGTCAAATCGATGCCCCAGCCGGTAGATATCCCTGCTTATTGTCTGCTCTCCATTACCACATGCTACTTTAGCTTCAAAAAGAGAGATTTGATTGAGCCCTACATCTCTACCCTTTCCAACTTGGATATATTCATGATGAGTAACATTCCCACGTCTTAGTATTGAGTTGAATCCTGAATAAGCAAAGGCATATGATGCAGAGATAGAAAGAGCAAATATCACTGCTAAAAGGATGTATCAAGAATGTTACCAGCAAATATATCCTCGCTCAGATTGATGCCACGAGATGCCTTGCTGATTCCTCCACGGGTAAAATGGAAAATTCTATCAAAAACATCCGGATGACCATAGTGGAATCGAACCCTACAATTGAGGACATCTATCATAATTCATAAGCCAGAAAATATGTATTTTAATTTTTTCTTGCAAAAACGGCCGAGGATACCGAAAAGAAAACTCCAATAGTTCACTGATTATTGTGACCAAAAATTCAAAGATTATGGAAGATGACACTCCAACAAAGAGGAAGGGAACCAGCAGAAATTCATCAGTAAGCAGACAATTGAGGTTTGAATATGTTAGCCTCTGAAACTAGTTTTAAATATCTTGCATGCATCGCGCTCTTAAATTAAAATGCTGCGTTAACTTGGGAAGAGGTCTTATATTAGCCATGCGTTTCTCAGGTGGTTTCTAATTTATCATACCAAGATAAACGAGCCTTAATAAGTCAACCATGTAACAAGAAACACAAAACAAACAAAAACTTACTTTAGCGGTCTTGCAAGAACTCTTTGACCAATTGTGACAAAGCTAGTTTCTTGATTTGACATAAACCAAGCCAAGGAAGAGACACTGTTACAAGTGATAAAATTAAGTAATATAAACCTAAACATGACGAAGTGTCAGCCCCAAGTAGGAAAAATTCATAACCTTCCAGTAAAGATATGCTCACGAACACCTAGTATGGTAGGTGGGCGTACTCCATGATCCTCACTGAATTCTTCCAGAAGATTACGCATTTTTAAAGCTTCTTCCAAGTAATTGTCCTAGAAGAAATTTTCGTACACACCATCTTCAATAGGCCCTGACACTCATTGTCAACTTGTTAAAGCCTCAAATTTTACAAAATATATTTTACCTGGTTCATGTCGATTGCTTGAAGAGCTTCCCCCCTAGTAAAAATGATGGCATGATTTTGATTTTCAGGCTTTCCTTCTCCTAATTTTGCCGGACCCGGAAGTTTTATTCGATATATTTCCTTCAGAGAAGAAACAAAAACAATTATTTCTACGGCAAGCATTAGTAATTAACTACTTTCTGACATCAATATGCATTTAATTACTTGGTCAAGATTGTCCACAGCTTTGATCAATACAGAATAATAAACTTTCTGTACTTTTCCACCTTCTCTTTCTTCAACTTCATCAATATATGCAACACGAAGTGAGGGATTGCTATAAAAGATCCAAAAATTAGATTCTTCGATCAAGTGAACCTGGGAAACCAAAAGGCAAGAAAACTCAATTTCATTTAACAATATGAGAACATACTTAACCATCAGATTCAGGATATCTGTTGCACGGCGGTCTCCGCTACGCTTCTGATTCCCATAGTTCTGACAGGTAGCAACGTATGTGAATTTCATGTCAGCCATAGCCTCTAAATTGGCATATAGGGATCTCTGACTCTTTTTATCTTCCTCAGATGGAATTGTGATAGCTTTATATCCATTGAGTATCTCTGCCCACAAGACAAAAAAATGTGCAATCATCTTGGCGGATAACTACTCTTTTTTCAGCCATCATGATGAATATTACAAGTTTTTTTTACTGGATTGCATATAAGTGAGGAAATGTTGGTTAAGTGTAAAAGGTAAAATAAGAAAAGACTAAGGCCCAGGGTTTACAAAAAGCTATGAATCAGAAGCCTGCCATGGTACCTAAAGATTTTGGCATTTTGCTAAACATCTCAAGATTAAAAGCACCTTACCCTTACCTTTTTCACTAGCCATATCAAGAAATGCCTGAAGCTTTAATGCCCGCCGGTAGTACATCATTCCCCTAACTACATTAATTTATAAGTAAAAGAGGAAAAATATCAGTCGACCAAATCCAACCAGAGGGGAGAGGAAAGGGTGTCATCATATACCTGTCCTGCAAAGAGTTTGTCCTCTTAATGAGGCCCAGTGACGTAGCTGTAATATATTCTCCTCTTTCTCCCAGATCTCACTATCTTTCTTACAATCAAGTCGTTCCATGAAGTTATTCCATTCATCTGCAAAAGTACTAAATTTCAGCCAGACTGCTCTATATTGTCAATATACAGTCAGTCAAGCTAAATTGTGAGTTATTACAAACCAGGGAAGATCTTTTGCAGATAATATATGATTGACACACCATCTTCGTTCTCAACCTCAATATCATTCTTAGAATATACAGTCTCTTCACTGTAGTATGGAGTTAGGACACTGAAAAGAAGAAGCAAAAGGCTATACATAAGCACAGGACAGCTTCTGAATGCATCACATTTCAAATTTGAAGCATAAGAAATTCCTCGACAAAAATTAGTAAATAACTAAAAAGAGTGTTATATGTTTAATATATAAGACAGTAATCCTACAATAGTTGAAGTCATCACAATCTAAAGAAAACATCACTAATGGATACAGGCATACAGCTTCTTCTATTAGCTTTATTAGTATGTTGACATTTAATCTTGCACTGTTTAGTGTACACAATAAAGAGCATGATGTTCCAGCAGTTATTTTTATGTTAACTACAAGGTATAAGATGGGCATATTTATTCTTGGCAATGTATCTAGGAACTGTACCAGACCTGAATGAGAGCATTTTACGGACTCGGGGAGCTCGTGGCATATCCATGAATAATGAATTGGTAAAGAATGCAATCCTTCTGCGTACTTCACTGTTTGTTGGAACCTCAATGGCTGATTCCTTCACTGTCAAGAGTAGATAAAGACGTCTTATCTGAAACAAACAATTCATTGGTTATAGAAGCCCCTGGATCATTGAATAATAATATATAAAAAAATTAAGAATTATAATTAAAATTACATCACTAATTACCTGTTCCTCCCATTGTGCTGTAATAACAGGAGGGAATACTATAGCAGGTTTTGCCTCAGTACCAGCAAAAACTTGCTGTCCAGTATCCTTACTACTTTGATTAAGTTCTGCCAATTCACTGATGAACATCACAAGGAAAAAAAAAGCAAGCATTGTTATTTTCAATGAAAGATTCATGAGCATTATCATATTAATATATTCCAAATTAAGTTCTATTAAGTTAAACAAACCTAATTTCATTCACCATCATATCAGTAACCACTTCTAACATGTCTTGCAGCAAGACCACCACTGTACCTCGCTTGGATGGATCTGCATCTTTCTGTGATAAGAAATAAATGCACATGTTTCCAAATAGAATGGTTAAAGGCAAGAACCAATCAAGAATACAAACTACAGATATAGTTAGAGTCGAAAGTTATCGGGTTAGTCATTTAGGTATAAAGGGAGGAAAAGGAACACTCGTAATAATAAAATTGTATTCATATATTGATGTGAATTATTACATAGGATAATCCTTATTTATACTAATACTAAATTCTTAATCCTAATTAAATAAGGAAACAAAACATGATATATAAAGAAATATGGAAACCAATCCTAAGAGATAATATAAGAAACTAACATATTTTATGATAGAATAATGATGTGGTGAGATGTTTTTCAAATATTCTAACAGTTAGTTTTCTCTGAATGACTCACCAAGATTTCCACAAGCTCCACAAACTTCTTGCAAAGGGAGGGTAAAAAGCCCATTCGGAAATTTGTAATAAGTGTGTTCTTTGACATGTTGCTCTCAACTTCTTTAATTATGGTGGAAATTATCCTGTTCCATCACAATAAATTCAGAAGTACTGATAATGATTCAATTTTAATAAATCTATAGCTTCAAATAAAGTATGAGTTAAGGAAAACTAAAAACAGCTGATAAGAAATATAGAATGATCCTTTGCAATTCAATATGAAATTTTAAATTATAGTGAGTTAAACTAATATTGATTAGGCAAGTTGACCATTTCTTCATTTATTTACTCTGTGGTGTGAAGTAACCCAGAAAGAGATTTAAAATATAGATAGAATGAAAAGGGAAAATAAAAACATTATAGTGTAATTGCTATTCATGAAAACTGATAGACTGCAAGAGCCATCTTTTACAAAAACGGATCTAAGCACGATAGTGTGTCAATGTAACAGGAGCTAATTTATAGCACAAAAAAAAAATCTTGGGAGCTATTATTTCTAATCCATCAATCTTACATACCTAATGCTTTTAGTATGAAGTGTAATTAAAATTGACACACACTAACACAAGATACCTTTTTTCAGTCTCTCCTATCACTAAATCATGTAGAACATGTTTAAAAGATTCATAGCATTCAATCACAGCGCATTTCATATATTCATCTGCACATATGCGCCTCCAAAGATCAGAGTCCCTCCCTCGAAACTGAGTTGCCATATCCAGTGCTACAGGAATCTGTGAAGGTTGACATTGTCATCATATGAACTGGTAATAAACATAAGAATATTAAATTTGAATCACACTGACCTTGCTTGCAAGCAAAAATGGTGGCCACTGAATTATTTTGAGACTAGGACCCAATGAGTAAGGAACCAGCAAAAGATCCATCTCCCTGAAGTCATGCAACAATAGTTTAGTCCTAAATAGGTTATGGACAACAAATTAAAAGATGGAGGAGATAGAAGACTAGAGGCTAGGATTGAAAACAAGTAAAGAGTGTGGCTCTGAGGTCCTTCCTATCACTAATGAGATCTTCCTCACGAAAACTACAAATAATTTCATTCCATAATTGGGCAAACTTGGCAGCTTCACTCCTTCTGTTTGCAGAAATCTACACAAGCAAGGAAACCAAAATGAAGAGGAAGATGAAAAAATATACATATATCTTAATGTACTTAGCAATGAAAATGTGATAAGTTGATAACAACCTCAGAAAATTGCTTTGATAAAGAGAATTTCTCTTTTTGCCTATCAGAAGGAACCAAGCATGTATTGAATGCACCAGGCAATGACTGAAACCGTGATCTTAGCATGCCCAGAGTGCGTATCTGTGCAAGTAAATAGATAGAAATATTATTTGACAGTTAAAAGATTGTGAATTGTAGTTTATTTTTTCTGAATCCATAAAAATTTATGAAAATGATCCTATGCATTTCTTCAATTTATTAAATAGGTTTAAGTTTCTGTAAATGCCTGTGTTTTATGAAAATTTAGAAACCCAATAAGATAATCAAATACCTCTCCTAGACGATCAAAGGCTCCAATAATGCCACCATACAAAGTTGAGAAGATTGCATACCAAATTTGAGTGTCCATGAAATAAACCTATATTGAAAAAGCAAATAAGGACATGATACACGAAGATATATGAACAAGTGAAAAGATTAACATATATATAAACATAACCACAATATATAACACACAAACCAGAAGCACAGGAGCCCAGAGTGCCACAAGTGCACCATAATGATCTTGAGCTGCATAGACAGGAAAATATTAGATCAATAAAATTAACACCAAGTGACAAAGTAGTCACGAAAAAGAAGAAGAAACTACCATTGGGGAAAAACTCATGCCAAGCATAATCAACATGTTGAATTCTCATTATGTCCTTGGTTGGCTTAACTAGAGGTTTTATCTGAAGATAGATGCAAAAGTGAAAAAGAGGCCCAACAACTTTACAAAGCTACCTTATTAGGCAAGCAACAACTACTGTATGTATAAAATTTTACCTGGACAAAATAGCTGAATAGAAATTTGGAAGCCAAAAGCAACACCCAGAAAATAGTATACCTGAAAATTCATAAAAGAATCTAGATGATGGAACACTTTTCAAACAATAAGGGCCCAATAGCATAAATTACTTCAGTAACATAGTAGTTGTGTGAAACTAACTTTAGGAGAGCAAATTGACTATCATGCATTCCTCTTCCAACATAGATTCTTGGCTGCACGGGGAGAAATGATTTAGAAAATGGACAAATGATACTAAAACAACCCAAATTATTGAAGAAGAAAAAGACATATTTCAGCAAACATATATTTTTAAAAACTAACAGTCACTAACTCATAATATTCACGCATTCAAAATATCATAGAGAAAAATGGCTTAAAACAAAAAGGAAAATGCTAACAAGTGAACTTAGAACAAGGAACCAAATGTAGAAAACTTTTATTGGGATGCAAAACATTTAATGTTACAAATGCAATTAAAACCGTGATTTCTACAAAAAAAAAAAAACTTCTATATATTCATTCCTTAACCATTGCCTTTTAAGGCACTCGTTAGCAGAACTAAAAAAAACCAGGGCTCCAACTTGGGTTCATTGGAATTTGGAAGACCATAAATGTGTTGTTATGAATGTACAAAATCGTGATTATAGAATAATCAATTTTAAGGAAATAAATGTGTCTTGGACACTAAAAGTTCTCACATAAACATTCTTACTAAAAGATACTGTAACAGAAAGATTTATATCAGCTAGTCTTTTGAAATGTATGGAAATTCATTAGCTATATTTGTTACCAAAACCTTTAATCATACAAGGTAAATTTCCAAAGTACAGGTGTAATTCTTTATACATATAAATTGAATAACCTTTTGTTTAATGATTTTTTCATAGAATCAGTCATTAGATTGAAAGTTCCTACCATGTAGATCATATCGATGAAATTACATATAAATCCAAAACTGTTTTGTACTCATTGATATGCATTAAAATTAATGCAATATACAGTTTCCAAATATGTAAAACTATGTAACTATTAGAGTCAAATATCTTAAAAAATGAGTAGAGTAAGAACACTTCAAACTGAAAGTGCCTCACTATCAACTCCTACTAGATGTGAATTGTGTGTGTAAATGTATATATGCAGTATGCATTAACTAATAACTACAGGCTCATCAGTCTTGAAGGATCATTCTCGCAGAAAAGGTTAGGAAATATTAGCCATAGGCTCCTCACATGACAGATATCATCAGTCTTTTTAATTTGAACAAAAATAACCAAAAAACTGATCCCCACAGATTTCTAGGCTCAGGTTCAAATTTGCATTACATTCAATATAACCAACAATTGCATTGAAAGAAGCTTCTTACCAACAAAATAATTTAAGTCTATAACCATAAAGAAAAGTAGTTATATATGTAAGAGAATAAGACAACGTGAGTACCTGAGACCACCATAAGAAGAGTCTAACTATGTGCCAGTCTGAGTTTTCAATCCAACGCCTTAGCATTGGGAAAAGAAAGAGAGCAGCTGCTAGTAAATTTGGAAGCATATACAATGCCACTGCCAGCATGTAAAATGGTGGAATGCCTTTTATTTGATTGAAAAAGGAAAGAAAATCCTTGACACCCTGAGGTGCGCCCTTGAAGGAATGCACATAGAAGAGTGGAAGGATGATAACCCATACAAGACTAACAATGACTTTAAGAATATTTCTTAGCAGATAAGTGAATTCCCATCGGTGATAGCCTGGGAAGTTTAGGATCAGGTCCAAGATACCTAAATCAATAAAAAGAGGAACAGAAATCATAGTAAATTTCTATGAACAAGGAAGAAGAAAATTAGGACAGTAAAAAAAAAAATAAAACATGGATATACTTCAATAATTGAAATGGAGAAAAAATATAATAAAACATAATAGCTTATTCTTTCTTTCCAGATAGAAACTTTATAAATTGTAGCATGACTCAAATTTGGCAAATGAATTAGCCAGAAATAAAATGATAGAAATAAACACTGACATTGAAGAAAACAATTTCTACACTCAAACTGAAATAATTAGAGGTAAATTTTGTAGATAGAATCTGCAAAGAATATATTGATCTTTTTATAAATTGTCATTACAAAACCTTTACACATTGATTTATTGATCACCAAATAATTTGGATCAAGTAAATCCTTAAGGGAAGTAGCGGATTGGTCTTATATGAATCATTATTACAAAACTTCTTTTCTGAATAAAAGTACTTGAAAATTAATACAAAGGATATGCTAGGAACAAATCACATGTACCTGATTTGAGTAACAGGGAATAGAGGGGAAGAGAGGGATCGAAAGAACCTTGATAACATTGCATCATTTATTTAAAGACTTCAATTTCATTTGAACTTGTCATGCCAAAAACTAAAATATAATTTTGTGCTATCCTGCTTCTCATATGGCTTGTGAAGTCTGTATTGCTCATATGATGACTTAATGCAACTTCCAACAAGTGAAATGTCAAACTTCTTTAACTAAATATGATAATCAGACCATCAATATAACATTTTTGTTATTAGTGATCCTGATAGTAGCATGAGAAGTTTAGATAAACAAGAGCACTTAAGTGAATGCTTCATACTTTGAAGTAAGCGCAGAATGGATGCCGTGATGAATATACTAGAGAGACTATATAAGACATCCTTCTGAAAGATATCTGTCAGTGAAATCCCATCCCATGCAATAATGAACATCACCTGTAATAAGAATGCTCAAGCCTTGTCATAACCACATAATAAGAACAACAACCAAAGCCTTTTCCTACTATGTGGGGCCTTGTAATAATTCATAAGCGCAATAAGGGGAAATATTGGATTAAGCATTTCCTTTTGTTGACACAAATACCTGCAAACCCAGTAAAAAGAAGGTCCACAGACGATCAAAACTGCGGAAGATGTGCCAAAATGATCGGGTCTCAACAAAATTTGATTTTCCAGTTTTTCCAGATTTTTTTGGACCACTTTTTCTTCCCTGACATGAAATTAGTATAAGTACTGAAAGTAAAGTATTTTACACTCAGGCAAGTAACTTCTTAGAATATAAATACCTGTGCCAGATCACTTGTCGATTTAAAAAAATCACCATCATCACGCATGGGCCATCCAAGAGAAAAACAATCGTGTGACCTGCAACAAAAAAAAGAAAAAACGGAAATTAACGAGTGATGAAACAAGCCAATAAAGTCATTTTCAGTAATAAAATCCTGAAGGAAAACAAACCAGAAATACTCATTAAGATCATCATAGTTGCACCATGCTGAGTGTGGAGCCTTTCCATTTCTGCTCTTCTTGGCTTCCTAGATTAATTGACATGAACATTACAACTTAACAAGTCATCACAGGGAACATAGGTACCTAAAGTATTATGACAATGTCCATGAGAGACAAAATCATACCTTTTCAATTACTCGGTACAGGGGAGTTATAACCTTGCGCAGGAACGCCTCATCATCACCACCATAAGAAGGCTTGATATTTTCACCAGTAACAATGCTGACATTTCCAGCCAGTAAACCATGCAGTTCATATGCCATCTGAAGTCATATTTGGCCATTATTAACACAAACAAATTACAAATAAATTAAAAAAGATTAAAAGAGAAAACAATTACATTACATTTGCAAAGACATTATGGCACAAGATATTGTGAAACATATGGCAAATTTGTACTCACGTTGTGAAATATGTAGCATAGACACTCCGGCATGAAGCGAACATTGGCTGCTTCACCCCAGATGAGAAGATACAAACCCATATAAAGCAACTTCCTCTGCTGTATTTCCGGCTGACCTTGAGGAAGTCTGTGTGAAAGAACATCATAAGCACTTCTACCATAAAAATTTTCAGATTTTATTCTTCAAATTCTTAAGGTAAAAAAGATAAAAGCATAAATGTTCACTGATGCTGTTATTGTTATATCTCACCGTAAACTATGTTTTCGTCCCAAGAATTTGCACCATGTTTTGTAATTCTTAAAGAGATCTTTCATCACTGAATCAACAGCCCGATCATCGAGCTGCCATTATTAAAAACCAAGAAAAAAAAGTGGAAAAAAAGAAAAGAAAAGCAGAATTTAACTACTGGTCAGAAGCAAAGCAGGTTACCCTTATAGCTAAGATAATGTAATTTTGAGTAGAGTTCTCTTGACTGCTTGTTTTAGCTTTATTTAGGCCCAGTTTGAATACACTTCTGTAAAAGAACTTCTAGAAGAAAAAAAAATAGAATAAATCAAAGAGGTCAGATGAATTTAACTTTTTCATAAGTTGAAATTGATTACTTATGGAGAAGTTAAATGGGAGAAGCTTTTGGAGATGGTGGACTATAAAGACTAATTTTAACTTATGGAGAAGTTAAATTCATTTGACCTCATTGATAAAATTTAAAATCTATTTTTTTTCATCTAGAAGTTCTTCTGCAGAAGTGCATCCAAATTGGCCCTTAGTCTATTACGCTTTGCCTGAAACAAACAAGTGAGAGACAGATACATACCTTGTTGAAAGGCTCAGGTTTAGGATGTAGCCTTATATGAGAGTTAGCAAGAAGCAGAATCAAATGCTCTCTTTGATTCCTCACGCTGTCCTTCTGCGCCCAAATAAACCATATGTGTTAACAATTTTAGGAGGCTATACACAAATTTGGTCAATCATAAATCTATTCCCTCCCATATTCTATTACGTGCAAAATACATACCTGGAAACCAAACATGGCTCTAAGCCAATCAAGCATGTCTAAATCTCCACCTCTCTGCCGTTGTTGCTCGAATGAACTAGGCCAGTTCAAGCCACGAGTGTTCCAGAGCGCAGAAACAGCGGCCTTAATCTAATATGGAAAGAAAGCCAAAGAACTCAGTGCAATGCCAAATAAAATGCAAAGACTCAACATCAGTCTCTTACGAACTAACCTCTTCAAACTGCATAATGGGCAGAGATGTACCAGCAGAATCCAGAGGAAGAATGTTATAAGGTGTATAAATCTCCGTCTTTGCCTGGACATCTCTAGCAGCCGCGATAATCTGTAAACACAAATAATACCTCCAGGATTTGAATATTTGAAAGTATTTAAAAAAACAAAAAGTCACAACAAAACTGAAAGATGGACAGAGACTAACCTCAGGAGCTACTTCTTCGACTTTCTCAGTCTTATTAACAGCACAAAGCACTTCAAAGAGCACCCCAGCAGTCTGGTAAGCTTTGCTGAGCTGGGCTCTACAAAATAATTTCAATTTCAAGGGCACGGAGAGAAGGAACGAGTTAATGATGTATTATCCTGATATTAACTAACCACACAACATAAATGTAATGTAACATTCAAAATCTGCCGCAAGCAAGAATTAGAGACAGTATTCATGATAAGAAGTATGAAAACTCATAGTATGTATATTATATACCTGTCTGCCTGATCCCTCTGGTCAAGAGTTCTGACATAATGTTCATAGTACTGCTGATAATAAGCCTGGATTTCCCTCGCATCTGTCTTCTTAACCCGAGAGGCAAGACTAGTTGCATTGTCCTAGTGTTGGAGAAATTATATAAGTTGAAGTCACATATAAAATCGCTGCTGCTCTTTACAAACTCACTTTCCAAATGAAACAAAAAAGTAAAAGTTCAGTCCTCCATTGTAATATTGAGTGATCCTCTCCAAAATACTTTCCGACAAACCGGATAGAGATTCTGAAACCCATCGCTGTGGGAAACGAAGAACAGCGTCTTCGAAAATCGAAATCCATTTATTAGGTGAATGTGATAGGGCGGGCAAACGGGGAAAAGCTTCGGAAAGGAAGACGGAAAAGTAACTGAACAATCGTAATAGATGTTATTTGCATACACGTCATTTTTATTACATTTTGTATATATTTTATAATAAAATAAGTTGAGAAATGTTTTTATACAACAAACAACATGTACAATCAAGAAAGAGAAAGAGATCTGTTCTGGGCCTATTGGCCCCCTTGTTCTCAAAAAAAAAAGAAAGAAAGAGAAAGAGATAAAGGAGAAAATAGAGAGAGAAATATGATAGGTGATGTGATGGAGAGAGATAGAGAGAAAAAATATTTTATATATTTTTTATTGTATAAATAATTATTCTCAAACAAGTTATACATTTCTCCTTAAAAAAAAGTTACACATTTTAATGCGTATTTTTTTTCAAATAATAATAATAATAATATAATGATGTAGCTATTATATTTTGGGTGAAAAGATTGGTAGGATCAGTATCATTGTAATTTTGTAATTAAAATTTAGCTGCAGATGATTGTGACGGAAGAAAAAAGTATTTTATAAAAAAGAGCTATATTATTCATACAACATATCCATACAATAATTCATATAACATACATTTTCTCTTTACATCTCTCCATTACATCACTCATCACATCATCTATCAAATCTCACATTTATCTCATTTCTCTCTATCTCTGACCTTATTGTACATATAACACGTTGTATAAAAACAATTTCTCTATAAAAAATACACGTCAAAAAATTGGAGATACAAAATTGGACCTGCAGTAGTGTAGTAGTGCAACGGATTTAATTGGGAGGCCAATAACATGTTTGAATTACAATTTACAGTTAATAAAAAAAAGAATTACAATTTACATACAAGATATGTAAAACGACTTTCATTCATACACAACGCAATTTTTTTTAATGACTATACACAAAGCAATTTTAGATCTTAGTCAAAGTTAATTCTAAATAGAAAAAAAATTCATAATTTTAAAATTAATATATATTAGCTTATTTTATATTAAAAATAAGTAAAAACTTTCTTTTTAAAAAAAAATAGTTATTATTCATTAAAAATAATCATCAGACCATGCAACAAATATCTATCTTTAGTCAGCATTCAGCATGGCAAATTGGCAAGTAAATCCTTCAGGTTAACACATTAGCCATAATAATTAGTTAATTACATAAAGACAAAGTAGTATTATTCTATTAATTACCATAAATATAAATTATGAATAAATGAGTAAGGTCAAGGACCTAAACTCTCCAATGCAAACATTTTGCATGAAAAAAGTTACTCACTAAGCCCGTGCATGACAGTTGCAGTACTGTTGCACATTTCAAATGCAAAACGGTGCCATACTGATCAAGTTAGAAATCAGTTTGAGAAAAGGAACAAATTAACGAGATGACATATACTTACTCTCTCCAATCGCTGCAGCAACAGCGTCTTAAACTGCCTCACACCACGCCCGCTGGAAGTCTGATCCAACCTGTGCGCTTTCTCGAACGCATAGAACCTACCTGCATAAACGAACAAGCAAACAGTTGCACACCATTATTGTTTCAGCGAATAATAAATAATTAACCTCAATTAGATGATGATAATCGAGAGATTAATTAAGGACCATACAAAGATAGGCAACCCTGGGACGCTCGCTTTCGATCTCGTTGGCGACTCTGAGAATAGGTGAGATGGAGGCGAGTGATGAGGGCACGACTTCATTGTCGAATACCTCCATCGAAAACGTGGTGGTGGCGGCGCTTCTTGACGGCCGCCTCATCAATGTTTGCGGTCCCGTATCTAGATTCGACATCGCTCTCTATTTGTATGTATTCAGCTCTCCTTCCCCTGCATTCACTTCATAAATTCACTCATGCACAAATAAACAATTAATTTCACACACTACACTACAGTAAGTACGAAACAAACAAATCGATCTAATTCAGAACTTCAGATAATTATGATTTTCCCGGAAACCATATGCGGTTACGTAATACCGAAAAAGAGAGAGAAAGAAAAGAACGGTTGAGATTATTCAGAATTCGTAAACAAACGTCCAAGAGAACTGAATGAAGGCATAACGAATGCACGATGTACCTGTTTAATACGGAAAATTAAAGAATCAAAATGAGGAAATGGATTTTGGATGATGCTGAAGCGCCTGGTGCGTGCTGCACACTTCAACCATCATATCGTTGAGGCCAGAAGGGATTAAAAGAAAGTAGATATGAATGAGAAAAGAGAAGTTAGAAAATGAATGAATCTGCAAGAAGCAGAAATCAATGTTGAAGAATCAAGAAGAAGGTCAGAGATCACAGGCAGAAAGGAGGAAAGGGAAGGAGGTATGCTTAGATGTGAGAGTGAGAATGACTGGAAGAACACCGTTTCCGGAGGAGAAGGGTAAGAAAACAAGAGAGAGAGTGAGTGAGCGCGGGTGTAATGCAATTCAATGGAAGTCCGTTTTCCTCTTCTCTTTCGAATTCATATAATAATGATTTTCATTTATCTAATAATTTTCAATAACTTCATTATAACATAAGAGATATCAAATTTATATAACATAAAAATATATAACAACTCATACAACACAGTTTTCTCTCTATCTCTTTCCATCACATCACTCATCACATCCCACATTTCTCTTTTTTTTCTCTCACATTGTTGTAAGTTGTATAGTTGTACAATTTACATTTCTCATAACATAATGGTCTAAGGTGATTCAATGATAATTGATAAACAAAAGGAACGGTAATGTTGTTGATAAAGAGAAAATTGTGTAATCCACACTTGACGCAAAAAAAAAGACTAAATTCATAACAAAGTAAAAAATAAAGTCAAAAATAAGAACCAAAATTATTAAAATTTACAATTTTTTTTAACCAAAAATCTCTCATAGACATAATTGTAGATTTATACCTCTAACCTCAAGTCCATTAGATCACTGTCCACTTTTAATATTGCAATTAACCATTGTTTGATAATTTACAGTTTGATTTGCACTCATGCATATCTTAATAAGAATCAAGGTATATGCTTCTTTAGAATATAAATGTGAATTCTTAGACTCTTTTTTTTTTAGGATTTAATAACTATACATTTTCGGTGTAAAATATTTTTACACGATCATCTAATGATGTGTTAACACATCATTTAATGAGTTTAATGATAAAGTTTAATATATATATACATTGTCAGTGTAAATAAATTTTACACAGACATCTAATGATTTTTTTTTGCTAAGCAAAAGAGCAAATGAATTAAAAGGAGTACAAGGGGTAATCCAACCCAAATACAATTACAAAAAAACCAAATCTAACTGGGAATAGAAAATAGATATCTAAAAACATACCCAACAAGAAATTAACAACCTAATATAAAAAAGAATGTTTATAGCCGAATCTTGAAATCAAAAAAGTAATAAACAAATTGCTAGAAGGGTGAACAAGTCTCCATAGAAATGTATAAGCAGTATTAGCTTAACCACTTGCAAAGACACCCACCCAACAGCACACCTCCCAAACCTGTGAACAGAAACTCCTCAAACCAGCCGCCCAACAACAGACAGAAAATAGCAAGCATGAGTCCAACCAGCAGTTTAAAGTCCATTCTCACGAAAAATTGAGGCATAATGCAGGAGATAATACCCAAAAGGCAAAAGGGTAATGAAAAGTATTGTCTCTATAGCTCTAACCCAATTCCAGGAGCGAAGTTTAACAAGTTCCAGCAACTCACTTTGCACATCCAACTGATTAGAAAACATATATAGCCTCGTTCCTAGCAATCTAGAGAGTCCAAATAGTAGCCATCCAAACCACTGACCAACGTAAGCGATTCCCGCCAACACAATTAGGAAGACCCACACAATATTCAAGATGAGGGAAACACGAATTGGGCAAGACAGAACTCAAACCAAACCAATTTAAACAAAGCATCCAAATGTTATGCAAAAGGACACTGGAAAAATAGATGTTCAACTGTCTCCAACTCATGTCCACACCAAACACAACCTCCATCATTAGAATGCAGAATTTGCCTCTTTATTAAATTATTTTTTGTTGGAATTCTATTCAAAATTACTCTCCAAACAAATGCTGAAATTTTTTAAGGCAACAGCTTTGACCACAGTAACCTGTGTAGGGGAAATTCTGCAAAAATTTCATCATTAACAATGAGTTTATAGGCTGACTTAACTGTATAAACTCCTTCATTTGAAGCTGTCCACCGCTAGATCCATCTGATCATGCCACAAAAAAACAATGTTGACCTCAGCTAATAACTGCACCAATAACTCTTCCTCCCATTCAAAAAGGTTTCTCCGCCACTCCCAATTCCATACACAAACTTCGTCCCTCTAGGTAACCATATCAGCCACAGTTTCATTTTTATTAGTGACTATAGAGAACAATCTATTGTACCTTTCACACAAAGGTGAAGGCCCACACCAAGGGTCCAACAAGAAATAAGTATCCCTCCCATTCCCAACTACCTTTGTGCAAGCATTGGGAAACCACCCCTCTTTGACCAATACCTCTCTCTCTATGTTCCACAAACTTACCCACCAATTTGAACCTTTTCCGATAGAATAAGTCGCCTTTATAGAACACTCCCCATATAAAGAGACTAACACCATATTCCACAATTTACCTTTTTCAACTAATAATCTCCATCACCATTTACCTAACAAAGCAAGGTTAAAGGACCTCAAATCTCTAATGCCCAACCCCCATGCTTTTTTCTTTACACACATCATCCCAAGCTACCCAAGCAATTTTTCTATGATCCTCATCCCCACCCCAAAGAAACATTTTAAATAGAGATTCAAGTTTGAAGATTATACCTTTTGGAGCCTTAAAAAAGGAAAGATAGTAGGTCGAGATGGAGTGAAGAACGGACTTCAAGAGGACACTTATGCCACCAAAAGAAAGAGTCTTACTCTTCCACTTAGATAACCTTTTCTGCACCTTATGAATAACTGGTTTCGAGGTACTCAATCTTTTTGGGTTTGCATCAATGGGAAGACCCAGATAAACAATGGAAGAGAGCCAACTTTACAATTTAAAAATAATGCCATTGCATCCACCAACTCCTTTTGTACATTAATACACAGACATCCAATGATGTGTTGCCCCATCATTTATTGAATTTAATGACACGCGAGTTACGTATCACATTCATTAAATGATGTGGCGACACACCATTGGATGTTTGTGTAAAACTTCTCTACATTGTATGTCAGTGTATATCAATTAAATCCTTGATGATATATGATGTGTCATATTCATTAATTAATTAATGTGACAAAATATCATTAAATAACAATGTAAAACTTCTTTACATTATCAGTATATAGTAGTTAAACTCTTTTTATAAAACGTGAATCAGACATTTTAATTAATAAACATGCATATATGTTGAGAGAGTGTTACTCTTCTAATTAGTCTCACCCGACCCAACTTACATTAATTAGTGTTCAATTTGTCTTTTGAATATTAAAGTTTTAGAAAAAAGGCACTAAAAAGATTTTTTTTCCAATTTATTGAGATGTAAATAAAAAACAAATAAAACAACAAAGAGTATAAATATAAAAAAAATACATAATAAAAAGTAAACAAATTTGCCACAAAGGCAAACACATGAAATTTTATTAAAGAATCTAATGTATTGTGCATAGTGATATAAGTTTAAGAATATGTTTATCAACAGTTTTAACAAACCTTTTTCTATTTTTAAAAAATATGTTTGACGGATAGTATCTAAAATAATATTGAAAAAGTATGACTGTTTTTTAGTTTTTAAAATCTAAAATTTTAAAATTATTTTGAGATGTTTTAGAAAAGTATTTTTTAGTTGTTCTTTTTTTGTTAAAAATACTGTAAATAAATAATTTCAGTTACAGAAATCTATTTTGTAAAATAATTTTTAAAAACTAAAAAATAAAACTGAATTAAATACATCATAAATATTTTAATTTTTTCAATAAAATACATGAGGATCAACCTTTATATAGAAAAAAGGGGGCATGAAAGGGTGATATTTTTCTTGTGAGATTTAAAGATATATTGAATCCTGATATTAAACTGAATTGCAAAAATGAGCCAAGTTTATTTCCCTTTTCTTATTTTACTTTGCCTGTTTAAACATCTTTTTAATTTAAATTTTGAATTTTCATTCAATCAAAATTGAGTGTGGACATTAGTTTGAATATATGTGTTCTGGTCCGAGTATTACCCCAAAATAATTATTAAAGGGGATGGGCTAGTGTTGCGTACATGGACCTTTGGAGAAGAAAATGATTCAAATGGGTGAGACAATCACACAAATTAGGACTATCGATTTTAAAAATATACTTTAGTTGGGCTTGAATATAAACAAAAAATATTTCACATATGGTGGACCAAAATATAAATAAATCTCAACTAATTTAATCCGATTTACTGAAATCATACCAAATACCCCTTTATTTAATTCAGATTTTATTTTCTAATTTAATGAACCATGTATCATTACCAAGAGAGAGAGAGTATTTCCATTTGAAACAAATTTAAATAAAGTTGAAATATTTCATGAAGGGTAACTTAGGGAATTCAATTCAAATTTTAGATGATAACAAGAAAATTAAATGAGGTCAATTAATTTTCTCAATTAGTGTGAAATTAAATTTTTTTATTTATATTTAAGTCCAGAGGGAATATATAAGTATATTAAACATGTTATATATATATATAGAGGATCAATTGACACCATATATCAAACTTTTAGAATTTAATATCTTTTTGTAAAATGTGAATTTGACCAATTCAGCCTTAGAATCATATTATATTATACTTTCATGATCATGTACATCAAATTTCAGATAATTTGGACATTTACATGTATGTTATTTAATAGTGGACTTTTACTTCTATTTCAAAAACATATTATGCGTTAAAATAAATCAGTTTGGTAGAGTATCAATCGGTTTTTATTATTTATGAAATTTTATAAACTTGATCTATTTTATAAATACTTTCAATTCAACCGTTAAATTGGTCAAAATCACATTTATAAAGAGATAGGCTCGAATATACTAAGCAACAAAAAATTAACTGACGCTGATTAAGAGTGTTAGTTATTTTTATTTAATTTTCTTAATGTTTTCAAAAAATAAACTGCATTCCTAAATTTTCCTTCATGCAAGACTTCAATAATTTATTGGAACTTGTTTCAAATAGAAATGGCCCCTCTCTATTGGTACATGGTTCATTAAATAGGGTGATTGAAAAATAAAATTTGAATTAAATGAAGTATATTTTTGGATGATCTCATTAAACAAGGTGAAATTAGTTAAGATTTGCTTATATTTTGGAGCACTATAAATGAATATTTTATTGCTTACATTCAAGTCCGGATGGGGTATTATTATAAGTGGTGTAACTCTAAGAGTTTGACACGTGCAGGTATGGGACGAATTAGACACCACAATACTCGTGCATGCACTCATTTCCATAAAAAAAATATGGGCTATTATTCATTATTGGGCTCATATTCGTTTACCGGACTTTTACCCTATTACAAGTAATTTTTATGGATATTCATCCCACTTAAACTCAATTGTCATCCTTATTAAACACTCGTATTTTTCACAATTTTTCTCAAATTCTTTCATAAATATACAACTGCAACATTGGCTAGTTGTGATTCAAAGAGAATAACAATCACTCAAATTTTCAGTACAATACCACATGTATTTGGAAATAATATTGATTAAACTAAGTAGAACCTCTATGAACGAGAAATAACAGTTACTCAATTTAATTGAGTTGTTACACTAAAAATTTTTACACTATGATTTGAGGGAGGGGTGAGGTAATGCTAATAAAGGAGAGTACATCGAAATCCATGTTATATTTATTTAAGAATTTAATAATTATATATTAATTATCAATGTAAAAAAATTTGTATCGACCTTTAATAATGTGTTAATGCATCATTAGACATCTTATATATCATTAAATTTACTAAATAATATGATAACACATTATTAGATGCGAGTCCACACTAATTAAGCTATTTATTTATATGGCATCATTATTTTTTTATTAACCATGCATTATCCATGATAGACACTGAAAACTTAATCTTTTATTAAAATGTTGACAATAAAATTTTTTATATTACTACGTAATTAACTAGTTTGGTATAAGTTGAATAATGTTGTAAAAAAGCATGAATTTAGGTGCATCAAAGAAACATCTCGATCTCAAGTGGATGTGGGTTGACTTGAGTCCTGGTGGATTTTTGCCGATGGACACGTTATAAAAAGATATCCAAGTTGGTCTGCCACGAGCCCACGACCCACTACACCACACTTGTCCTTTTCAGCGTTCAGAACGCAGTGAAATAAGCAGAACTTAGTACGGAAAGTTGACAAGTTTTAAAAGTCCAACCAACTCGTGTCTATCAATCCTGATATACGATTGGAAAATAGTAGTCTTATATCCAATTTTTTAACGGAAATGCTTCATGTATCACATACTTTACACTAATTATATCACTGTTTGTGAAAGAAACAGAAAAAAATAAAAAAGAAAAAGGAAAAAAAAAGAAAGAGAGTCGTAAAAGCTATGCCATATAAATAGTGGTACAAATAATGTACCACTATTTATGATATGTGCATCATCATCCATTTTTTAAATGCGGGAGATCGATACTGCGTAAGAAATATAACGGTGAAAGAATAAAAATTCTATACAATTTAAGTTAAGACCTCCACAAGATCGTTATTTACTCACCTAGGCCACTTGTAACACTTCACAAAATTGGAATTATCAAGATTTTTATTTTTGAGGTTATGATGTCTCAATCTAAATCAATGAAAACTTATGGTTCAAACAACACTTTATAAATGAACTTATATTATCCTCATATCAAGAAGATAAATGGGGACTTAAACTTGCAACATATATTAGATGTGAGGCTCTTTTTGCTTCAATCAACCAATCGATTGGCATTATCAAGTTTTCTATTTAATTCTTAAGAGTTTACACACTTTTCAGGTTATAGATAAATACTATTTTTACATTTTTTTAACAAGACATGTTATTCATACAATAAATTTATATAATTCATATAATTTATTTTTTTTATCTCTATTTCTCTCTATCATATCCCACATTCCTCTATCTTATATTCATATGATTATCTCTCTCTCTAAATTATATGTTATGTTGTACAAATATTTTTGTTCAAATAGTATGGGAGGATATAATATCAACTTTTACATGTCCCCAAATCCAAATTTAGCTTTAATACCATGGTGGCAAATTTTTCAAGGTGGAGCGTGTCGATCACTATGGTCCACCGATATACCGTATTAAAAATCATTAGATTTATCATTAATTTAAAGGATGGCATTATAGATAACTTATATATCGATTTGTTTTGGACTCTTGTAATGAACTCTGAATATTAAAATTTACATTTTTATCTTTTTAAAACTTATTTGTAGCGGGAGAAGAAAATACCCTTTTAATTCCTTATACCTTCTTTTCAAATCATTGTTAAGTGGTCTATGTAAATAATTCATGAATTCAATGCAGAACATTAGTTTCTTTGTGATTTCTCAATGTCATTGTAAATCGATTTCAAGAAGAACCTTTTGATACAAAAAAATTAAGATTTTCACCATTTTAACATTAACATTGGCCCAAACTTTAAATCACAATGCCACAAAATTAGGGAATTCTTTCAAAATGAAATATAGTTGCTTAAAGCTCAAACTCATTTCTTGTAAAAACCTTAAAAATATGATCATTTTGATAGTTTCAAGATCTTATTTGATGACAATATTTTTCAGGGACCTAATCGGTGACATGTGTATTTTATATACTTATTTTAGGGTTTACCAATTTTTTTTATTCAATGGAAAAGCTAACAAAGAAAACAGAGAAACAAAACAAAAAGACTACGGAGGACGCAAGTTGTTGCATTGCAACAAGAGAGTAACCACTTCAAAGGGAGGATCATGCCACACCGTGAAAGACTCAACGCTTTTAGTTCTAAGCTTGGCCAACCAATCTGCAGGGCTATTAGCTTCACGATATATGTGATACAATTTCACCCTATATCAAAACACTCATTGTTTGAAAGTTTTATTTTAAAAGTTAAATTTATATTTTTTCACTAAAGTCTATGACACACTTATTGTTTTTATTTCGATAAGTAAGAGGAATATACTAAAGGAAGTATAAAGGGTATCCTAACCCTTACAACAGTCAAGTGATCCTCGTATAAAGGCTTGTGCATAAAAAAAAGGATTATAAAACCATTCATATAAAAAGTAAAACCACAATCATAGCTTTAATCAATAACCAAAATCTAATTTATCTCCTTTTCGATAAAAAATCCAAATCAAGAGCTGCAGTATCAAAAAACTATATCATATTTATATGTAATGTAACCAAAAGTAACACGATTAGCACATACTATATGACTACCCCAAACTCATTTGTTTATTCTTTTTATATATCCAACATGTTGTAGAAAGTGAGATTTTACAATCCATTGGTATATAATGTTCTCTCAACACCCAACCATTAATAACATTTCATCCATGTTAAAAGTTTTGCTTTGCACATAAAGAATAAGTGGGGTGTTAATTCTTCCTCAATGTTGAAACATGCACACCAAGTATTATCAGTAGAAGTAATTAAGAATAACCATTTTTTCCCAAATTAACTTTAATTATATCTCACAACACCTTCCACACACATACAATAGTTATTGATGGAAAAAATTTCACCTAGAACTTTTTGAAAAGGATTTATCGATAAATGTCGAGTTTGTCCTGTTGTGATCTAAACGCTGATTTAACGAAACAAACATCTAAAGGCCCAAAAATCTAAAGCCAAGAATTTGCATGATCTTTCTTTAAATGAACCATATTAACCACAAGCCAAGGAAATTATGAATCGTGGACTTTTACCATTCATAAATTGGCCTCCTTCATTCCAACTTCCAATTCAAATTCTCATTATATCATTCTCACACACTAGTCACACGTGTAACTCTTCCTTTAGAAATAAGATACAGTTTATTAAACACATAAGTCGACTTATCCTTACCCATTAACATATATAGCTAGCCAAAAGCACACCTCATTTCCACACTCGACCACTCTTTTTCCCTTCTCAAACCAATTTGACCCCTTTGCAGATCACTAACGTCCTTCCTTAAACCCCTTTTAGAATTATTTATTTATTAAATTATCTTAATTATTTTTATTTGATAATGAAATCAATTTACTTAATATTTATTGAGACATTATTGATCTTTGTACTGAATAATTAATATTCATTGTAATTGGTATTTTATTGACTTTATCATATTTCAACGTTTATAGAATTAAATAATAATTGGTATTTTAGTCACTTATGCAATAAACAAGGTGATATTCTTATTTTATTGATACTTATAAGACATATAACTAAAGATATAAATATAAAAATGATATAATTTAAGATAATAGATGAAATATGGATTTTAATTATAATTAAAAAATGTGAACCCTAATTTTTTATTTATAGAAAACCATTCACTCACAATTCTAATTCCTCTAAGGTTTTTTTTTAAAAAAAAAACTTATTAGTGATTTGACACTACGGCCAATCCTACTTGTCCTCTATCCATTCCCAACTCCCTCCTTGAGATGATTTTTTCTATCACAGGTATCCTTGTTGGGACCTTATAATTAAAAAAAATAAGAATACTATGAATGAGATTCAAATTTTAATTAAAATTGAATAATTCTAAATAAGAATAAAGAATATAATAAAAAAATATGTTAGGTTTTAAGTTTTTGAGTATGTTGATAAGGCTTTATCATTCATAATGTGTATAGAAAAGATTTTATTGAACAAGACAAAATACATTTTAATGATCTCTACGTTTGAAAATGAATTAATCTTTCATTATTAGCTAATATATATCCTTAGTACACCACAAAAGTTTTGAATTTTGAATTTAATATATCTAATAATATTTTTAATTAAAAAAATTGAAAATCATTTTTTAAATAATTTATTTATGTGTGAATATATGTAAAAAATATTAAAAATTATATTTGGGGTGAAATTGTATCCCCACCTTCATTTGTCCTTGGTTTGGAGGATGGAAAAAAGTAAGTTTCAATACATTTTTTCTTATTTGGTTGGGAAGGAAAAATAAAAAGAAAAAAATTGTCAACGTTTATGCACCTTGCGAGTTGAATAGGAAAAAGGATTTGTGGCATACTCTAACTCAAATCATGGTAAGTCGTGGGGGTGACTTGTGGTGTATTGGTGATGATTTTAATGCAGTAAGATCTGAGGGTGAAAGGAGGGGTGTGGCTAGCTATTGAAGGGATGAGGATATGAGAGTATTTGACGGGTTAATTCAAGAGGCATATTTGGTAGATTTACCACTAGTTGGAAGAAAATACACCTGGTATAAAACTGATGGGTCATGTATGAGCAGATTGGATAAATTCTTGGTGTCAATTGATTGGTTGCCCCAGTGGCCAAATACAGTCTAGTGGGGAGACTAAGTAGGGGTGTTTCTGATCATTGTGTTGTTTTACTTAAAAATGAAGAGGTTAATTGAGGACCTAAGCCTTTTAGAGTCCTTGATTGCTGGAGGAAGGATGTGAAATATGTTGGTTTTGTAAAGGACCAGTGGAAGGAGATTTGTGTAACAGGAAGAGCAACTTTTGTCTTAAAAGAAAAACTTAAACAGATGAAAAAACAAATTGAGATTGTGGAATTTGGAGACTTTTAGTGATCTGGATAGGAAAATTAGCGAAGCCTGAGAACACATTAATAGGCTTGATCTCAAAAGTGAAGCAAATACTCTTTAAGAATCTGAAATTTGTCATCGAAAACAGTGGAAGTCCCAATTGTGTGATTATATGTCATTGAAGGATAACTTGCTGCTTCAGAAGTCGCAGATAACATGGCTTTAAGAGGGGGATTGAAACACAGATTTTATCCGTTCATGTATCAATAAAAGGAGACTAAGGAATGAGATTCGATGCTTAAAGGTGGGCAATGAAAGGTTTTCGGAGCCTATGGCCATTAAAGAGGCAGTTAAAGGTTTTTTTGAGAGGCATTTTGAAGAGAAGTCAACAAATAGATTGTTTCTTGATGACCCCTTATTTAAATCTTTGTAGGATGATGATGTTGCAACTCTGATTTTAAGAAATTAAAGATGCAGTCTGGGATTGTAAGGGATCAAAAACTCCAGGACCAGACGGTTCAACTTTAACTTTATTAAGGATTTTTGGGATCTTGTTAAATATGATTTTATGGCATTTGTTCATGAATTTCATGCTTCTGGAAAGCTAGTTAAAGATTCAAATAGCTCCTTTGTTGTCCTTGTGCCCAAAACAGACAATCCCCAATTGGTGGAGGAGTACCGCCCCATTTCTCTTACTGCATGTATAAGGTGTTAGCTAAATTGTTAGCAGATAAATTGAGGAAGATTATTGGGAGTGTAATCTCTGAGAGTCAATTCGCTTTTGTGAAAGGCAGATTAATCTTTGATAGTGTTGTGGTGGCCAATGAAGTTTTAGAGGAAGCAAAGAGGAAGAGGCAAGCTTGTTTATTTTTTAAGGTTGATTTTGAGAACGCGTATGATTCTGTCAGTTGAGATTTTCTTCAGTTTGTGATGGAGAGGATGAAATTTCCCTTGAAATGGAGGAGGTGGATTATAAAGTTTTTATCTACTGCTCGGGTCTCAGTTCTTGTTAATGGCAGTCCTTTTGGTGGATTTCATGTTGGAAGAGGAGTGCGACAAGGTGATCCTTTAGCTTTTTTTTTATTCTTAATTGTTGCAGAAGGGCTGAATTCTTTGATAACTAAAACAGTCCAGGAGCAGGTTTATAAAGGTTATTCTGTTGGTCGGGATGGTATTGTGATCTCTCATTTGCAATATGCTGATAATACTAATTTTGTGGGAGACGCCTCTTGGAATAATGTTTGAGCTATTAAATCTGTATTGCAACTGTCTGAGTTAGTGGCTGGTTTGAAAGTCAATTTTCATAAAAGCAAGCTCTTGGGTATTAAGGTTGATATGAAGATACTGGGTTCTATATATGGCTAATTTCATGAATTGTAAAGTTGAGCATTTTCCGTGTTCATATTTGGGCTTGCTTGTTGGGGCTAATCCTAAACGTTTGTCAACTTGGCAACCTGTTATTCAAAAGGTGGTAAGAAGATTATCTAAGTGGAAAGGCAAAACGTTATCCTTTGGCGGAAGACTTGTCCTCTTGAAATCTGTCTTAAATTCAATCTCGATCCACTTCCTTTCTTTTTTCAAGGCTCCCACAGGTACAATCTCTCAACTCGAGTCTTTATTTAAAAATTTTCTTTGGGATGGGGATGATGTGTGTAGGAAAATAGCTTGGGCTTTTTTGGATGATATTTGTAAAGAAAAACATCATGGGGGACTGGGTTTAAGGGATTTGAGATCATTTAATCTAGCTCTTTTAGGGAAGTGGAGGTGGCGATTCTCAGTAGAGACATGGAGTTTGTGGAATAGAGTTTTGACATCCATTTATGGGGCATTAGCTATGCGTAATGGGGGAGGGATTAGAAATGGGTCTAGGTGGTGGTCAGATCTTTGGAGTATTGAAGAGGGTGAAAATATTTCTTGTGACTGGTTTTCTAAGGAGTGTGTTAGAGTAGTGGGGAATGAGAGGCATACCTCATTTTGGAGAGATCCTTGTTGTACTTCTAAACCTTTTGCTGAGCGTTATAGTAGGTTGTTTAACATCTCTACCAATAAAGAGGTGTCTGAGGCGGACATGAAAGTGAGTAGGGTGGGAGATGGAGGGTGGAATTGGTGTTGGAGGAGACAATTATTTCAGTGGGAGTTATCACAATTATCTCTATTGCTTTTAGATTTAACCAATGTTCAGGTGTCTGAAAATAGTGAGGATTCTTGGAAGTGGACAGTGGATCCGGGAGAACTTTATTCAGTCAAGTCAGCATATCATGTAGTTGTTAATTCCTACATCTGTGCTGAAATACCTCTTCATAAATTTATTCGGTGTACGTTGGTTCCCTCCAATGTCTCTTGTTTTGCTTGGAGGGTGTTGTTGGATAGAATTCCGTCAAAAGCTAATCTTGCAAAGAGGAGAATTTTGTCACTTCCGAATACTACATGTGTGTGGTGCAGTCATGACGTCGAGACTTCCTACCATCTATTTTTTGAGTGCCCAGTTGCATATCATGTTTGGATGTTCTTCTTGGAATGGTGTGGTTTCTCTTTTGTGTATCATAATAATTTCACAGCTCATTTTGAACAATTCTTAGGTCTCCCTAATTGTAATTCGAAAAATCGGTATAGATGGTCTGTGATTTGGATGTCTATTTTATGGAGTCTATAGTTGGCTAGAAATGAAGCTATCTTCTCTAATAATTTTGCTTCAGTAAGGGACTTGGTAGATTTGGTAAAATTGCGTTCTTGGAAGTGGCTGAAGGCAAAAGATGTGGGTTTTTGTTATCCGTTTCCATGCTGGTCGGAGCAACCTGCTACTTGTCTAGATTTTCTCCATGCCCAAGATTGTTCTTGATGTCCTTCGTCCTTTGGTTTTCCATGGTGATTATTGTTCCTTGTTGGATCTGTTGGTTTTTTAATTTGTTTCGGTGGATTTGATTTTTTGGTAGTTGTGTTGTATCTTGGGTGTTTGTTGGGTTTTCGGTTTATCCCACCATAGTATAGCTTTGTCTTTCACTTCTTGTATTGGTGGACTTCTTTTCTTTAGCTAATTTATTGGTACTGCCAGGGCCGGCCCAAGGGTAAGGCTGCTCAAACCCTTGCTTTAGGCCCCCGATTGTTGGTAATTACATATTTTATACAAAAAATAAAAAAATATTATTATAATTAGGCCTAGTTCATTGGTATATAAATTGATTTTCTCCCTCAATGGTTGATGGTTCATCCTTGCTAAATGAATTTTAACTTTTAAGACCCATTTTTTTCACTTCATGTATTTAAAAAGGCTCCAAAATGAAAATTTGCTTGAGGCCTTACTACATATTGGGCCGACCCTGGGTACTGCTAAGTGGCCTTGTCTAGTTTTTTTAGTTGTAAGGGTTGGAGTATCCTTATACTACTTTTTAATGCATTTCACTCTGCTTAAAAAAAAAAATTGTCCCAATTCAATGTAATTTGTTTTATTATAATTTATTTATTTCTTCTCACTGTTGTTCACGTTTTACCTTCAAACAATTTTAAAAATAATCACACCTTCCTTTTTCTTCACTTATTTCCTTTCATTTTACTTCATTTCCAAACCAAACAAACTGTTCACAAAAAGAAAATCTCCAAATTCGAGGATAAAAACAAAGCAGAACCTGTTCTGAATTACGGGAAAATTGCCATCTACATGCACTTACCTCTTGACTCGAGTGATCGAAAAAGGTTAATAATATCATCAATATATAATATTCACAAAAGAAAATGAAGCTTATATATAAAACTAACAACTCTTGAGGAATGAGGAGTGCGTAGTACGGGGATGAGTATTTGTTGGACAAAGACACACGTCATGTTGAGGTGGGTGAGCGATGTAGCTGACGGGGCAAATGACGTACATATACATCACATCTACGCATGGGCACACCCGATGATTGCACCTTCATAATCAAAGAATAAAAGCCCTTAATCATTCATTCATCAAATAACAAATGGAATGGGCACCGATACCCTATCTAACCTCCTTGTCCCAATCCACACGCTTTAGCCACGACTCGGCTTGCACTTGCAGCTCTACATAGTAAGAGCCTAGTAAACTCTTAAAAAAAAAAACCGTGTCTATTTCTATCACTACTAATTTGTTTATTCTACTTAATTAGTTAACATAAATGAATCGTATAGATCAAGTCAATGAACAATATAGTACTTCAAATATAAACTAGTTAGACCATTTAGAAGAATTTAACGATTATTTATGTAATATAATATAAATATAAATGAAATAATGTGATATTCTCCTATTTATCTTTCTATATATAAATTAAAAAGATATTATAAACATATAAAAAATAAAAAAATAATTTATTTTATTTAGAAATTAGGAGGATGTGTAAAAAAGATATATAGGGGATGTATAATTATTCTTATAAATGTTTATATTATATACAAAAAGGATGTGTAAAGCCTTTTTATCAGTAGCTCCAGCGTGTGGAAACTGTAAAGCACAAAAAAGAGTAGCTAGCGCACAATCACCAATGTCGATTCTCGTTTATCTCTCTCTACTCTCTACACACAGGTAACAACTAAAGAAGAAACCAACAGCACCACCGCCACCAAACCAAACCAAACCCGTCTTTGTTTTTAACTGACGATAATCTAACACTCGCCACGGTTATGACTAAACTGTTAATTTGATAAACACGTTAATAACACTCACTCAGTCGTTGGTTCTTTCACTCACTTACTCAAAATAAAAAAATAGTACAGTTTTCTCTCTCTAACTATTATCCAACCTCTCCTCCTTCTCTCTTCCTTAGCTGTATTTAGCTTTTTTTTGGTCCCTTAACCTCTTTCGTCGTTTCTTCACCTCACAAATCACACACCAAAACCCATTCATAACCTCTCTTTCTCACACACACTCATACTCTGCTATTGTTATTCTTTCTTCTCTCTCAAACAGTTATCCTTTTTTGGAATTTAGAATGCCGGCTTGGTGGAGTAGAAAGTCGAGCAAGAACAAGCAGGAGCACGATGATGAAGAAGAGGAGGAAGAAGAAGAACCACGTGGTGGCGTTCAATTTAATTTCATGAAATCTCCTATTACGATAAGGAAAGGTGATAAGAAGAAGAAGAAGAAGCCGAAGAGTTTCGATGAGCTCTTCTCTCGAAATTCACCGAGAAGCAGCAGGGATTTCGATGGCGGCGCCGCCAGTGAGAAGAAAGGGCTTCCGTTGCCTCTCCCCACCACACAGTTCGATCAGACCGTCGGATCTCCTTCCGTCTCTGGCTCCAGCGTCAGCTCCTCTGCCTCCTATGATGATCATCCAATCTCTCCTCAATTCAATGCCAACAACAGGTTCCCTTCCTTTGATTTTTCGATTCAATTCGTATTCATTCATCGTTTTTCTATACCTAATCGTTCATCGCATAAAGGGAAGGAGTCTCAATTATTTGCTTTGGACTGTAATTGCTTATTTGCGATCAGCGATTGGACCGTAACTCCTTCCCTTTCTCTCTGCGATCGGCTTTGGACTGTAATTGCTTATTTGCTTCAGTTCTCTCTTCTCATTTGTTCCTTTTATACCTAAACGGTTTTGTAAACGGGGTTAGAGGATTGTTTCTGTTGTTTCTTGTTTGCGTTAATTATTGCCGACAATTCATTGGTGTTCAGTTTGGTCTTAAAAAGTCTAAATTAGCAGCTTTAGAATTCGTGTACGGTCTTATCTGGGGGAAATTTAAAGATGTTAATTTAGGTGGACAAACTTGTTAATAGGTAGGGAGTTAAGTTGCTTCTGCTCTGCTCATCTTCCCTAATTTCTGCTTCAGGCTTCTTAATCATTCCAAACATATATCTGTCTCACTGTTTTTAATGAATTATCACGATGAATTCAAGGGTGTGTGCCCGTACTAAATGGTTGAAATTATAATCTATACACTTTTTTTTTAGCACTGATTGTGTAAGGAACTGAAAGAATTTGAAATGTTTAGTGTGCTTCTCCAATCTGCTGCTAAGTGCTAAGCTAATCTATGCCATTTATTTATACAGAGGACAAGATGAGGTGAAGCTCAAAAATGTGAGGTCAAGAAGCCCAGGTCCTGCGTCAAGAGGACCCACCAGCCCTACATCACCTCTTCATCCAAGGTTGAATGTTTTGAGTCTTGACTCTCCTACAGGAAAGCAAGAGGATGGAAGGAGTCAATGCCATCCATTGCCTCTTCCACCAGGCTCTCCTACTAGTCCTTCTGCTCTCTCCAACACACGGGCAAATGGACTGTTAGAAACCACTACCAGTAACCTGTCCAAGTGGAAGAAAGGAAAGCTTTTAGGCCGGGGAACATTTGGGCATGTTTATCTGGGATTCAATAGGTAACTTCATTATTATTATTTTTTAGTCTTCCATTTAGGCACTTTATTATAATTAAATACACTTTTGTGATAACCTCAAGCAGCTTTATATCATGTATATTTTTCACTCCTTGAATATCGTAAGGCAGAATTTGTGGTTTCTCCTGTCTTGTGCTTATAATGTATGACTGTATATTTAGGTTAAAAACTGAAAGTTACAACGCCAGTTGCTGTTGGCAATAACAAAATCTACAACTATATTTACGTAACTATTTCATTAACTTTCTTTCAGAGTGTGTACTCTCTGCTCCAATGTCCATATTCTGGACAAATTACTGAAACCATTTGTATTCTGCTTCCTATGTGTCATAGTGAAAATGGACAAATGTGTGCAATAAAAGAAGTCAGGGTTGTCTCTGATGATCAAACATCAAAAGAATGCCTCAAACAACTGAACCAGGTAATTCTAGCACTTTTCTGAAGATTTAAATATGATGCTTCGACATATATATGGTACTTTTGCAGTTTATCTTTGCACAGTTGCATCGGGGTTTGCTTTGATAAGTCTGATTATCATTTTATACTCCATTAGGTTATAACATGTTCTCCATTTGATTACAGGAGATAAATTTGCTTAGTCAGCTTTCACACCCAAACATTGTTCAATACTATGGGAGTGAACCGGTATGCTAGAATATTCTGAGTTTAGAAATTGCTTAAGCCATTCATATACCTAATATAGCTGGATGCACCCACGAAAGAGAAATTGAACAATTGCCATAGTCATGTGTATATCTAATATATCTACCATGTTTTCAGGAAGAAGAATCACTTTCTGTTTATTTGGAATATGTCTCTGGTGGTTCTATCCATAAATTACTTCAGGAATATGGTCCATTCAAGGAGCCTGTTATTCAAAACTATACTAGGCAGATCGTCTCCGGGCTTGCCTATCTACATGGAAGAAATACAGTACACAGGTAATTTGGTTATTCCTACTCAATTTATAACAAGGCATTTAAGCGTCTTTGTTCTCTTCCAAATTATTATCGTGGTGTTTTTTTGGCAGGGATATCAAAGGGGCTAACATACTAGTTGACCCTAATGGTGAAATCAAACTAGCAGACTTTGGAATGGCTAAACATGTAAGTTCATCTGATTCTGTAAACAAAATGCTACTAGCTCACTTCATAAGTAAATGACATTTATTGTTTTTCTGACAGAGAAAAATAGTTTATCTACACACATGTAAAATTAGTTGAGAGTTGTTAAACAAAGTACTTCTCTTGCTCAAGGTTAAAAGTTGCAATTCTACTGATTCATAATGGCAGAGACATCTCTCTCTTGGATGCACATGCTCCTCCTCACACATTCATGCACTCCCATTCTCCTACATAGAGCATGAGAGCATGTACACATATGAATCTCACATATGCAGGATGCATTGCACTCACACACATGCACAAACTCCCTCTGTCTCTCTTCTATGTTTTATATTTTAGAATAAGATTTTATACTGGTATATGGATTGTCTCTTGAGATTTAATTGTTCTGAATCAGATAAATTCTTCTGCCTCGATGCTTTCATTCAAAGGAAGTCCGTATTGGATGGCACCTGAGGTGATTTTTTATCATTCTTCTTGAATATTGAAATTTCCTTTTATGTAAGCACAATTTTCATTCCTTCCTTCTCCTCCTCCTCCTCCTCTATCTCATAGTTACTGTATCTTGATGTTCTCTTTCTTAGGTTGTAATGAATACAAATGGCTATAGTCTTCCAGTTGATATATGGAGCTTGGGGTGCACAATTCTTGAAATGGCAATGTCGAAGCCTCCATGGAGTCAGTATGAAGGGGTGAGATGTTGGATATTTTGGAACTAGCTCTTGAAAAATATGAGGAATAACTGAATATTATCTCCTATTGAAAACATAATTACAGCCACTAATATATACACCGATACTATTTAGGGAAAGTCTACCCTATTAACTAATAAAATCAATCATAATGATTAACATGATTCATAATGAAATAAAATAAGAAAAATAATACAAACTATCCTGAAATAAAATATTTACCAACATAAAAAATATATTTCCAATATATTACAACACTAGCCTTTACTTGTATGTTCCCTTTTGACGAGTATGAAGGACCGCCGTTGTTTTTATGTTGGATTGAACAGGTAGCTGCCATATTTAAAATTGGGAACAGCAAAGATATGCCTGAAATCCCTGAGCACCTTTCAATTGATGCAAAGAATTTCATTAAGCTATGTTTACAACGGGACCCATCAGCTCGCCCAACAGCCCATAAGTTACTAGACCACCCCTTCATTCGAGATCAATCAGCGACAAAAGCTGCAAATGTAAGCATAACAAGAGATGCTTTCCCTTACATGTTTGATGGAAGTCGAACGCCGGTAAAGTCTTTGGTGTCATTTGTTTTCTTTGAAAATTTTTACTTCTTACATACTAGTTCCAACTCTCAGTTACATAATCATTATGAAGCATGTTTTTATTCTCATAAAAATAACATGTTGCAATTGTCTTCTAGTTTGGATGACTGAAGATGTTATGGAGTACTTGATAAACATATATAATGATGATGTACAGTTACTTGATTTCAACAGACTTTATCATTATCTATATGCCAATGCACTACAATACTATGTCAGGATATTATCCCATAGTCATGGCTTGTTTAGGTTTTTGTTTTTTCTCATGTATGTATACACATTATGCAGCCCATCTCATTTACAGTTAGAAAAAAGTGGTTATTGTCTCTCACATGTATTGATTGGTGACTGTGTTTCTATGTAATAGCTTATTAGGCTACTTACTGTTCCTTTGGAATTTGCTCCTCTTGTTTTGCCTTAGATTGTTGTTGCAACGCATGTGACATGAATTGGTTAAGTTTATATGGCACAAATGCTAACTAAAGTTGAAGTTGGAGAATAGACAAAGAAGGCAACGATAGCTTAGTTTGGTTTGAAAAGGGAAACATGTGAATATACCATGGTAGTGAAAGGGTTTTTCTTTCTTTTTTCATTAGTTACGGTATTAAAGGTTATTTTTATTGTTTTTAGTCATGTCAGTTTGTCCAAATTCTTGTAAAATTTTAAGCATGATGTTAGATGTGCACCAAGTCCCCTTGCAACTACTTGATCTTGGGATCTATTCCCAACCAGGCCACTTATAATCCTGCATGCTATAACAGGTCTTAGACCTCTTTTAAGACAAGAAAAATGTCACTATTCTGTTGTGCATATTCCTCACATTGAATGATGTGATTCAAAGTTGCACCAGTTTCTGAAGACCTGTTTATATTTTGCCTATGTTAGGCTTGATAAACTTTCTCATTATTTGTACCTGTTTGCAGCCTGTTTTAGAGCATCATTCCAATCGAACAACTTCATTTGATGGAGATTATGCAACAAAGTCAGCTCTTGCAGCTCCACGTACATTAAGGAGTCCAAGGTAAAATATCCATGTAACCTTAATTTTAATTAAGGCATGGATTTGCATCTCCATATATTCATCATCATTTTTATGGTATTTGGTCTTACATTCTTTTGTAATTTCCTTGTTCAGAGATAACACAAGAATGATAACATCTTTACCAGTATCTCCCTCTTCAAGTCCATTGCGACAGTATGGGCCGGCACATAAGAGCTGTTTCTTTTCTCCTCCTCATCCAACTTACACAATGATGGGGCAAAATAGTTACACTTTGAATGACATGCCCTCATATCCAATGAGATCGAATGCCACATTTACTCTTGATCCTTGGCATGAAACATCACGATACAAAGCACATACACCGCCTGGTGGATCTCCAAGAATGAGACTCATTTGAGTTGCCATTGTAAATACCATAGGTTTCCCCAGCATGCCTCGTGGTCTGTGGTTGACCTTCAATCTGGACTCTGAAGCCAAACTCTGTTCAAAAGATTTTGGTTCGTTCTTTATACATGAGAACCAGATGAAGGAAGAAATGAGGGGCCCTAAGCTCTCAATGCATTGGACTGGGGAGACCTTGCTGCTTGTAATTTCTTGATTATTGTAAATGAAATGTACTTACTGTGTTTGTAGTAACTTTATGTTGTATATTGCTAGTTCATTGCAGAAAAAAAAAAAGAATAACACCCACTCTTTTCATTTTAAATTAGAGATTCTGTGAGATTGGGTACGTCATACGTGTATGGTTTGGTCCCAAGCCATCATCACAGGAGCGTGAACAAAATTGGCTTGATATAGCCTGTGTACTGAATGTCCAAAATATTTTTGAGCAATTTGTGGTTTTAATTATTTTCATAGCTAATCTTATAGTAATTTATATTCGAAGCGAATTTGATTGACCTTAAAATTATGTTACAAACATGAACATGAATCTGGGATAATGTTATTCTCACTAGTGATCACTCGGAATCACGTTTATAAGATGATTTTGGTTAAACCAAAATACACTTCAATTGTAACGCCATATGTTGCAAGTTATGTGGTCTGGATGCAATTAGGCTTTATTAATCATTCATGAGATTCATGAAAAAAGAAACAGAGAAAACGTAGAGTACTTCTCTATTAACAGAGGAAACAATAGTCAAATTTTCTATCTGTTATCTAATTTATATGCTCGCTATTAAACCATAAAATATTATATTGTCCTTTCTATCCAACAAATAATGTTGTCCTCGGAGAAAATATTGAGCGCAAATCATTCATATTACTAGCATAAAAAGTGATAATGTAATTTAATGCATAATATTTAATGAGTTAATATATTATTTAATCTTTGAAAGTGATAGTTTATATTGCTAGTAACACTAAAAAAGATATTCTTTTTTATTACTTCATTTTTAAAACACTTAACGCACTTTTCAGAAAATAATTAATTTGAGACAAGTGTATGATTTTTTTAAAGTAAACTAATTATAAATAGTGTGTTACAAATTATGTAAATGAAAGTGTTGCAAGCATTTGTATAAATTTTAATTTAAATTGATATAAATAATATAAACACACACCTAATTTGATCAAATAATCTAAGTTTGATATAAATAAAATAATCACACCTTTTTTATATTTTTTTCTATTATATCAATTATCACATTTTTTTTATTTTTTCCTATACCATCCACACTAAAAAAAATAGGGTATTGAAATTTTATCTGCCATACAAATTATCCATTCGGTTAGATATCATTTTTACCTTCCCCCCCCCCCCCCCCCCCCTTCAGTTTGGACAATAATAGTAAAGTGGAAAAAGTGCGGTTAACTATTTCTCACATCTTGGACATAAAAAAAACTATTTCTCACGTCCCATTTCAATTTATTAATTAATAAACATTGATGTCTTTGTTTTTCTTTTCTGTTTTTAAAAAATTCACTGTCATTTTAATTTCAGTGATGCTTGTTCGTTAAGCAAATGGCGTTAGTGGTTTTCTGAAACAAAAGTGATAGTAACAAATCGGGAAAAGGTTTCTGGATCGCCGACTGGCTAATATTGCGCCTTTCCTTCTTTGTTACTTACAACACTTTCTTCTAAGATTTTATCCTCAATTTCCCTTTGGATTTATTTCACTCATTGGGTACTACACTCACAATCACAAATCTCTCTCTCTCTCTATTTACTACATATATATGCTTTCTTATTATATTATTCATGAAATGAAATCAATGTGTATTAATTATTATTTTGCGGGCGACGAGTTTTTTACGTTAATGTTTGTGTGACTGATTTAGTTGATTGCGATGGATTCGAGTTCGGGGCAGCAAGAGTTTGATTATTTGTTCAAGATGTTGATGATTGGGGATTCTGGGGTTGGCAAGAGTAGTCTTCTTCTCAGTTTCACCACCGATGATTTTCAAGATCTCTCCCCCACAATTGGTCCGTTTAAGATTTTTTTTTTCTCATTGCTATTTCTTTGTCCTTTGATTTGTATATTGGAAAAGCCATAGCCTTGGTAAGGTTTACGCATCGTTGAAGGTATCATTGTCATTGTCATAGCCATTTAGCGTTAGTAGTGTAGTGTAGGCTTTGCTCAATGAATGTGTGTTTGGTTTAGCATTGAAACTGACGAAACTCAAGTTTGGATTCCCCAACGCAACTATTTCTAGCGTTGAAAATGTGAGTTTACCACGTTTCAACGCTAAACCAAACATGCTCTCAGCTATTTTGTTTTCTTTGGTTTAGTGTGTGTTTGGTTTACCCCAAAATCACGTTTCAAACTTGGATTCCCCAACGCAACTATTTCGTTGAAAACGTGAGTTTACCAGGTTTCAACGCTAAACCAAACATGCTCTGAGCTGCTTTGTTTTCTTTGGTTTAGTGTGTGTTTGATTTGCCCCAAAATCACGTTTCAAACGTGGATACCGAGAGTAGTTTCTGTCTGGATCCACGTTTGAGTGTAAACCAAACACACTATTTATTTTGAGTTTCTAGCTTTTACTGTTAATATCCATCTGTTTTTTTCCCCTTATCCTTTTGTTGAACGAAATTGCTATTGAGTATGGCCTCCCACACCTTCATCTGTAGTTTTTATCAATGTAATTAAGCCAAAAGAAACGAGTTAGCTATTTGTGCCTCATAAATAATGATGTCACCATTATTCTTGTTTATACTAGCATTCATTGATTTTTTTATAAGCACGATCTGGAGTATCGTGTCCAAAACTTCAGAAATCTGCAAGTTAACTTTCGTGTTTTATGTCTCCTGGCTGCAGGTGTTGATTTTAAGGTCAAATATGTGATGATGGGGGGTAAAAAGCTGAAGCTTGCCATTTGGGATACTGGTATTTGCTTGTATTTATATATTAATGTTTGATGTTTCATTTTATGGTCATACTCTTCTTGAGATCCTTGCCTATCAGTTCCTAACTGTAGATATGGCAATCATGGGGACCTTTTCAATTATCAGAGTTATTGAAGTCAGTAGTACCATATTTGATTGATTATACATGTTTAATAATGCAGCTGGTCAGGAGAGATTCCGAACACTGACAAGTTCTTACTACCGAGGGGCCCAAGGAATCATCATGGGCAAGTTTCTATTCTTCATTTTTTGATTCTTCATCCCCCCAATCATAAATTTATTGGATTAGGTGAAATGCCTTGAGTTTTCATGACAACTGAGACTATGCATAGAATGCTATTCAATGTTCATATATTCTTGTTAAGCTGGCACTCTATATGATGAATTTCTGTAACTTAAAATCTCTGTCATTTGTTTCAGTGAAATGATAGTATGTATTACGACTTGTCTACACATTGAAATAGCATATATTTATGCAGCACCTCACTGCTCTTCTTTAAAAATTTTACACGCATTGAAAGTAAAATTTGAAATTAATACTCATTCACTTACATTTGGATTTTTTTTTTTTCATTTTTATGCAAGGACAATTGTAAGCCGTTTGCATTTCTTTCGAAAGTAAACCTATGACATTATGCTTGAGCAATCTGGTATAGTCTATTATTTGCTTTGAGGTAGTCAGTTCTTTGCTGGGTGGAGTTAAAGTCAAAATTTCTCCATGATTATAGAATTGCATGCTTATTTCATCCATCATTAAAGCTCTTTTGTTGCCTCACATAATCAAAGCCCACGGTAACCTGCAAATTAATTTGCTTCTTACACCTTAAGTCATTTTCCTGACCTCTGCTGGCAAAGTTTGGTGACCTGATGATCCTGATTCTTAGAAGTTAGAATACCACTTCTATATCTTTTCTTATCAAATCCAAATTTTATTGATTTGGATCATTGTGAGAGTTACACCATTCATGTACTTGGGAAAATTTTGCATATTTAAACTGGTGAATGTTAGTAAGTAAATCCTGGAATTATTTGGTTTGTTAATGAATTTCCCTCTCACCTAATTGATCTGTTGTATTCAGTGACCAAACTGGAGTTTTCTTTATTATTGATGGCAATATGTTGAGTGGTCTTTGGAAATTGGGAGATGTCCCCTCCTCGAAGTTGACGTAGTGTTGGAATTTAAGTTTTGGATTAACTGCTAAACTCTCCAATTTGTTGGTATAACTGCTGCAGTTTATGATGTAACAAGGCGAGAAACATTTACGAATCTTTCTGAAATATGGTCAAAGGAAATAGACCTTTATTCAACAAATCAAGACTGCATCAAGATGCTTGTTGGAAACAAAGTAGATAAGGTATCTTCATTTAGAAAGTTCACTTATGTTCACCTTCCTGTGTATTCCATTCATGTCAATGTATATGTTTGAGTACATAAATTTATGTGTGTATTTCTGGCTTGTAGGATGTTCAAGCTTGAGTTATTCAAAATCAATGTCATTCCAGTACTTTTAAATTTTGTTCCTCCTGAAGACCTTGAATTCCAAGTCAACAAAAATCATTAGGATATTTTGGCACAAAAATCATTAGGATATTTTGGCACAGAGAAAATACTTCCAAATACCTTCTAACTAATTTATGTCTTTCCCTTTTGGAGAGTTTTGCAGGAAGGGGGTAGGGGTGAAATTCTTTGGCACTGTGCTCTGTTTGGTTATGGTGTTTTTGGATGGAGCGTAACACCTGAGTTTTAATAAGATGTTTCCTCCCTTCCATCTGCTATGGAATAGAGTTGTTTTTCTGGCTTCCATTTGGGTGTTAGGCTGTTAGCACATGTCTTTGTAAGAGTCTCTATTACAGATGCATAAAGGGATTGGAGAGCTCTTTTGATCTAATGTGTCTTTTGTTTCTTTTGTTTTGTGTTTTTACTTCTGGTTCTTCTAGCCGGATTGCTTATATTCCTTGAAATAATAATTAAAAAAACTATTGGATATCATTAAAGGAGAGCATACTGAAAACTAATGAAAAGAAGATAAGGAGGCAGGTTTGCTTGCATGCGTCTATATGGTATTTAAGCATACAAATCCTGAATTGCATAATTCCATTTTGGCTGCTCAGTTTTACAATTCTAGCTTCAACTCTTGAATGTGTCTAGTCAGCTACATGTCACATTTCTTTCCTGTTTCGACCCCTGCATCATATCAGAGCTTATTACTGATATTTTTTTTTACTTGCATTCCATTTTAGAGGACTTGACATGCATATTGGTGATATTTGTTTTTCAGGAGGGTGATAGAGTTGTGACAAAAAAGGAGGGAATAGACTTTGCCAGGGAATATGGTTGTCTATTTATTGAATGCAGTGCTAAAACTCGAGTTAATGTACAACAATGCTTTGAAGAGCTTGTTTTGAAGGTATCTTAAGTGACATACATGTCCATCTCCTTACATAATTTTGGTCAACAATTAGTAATTAGTATGCTGCATAGATTCATTATGCATGTAACCTTGCTACTATGAAATTTAGAAGGCTATGGTGAATCTTTCTTTTTTTGTGCTCTTTCTCTGGTGTGAAAGGCTGAAATGTTTAATTGAGAAAATTACCCAGTGCATTTGGAAAGGGGTATTTTTCACACAGGTTCAATAGCGGACAATAAATATATTGAGACACTAATTGAGGCGTGAAGGAAAATTGGTTTAGGGGACACGTTTAAATGAATGGCATTTTTTGAATTGTGATGAACAATAGCTGGTGATGACCACAGTTGCTTTTTTCTTTGAATGCATGCAGATTCTGGATACACCTAGCCTCTTAGCCGAAGGTACTAAGGGGGTAAAAAAGAACATTTTTAAGGACAAGCCACAATCTGATGCAGCCACAAGTAGTTGCTGCTGATTTTAGGAAGCTATTTCACTCAAAACCTGCATTTTAAGAATTATGATCTCCAAGAGAAGAAAGTTGCATCCATTTTCAGAATCTGATTTCTAACATATTTTGCCAGTTATTTTAGCATCAGCGGGAGTTTTTTTTCCAGGTTTCTGTTTGAATAATGTTATGTGGGGTGTTTACACCTAGAGAGAGATAGAAAGTGAAGAGAGGGAAATGATAGATGTGATAAGTGATGTTATGTGTGAGGAAGAGAGGTTGGGAGAAATAAGGTGTCAAAGAGTGTAGAATCTTTTGGGGTGTTTATAAATCATTGTTATTTCTGTTTTGTCTTGAATATTAGATGTAATATTAGATATTAGATGACGGTTGTCTGCATTTTCTTGGGACTACTTGTTTGTCTGAGTCACATTCAATTTCATATGTAGACGTACACTTTTTTTTTTCCAAAAAAACCATGGATATCATCCGACAGTGTTTTGAGGAATCCAATTCAAATTGTATATTTTTTGATAAATAAATTGTATATAATGTCTAAATAATGATAGTGCTGTAATTAATTTACATAAATGTATGAAATTACTGTTTTTATTAATAATTAACCATCAATCTAATATAATATTATTGTATAAATATTTTTTTCTTTTTAAATTCGGGCTTCCATGTTATGAATGAGTAAATTATTTTCCTTCAAACTATGAGTTTATTTTATAGGTTAAGTCATACTAATGGGTAGGGCATTATTCATATCCTCGCATTTAAGAAACAAAAGGTTGTATTGGGATCCATATACTCATACCTGATTGATACTTGTATATCTGAATTTTTATCTATGTTTTGATTAAGTAGAATTATTTTTCCTTTACCTTGTGTTTGGATTGTGTTTGGATGAAGAATTTTAGAATTCTCAAAATTGTAATAGACAATGTTGAGTGAATTGTTAAAATGAGAGGAATTGACAATGACAATCTACAAAGTTTGAACAGAAAAGAGAAATGTTAAAATTCTCTCTTAATATTTGTCATTTAAAATTCCCCTATTTGTCATAAAAAATTCTCCTATTTATCATTTTAAATTCTTTCTTCTACTATTTTAACACATGAATTCTAGTAATTTTAAATTTCTCTATACAAACACAAAGTTAATATTTATTATGTTTTTACAAATTAGGAAATAAAAAATGTTATTATACCACTAAAATTAACTATTAAAATTCAACAAAATAAAAAGTATTAATAAAGTACAACAACAAACTTAATAAATAAAATCTCTAAAAATATTTAAATCTTAATTATAAAATATTAAAAAATATGTAGGGATGATGTGGATAAAGGTCCTAATGATGTGTTAATAATTTTTAGTAAGTGCTATTTGAACCTTAGTTTAATTCTCATTCTTAAAATTGATTGTACTTGAAAGTTAAAAAAGTGTGGGCAGTTGTCTAAACTTCAAATAATGATAATATAAAGAAATTTGTAATAAATCCAATAATAGCTTTTATTGTCAATTGTAAAAACTCACAAGTTTTTTTTATCTGAAATTCTCAAAGTCACATTTTTTTATAGGTAAGAAGATAATTAAAGGAGTACAAGGATTCCATTACATAATATGTTGATATAAAAGAGTACAACGGTACGTCAAAAAAAAAGAGTACAATGGGATTGATTCAAGTGATACATGTTTGATTCCCTTTAAGTAAGGTCTCGGGTTCGAGTCTTATGAATGGAAAAAATTTCCATTGGGAGAGCTAACATCACCATGATGTGAATGTTCCCGTGGAGGATACATGTAGTTAAACCAAAAAAGGGCCAAATCCTCAAAGTCACATTAAACCTCTATTAATTCAAATCAATTTATATGGATCTATTTAAAGGGGTAAAAATTATTTCAATACCTATTTTATTTTATTCACAATATTTAAATAAAAATATATGATTGGATAATACTATAAACTTTTTTACATTGATAATGTATATCTATTAAGCATGTGTTTGATTTACCCTAAAATCACGTTTCAAACGTCGTGGATCCGGGCAAATGCTACTGAGAATAGCTTCTGCCCAGATCCACGTTTAAACGCCCTGAAGTCATTTAATTTATAATTAAATACTAATTTTAAATTAGTTTAGATATCTACATATGCCCAAAAAAAATTTAATAAATTATGTTAGTAAAGTACTAGATTTAAATGCCACTAACCAATGACCATGTAAAATAGAAAATGCAATTTTTAACCATTGAATATTTGATAAGGAGGTACAAAATATCTGAAGGCCTCACCTCAGCAGTTATGGTTGCATAGAGGGAGCTGCTCAGGTTTTGGTTTCTAAGTCACAAGTATGGTGGGTGCATGCAGAGCACCACCCATTTCTCATCTTCCTCCGCGGATTCAGAATTCTCAGAGCAAAACATCTCCGCCCATTTTCAGAGCTCAATTTCCAAACAGGCGCTTATTCCTCTTCTCTCTGCCCCTCTCTGGTTTCCTTCTCCTTCCTGTTCCTACCTTTGGCGAAGGTGACAGTGCCACTAGTAACAAATTTCAACCTTGGTTTTCTTCATATGCTGCCACACTGTATGACCCAGTAACTCCTTCTGAAAAAGATGCCAGTGCTTTAATCTCACAGAGAGTGTCTCAAGGAGTTGAGTTATTGGAGAAAGGGAGGGAATTGCAGGCTCAGGGTGACTTTAGTGGCGCTCTTGATTACTTTTCTCAGGTGATATTCAAATTATTTAGCTACCCAATACCCTTTTTTGTCACTTGTTAGCAAGAAAGCATCTACACATTGAAATAGTGTGCTGTGGTTGGTTCTAATATATTTTACAACTTTTTTCCTTTTAAACTTTCATATCAACAAAGAGTTTATTATATTACTCATGAGTCATGACTTATTTTACCTTTTAAAATGTCAAATTTTTCTTGATTTCATGTTTATGTTTTTATATTAATTTTATGTGTTATATAATGTATTATAGTCATATCACGTTCTATAATTCTTAAAAATGGCCCGGTGTCCTATCGGTGCTTCTTAGTTTGTTAGTTTCACAGAGCAGTCCAGAGATCTTAGGCTTTCCATATAACATTTCGCCTCCATAAATTTGGTTGTGGATTATTATTGGATTGCACATGTTCATGTCCTCATTGTTTGGTTTTCATAAAAACCATGTCATGTTACAAACATGGATCCAAGCCAAAGTTATTGAGAGTAGCATCGGCCGTGTGAAACTAAACAAACACTCATTTTTGCCCCCCTTTTTGTGTGAAATCGTAATATTTCCTATGAAGGAGTGTGTCCACTTTAAGACTGAGTTGTAGCTGTCTTACCATATCAATATTGAGACTCCCATTTTCACCTTTATTGAGAGATCAATTAAATCAATGAAAGATCAATATCGCGAGAGATCCATTTTTTTTTTAATAGAACCACCCAAAAAGAAATTTATATTTGCTATCCCTGTAAAGTTTTGCTGCTAGTAGTACTAAAACTCTGCTGATTGTTTATCTATGTAAGATTATGTTGTTTTGTTAGTAGTGGCATCGTTCATTGCATGATTGTATGTTGTTTCAGTTTCAACATTGTTCACATGAAATGCAAATCACGCGCTTTCGTCATTCTTTTGATTACAAGTTTGAGCCTGTTTGGGTGGAACTCCTGAAGAAGTACTTCTAGATGAAAAAAATAACATGAATCAAAGAGGTCAAATGCATTTAACTTCTCCATAAGTTAAAATTAGTTACTTTTGGAGAAGTTAAATGGGAGAGCTTTGGGAGTAGGTGGTCTATAAAGACTAATTTTAACTTGTGAAAAAGTTAAATGTATTTGACCTCTTTGATTCATGCTATTTTTTTCACCTAGAAGTACTTCTGCAGAAGTTCCACCCAAACAGGCTCTTTATATTTGTAAATTGTAAGAACAAACTGATGTATGAGAAAAGAAATGATAGATGAGATAATATATGTATAGGAAGTTAGGAACATATCAAGTCAGAGCATGAAAGGAGTTAATTTGAGTCTTTGACAATATAACTATAAAATTAGATTTAAGAAAACTAATCTCTTGACCATTCATGTATGGATGCTTGATTGAGAGGAACTCTTCTCACATTCTGTATTCTCACTATACGCTCCCATATATATCTGAGTGTGTATGTTTGTATATGTATATATGTTTTTATTCTACCACTGTAGGGCATGGTATGTAGTAGTTTTGGACTTTTGGAAAGCAAACTAGTATCGTTACCTGCCAAAAATATGCATAGGGCCATCTTTATAATTCTTGCATTTGTATGGCCTAAATGTAAGCATCATTTTGTTTCATTATTCTCCTGAAACTTCCTAATTTTGATATTGGAACATGAAAACAGACAGGATATGGAATTGGAAAGAGGAACATCTAAGCAAAGACATCATACAATGGGAATATTGTGATGCACTTATAAATTGATTGAGTGTCATGAAAATTTCATGCAAGAAGAGTTGGAAAGTTAAAGGAGTTCATTTCCAAACAAATGTAATATTGTTCTGTTATTGTGAGAGGTTCTTATTCTTTGGAATCATTACAGATAACAGAAATATATAATTTAAATGATTTTAGGGACCTCAAGATTTTGAAAGTCCTCATAGGAATTTCCATTCATCCACCTTGCACCTTCCTTTAGCTAATGTATATTTGATGGCTCAACCTGAGCTACTTATCAGTATATCACATAGCTCATTCTAAGTGTCAACGAATTTATTCTCATCTTCCATACTTGGGTATGCATGCTTACTTGTTTTTTCAGGTGATTGAAAGCTACAAAGACTTGGCATTCTCAGAGTATGCAAGGGTAGGAAGAGCTCTGGCCCTTTATGAAGTTGGTGACAGAGAAGAAGCAATTGCAGAGATGGAAGACGTTTCAATATCTCTAAAAGGGTATCCGGGTATGTTCATAGGCTTTGCAATTTGCATTCTAGAATCATGCTGCAAAAGGAAAATTCTCACTTTTCTCTCATACTAAATTTTCCCTAAGCAGAAGTACATGCAGCTCTTGCAGCAGCCTTATATGCAGATAAGCATGCCGCATTGCTTGCTGAAAACCAGTTTGCTATTGCAACTCTGCTTGATCCCCATTTTACAGACCTTTCATATGTTAGAGACACAAAGCACTGGCCTCCAAGTTTGATTAGTTCTCTGCAGCATTTCATCACCCTGTCTTAAGACCTCATAGGATATTTATAAGTGTTGTTTGTTTTTCAACCCACACAAAGGAGTGGCAACTATATGAAAATCTTTTCACAAGTTTGGACGTTTACAACTTCAAATGTATACCCTTGTCTGTTTATTTATTTACTTAATTTTTTTTTCTATTTTAACTTTTATGGTTCTGAAATGTAAATCAACTGTAATATAATTATATAAATTTTTCTCACTGTGGTCTTCAAACAATGTAAAGGAAGGTATTTCCCAGAACTTCTGATTTAGTTTCTAGTTCATGAAATTTTCGGTACTTCTTTAGTATTGAAGATTCAGTACTCCCTCTACTAGTAACCACCTTATTTGTGATCAGAATTTATTATTTTATTTTAGAAAAAAATTTAATAGAAAAAACTAATCATATATGGATAGGTGTCAAAATTGTTGTAATATTGCAACAAGATTTCAATAGGATACTGATAAGCCATGGTACACAACATAAATCCTTCCACCTTTTTCTTGTGTGATAAGCCATGGCATTGGGCATCTTACTGTCTTGCTTTTATCAAAATATCAGTTTATTCCCATTAAAGAAACACAGCCAGAAGGATACTGATCCTGTTCTCCTAATAATGGTTAGGTTTTTCTGTCAGCATAAATTTCTTGGCGTTATCATCTAAAGACTTGTTGATACATTACTTAAAAAATCAGACTTCTTAAATGATATTGATGGTGATAATTATTAATGCTAAATCAAACTTATATGTATAACCCTCTGCACAATTCAAGTAGGCCAATTGAGTAAAGCACAAGGAAGTAATCGCCCAATAATTTTGACTAGAATGCTGCTAATCTAAATTGTTCATCCATAGCTTGAGTAGGTAAGTTAGTCAGTCCTTCTCTTTGAAACACGTGACTCTGTTTTTTATTTTACATCTTTTATTTTAGACACAAACCAAAATTATTTCCGACTCATTCAATAATTTTGATTTGTGTGTCAAGGACCTTTAATTTTATTTGCCTTTCTTGATAATATGATTATTTTGCATCTTTGGTTTAGCTTTTAAAACCTTGAAACCAAGATTTGCAACTATGGTTAGCTTTTGTCGAAATTATATGTTGGGGTTTATGCTTGAATTTAACTTCTCCATAAGTTGAAATTAATTATTTATAGTGAAGTTAAATGGGAGAATTTTTTAAGAAGGTAGATTATAAAGACTAATTTCAACTTATGGAGAAATTAATTATTTGACTTATTTAATTCATTTTATTTATGTTTTACTTAGAAATTCTTCTGCAGAAGTAGTGCATTTGCTAATGTTTATAGATTGTTTGTGTTTTTCAATGCTTTCGGTGTATGACTAATTTTCACTCAAAATGCTGAGATTGTTAACTTCACAAGTATTTCTTTTGTGGCTTAAACCTATAAAGCTTAAATCTATTTATCGCTTAAAACATTTAACATCTTTTTTTATTTTTTACCTACTATTATCGATAACATATTCAATGATATGGTAGTACAAAGTCACAAATAAAAACTTTACATTCATATTAGACAAAATTATATATTTTTTTAACAAAACAACATGATTGATATTTTAAACATATTTCCTAATTTAATTGTGAGAAAAATGTGGATGAAAAATTGGTATAAAAGGAACCAAAAATGGTTGGAAAAAATATATCAAATCCATGCTCAAGTGGCCATGCCAGCAGTGTTGAATGAAATTAATGTGGATTCCTATGATGCTACTTGTCCACCAAACCCTTGCCTTGGCAGCCTTATACAAAGTCAATGTCAATGGTGTTGCGGACCGAATTTCCATGGCAAGAAGGAAGACACAGAATTTCAGGGTCTGATGGATGTCTATAAAGGTGAACACTTGGCAGCTAAACTTGATCTTCTATATGTTTGGGACAATATTGGGTTTTTGAATGTGATATGTGTAATGCCTATAATAATTCATAGCGATGCGATTAACAACTTCTATATAATAAACCACTAGATACCAACATGTATTGGTCTTAGTGGAAGGGGCTCGGGTCCCTTAAGCATGTGGTCCTGGGTTCGATCCTTAAATCTATGTGTATGAAAAAAATACTGTTGAGAGGGGGAGGATAATCTGGGAAAAAAAACCACTAGGATGAGGCTGGTGGGAGTGTAGGTAGTTTAGTAATATGTTTCAAAATCACATTCCATTTTATGTAAATAAAAAAGAACTCTTATATAATGGAATTATTTTTAGTGAAGTACTAGTATAGGATATGGTTAGGAGAGCGCGTGTCCATATGTATTGACTTTGTTTTTTTTTTTTTTTATATATTAATCAAATAAATTTGCATTTCTGATAAAATGTTATATAATAATATATTAAATTATTTTTGAAACTTTATAGATAATCAATGGTTTTACATTAGTTTTGCCATAGGGAAAAGATTAGATGATGAGAAGTTTTTTAAAAATTTATATTATTATTCACTTTTGAATATATAAATATTTTCATTTTAATTTATTAAATAATTATATTTAAATTCAACAAGTTCAAATTGAGTTTTGTTAACCTTTTCTAGTAGATTACTCTTCTAAGTACGTAAAAGAGTGTGTACAATTATCACAAAATATTCTTAGACACGATTGTAAAACAATACTTTTTGCTTTAATTTATTAGATTGAGAAATTTTAGTAACACGTTTTCTTTTATATTGTTAAAATATTTTTTATGATTAATTCATTTTTAAGAAGTCAATACATTTTTTTAAAATAATCAATTTATGATATAAATATGTATTGACTATTTAAAAAATGTACTAATCATAAATGTCAAAAAGTATATTAAAAAGAATGTGACAACTACAAGTGGTTTATATGTAGGATTTAAGTAAAAAAATTGATGATAAAACACACGTACTTTATTTGAGAAAATTAGGGGGTGTGAAAATGTGTTGAATCCTAACGGAATAGTATTTACAGAAAATTAACGGAATATTGAGAAGGGAGAATAATGAGTTCAATCCCCATTTTATAAATATGTTTTAAACCAATTTTTACCGCCGTTGTTTAATTTTATCAATTTATTTTGTCAAACTTTCACCACAAACCAAAATGACAACACAAATGTTTTTCTGTAAATATTTAGTGAACTAAATTGTAGTGAGTTAATAGTAGTTCAAGTTTCTTGTGAGTACGACAACCCCTACTTATAAACTATTATACTACTGTGACATTGGTACGCTTGCCAACGCCACAACAATAACATAGGAGGATAATTACCTAGGAATAGGAATTGATTCTTGTGTGATCTTTATCAATTCTTGATACTAATGTATGTCTCAAATAACTTCACCTAAGGAATTAGGGTTCTTGATTGTTGATATAGGGTTAATTCACCAAGGAATTGAGTTTTAACTACTTTAGTGAATTGGATCATGAATTGAATTACAATCATTAAGTTGAATTTTTCCTACATTCCATAGAACGAGTCTCAAAAGGAACCAACCCTAACCACTTTCTTGACACTGTTTTATCACATTTGTTGAGTTGTTGTCTTGTGAATAATTAGTTCAATTCTTCTGGTTTTATTTTTCTGGTTTACTTTTCTACATTAGTTCTTCATGTCACTTGTTACACTTGATTTCTCTCTATTCAACTAGATAAATTTTATGTAGTTTGGTATTTGATTCCTCAATCCCTATGGATACGATACTCTAACTTACACTTGCCATAATCTCATTAGTCCCACATTTTTTTTATTTCTTTTCTAAGTTGATGAGAGATAGGAGAGAAATATCGCATAAACATGTATTTGTTATGGTTTTCTAACCTATGCACGTATGGTCTTCTCCAGCAACAACGATGACGAGGGAGCATTTTGATGTTTTCTGCGAAGTTTAAGAAGGAAAATAACTTTTTGATTCGAAAAGAAACATTTTCATATTCATAGGTCTAACTATCAAGTAAAAAAATAAAAGAAGCAAGAAAGTGGGTTTTCTAATGAATTTAATTTATTGAGCCCCACTCCAAAGGGGGAAAACAAAAGCAAGGAATTAGATGCAACAAAATCCAATCATATCCATATACCTGTATGGGGATGACGTGGCTGTGAGCTTGCGACGGAGTTGCAGATAGAGTTTAGACGACATGTGACAGTGACTTGTCGGAGTGGATGGAGAAAAGGGATGACGTGAGAAATTAACGATGTTTCAACAAGAATCGACTTTTATCTCATCCATTTTGAAAAATTAAAAAATATAATTTCTCACTCATCACTTCTACCCAACTAAACAATTTAAAAATTTATCATTCATCTTTTATTTCTTCTTTATTTCTCTTACACAAAATAACCTATAAATCATCTATATTTATCTATTCCTTATTTTCCCATCTCCATTTCTTTCACTTTACCAACAAAGTATTAGTGTCTTCAACATGATGGATACATCAAAGCATAAAGACATAGGTGGCTATCAACTAGTCACATAGAAATAACCAAGTTTTTTAAATTAATTTTAAATCACTTCAATTTACTTTATAAATCATTCTTTTCTATCATTAATTTAAGGGTAAAATAACATTTTAGTCCCTATAAAATACCCGGGTTTTGATTTTTGTCCCTGGAATTTTTTTTTTATTCGATCCTTATAAAATATTTAAGCTATTTTTTAGTCCCTGCTGTTAATTCCACTATTAATTACGAATGTGTACGCCCATCACAATTAGTAATCATATGTATTGTACCCTAACACATTATACAATAGTATTAGCCCCCTTAAACACATTCAAAGACTATTTGTGATATATATGAAGGAGGAAATGTACAAAAAAATTTAGTTCAAATTAACTATGACATTTGACTCTCTAAGTGAGTTTAAGGAAGCTAACACTCTTATATAATGTGTCAGAGTACTTCTGAAATATTGTTGACTATTATGTGTGTTCGACACATCTACAATTAACAGTAGAATCAACTCTAGGGACTAAAAAAATAGTAAAAATATTTTATAAGGATGAAATAAAAAAGAAAAAATTTCCAGGGATGAAAATCAAAACTCGGGTATTTTATAAGGACTAAAATGTTATTTTACCTTTAATTTTATATTTCTATCAATATTTTTTTACCAAACTATAAATCAATCAACCATACTCACAATGCAACATTTACATAAAAATGATAGGGTTACAATGTCATTTACCACTACTTAGGTCGATTAAGGTAGTTCTTATATTTTAATTGTCAAAGAAATAGGAAAAATTCTGGAAATGTATCCAGTTTGGCTTGTTATCAAAGTAATCAGAACTATTATTATTATTATATTCGGTTTACACAAAAGCATTCTATGAACCAGTCATATAGTCAAGAAAGTGACTTCATCATTGTTAAATGTGATTTTTTTTTATCTGATAACAGTGTCGTTTTCTTTGATAACGTGCTACATATAATTATTTAGTTTGAATTTGCCTATGATCTATGTAAACCCAATTAATCATTGAATATTGTCCATGCTAATCAATCTCTAAATATCTCCTAAGAAAATATATCCTTCAAACATTACCCATATTTCTCTCTCAATTTAAGCTTGTCTGCATTAGTTTATCTTTTCATTTCAGGCTTCAGCAATCTTTCATCATCAAAATCAAATTCAAGATTGCAATGAAACCAACCATCATCAAACTGGGCGCGATAATGAAGCCAAAACCAAGTCATATATTCATATATATCCAAACATTATATGGCAATGGCACATTAACAATGTGACCCCACAAAGTCATCATCAAAATTCAAAAACTTGCCTATACATTTTTTGGTCTTTATAATTATTGTGCTATAACATTTGTATTATTTTGATTATTAATTATTCACAGTCTAATCTACTCTACTCTAATTCTACCCCTGCTTTGGCTCCTTAGTCCATCTTGGATCTTAACAATTTGAGCAGCATTCTTGCCTTTGATTTTGTTGTGGCACCACACTGACTCTGCAGAAGCAATAGCAACCGAGTCAAAACTCCATACTCAATGGCTTCCTCTCTTGCACCCTCAAAATCATGGCAAATAATTAAAAGTATCCCAACAGCACTATCACTGCATTCTTGATCAGACACCTTGAAAACCATGTTGACCAAAATTTTAATACCATTTGGGTAGTTCACCAATTCCTCTTTAGCACTTTCTACCTCCAAAAGTTTCTCTACTATTCCCATTGCCACTGGTGCCATGTTCTTCTGTCTTCTCTCAGAAATGTATGTCATGATCCCATCTATTGCTCCTCCTCTCACTAAATTCTCTCTGTTGGATTGCAAGGAACAAAGTGCTGACATGCCTCTAATTACATCCTCAGAAACCTTGTTGTTTTGGTAAACAGCTAGAACAATCTCATGCACTAGTTTGTGAGAGTTTCCAAGAATAGAACATAACTCTTCTGTCTGAGATGATGATGTTGACTCTATAAGATGACACAAACTAGTCTTAACCAAGGTAGTACCTTTTTCAAATAATAGCAGAAATGTTGCTAATTTGGACTCATCTTTGATCATATTTAGAGGCTCCAAATTACCAAGAGGTAGCAATTTTAGGATGCAACAAATTGCTAGCTCTATGAAGTGCATTTGATCCTTTGATACTTGAGCTTCTGATCTTCCAAAAACTAGTTCCAAAAGTAGTGATAAGAAATCCAATTGGAGGAAAAATGATTTGTTAAAAGAACAATACTGATCAGGTAAGGCTGTGATTTTCTCAAGTGCTTGGAGCTTGTTCTCTAAGCTGCTGTCATGAGATTCAAGGGTGTGTTTCAGAGCAGATAAATGATGGATAGTTGCAGTTGCAGAGTTACCATTACCAGACTCAAATTGAGGACCAAGTTGAAGCCACTGATCAATCAAGTGGCGAAGAGTGTGATTGGGAACAATGGTTGGATCATGAAGCTTCTGCATTGTGACAGGGCATGTGAGATTACCAGCAGCCAACCATTTTTCAATGTTTGACCTGTCATAGGTTTGGCCAGTGCACAATGTTACAGGATCTTCAAACAAGTCTAAACTGATGGGGCATCTGAATAAGTAGGGAATGGTATTTTGAGATTGGTTCATGGAAAGAAACTGAAGATGATTCCAAAGAACAAAGAAGTTTTTAGAATTTAGATCTATAATGGAACTTCAAAGTGACAGAAAATCAAAGTGGATTCTCAAGATATGATATGGTGGTCTTATATAGGTGAGGGCAATACAACACATGCATTTTAAGGCAGCCACAACACAAAGATGGTATCAGAAAGTAGCAAAAAACTAACTTTGATGGATGGGAAGAAAAGAAAGGAACAAACACCCCACACACAGGGGAAAAAAGGAAGTAGGATCCTCTCCTCTTCTCTTCCTAGTGAAAGAAAGTGGGAAAATAAGTAATATTATTATAGAATAATTGTGAGAGTGGTCCCCAACATACAGCATGTTCTTTTATCAATCCAGTCAAAGCAGAACACTCTCCAAAAAAACAAATCCAGTCAAACTGACCAACCAAAAGGGAAAAGAATAACTTGCTAACGTCTTTGAAGTTTGAACATACCAATATATGGTGACCAGCTGAAGCAAGAAAAATTGGCTTTTATTTTCTTCTTTTGTTTATGTGCTTTTAACTTATAACTAGATTTGGATGGATCCATCCAATACAAATAATTTTATATATTTTTTAAATTAAAAAATATTCAATATTAAATATATCAAATATAATAATATGGTTATTTCAAAAAAATATATATAATAATATGGTTTATATTTTAATATTAAATTAAATAAAAATTTACCTCCGATGGAATAATAAATTCCTATGACACTATAACATGCCCTTTTTAATTAAAGGGTATTGATATTAGTTATTTTAAGTTACATTTAAAATTTTCAGGTTGATTCTCTTGTCAATTGTTATCCCTTTTTTAGAACCTAAATTTATTGGTACTGTATGATTTTAAATATATAAGTTAAGTAGTAAATAAGATTAATAAATAACAAATGAGTTAGTAAAATTACTCTAACTCCCCCTTAATTAACAAAGAAAATTAAATGATAAATAATGCGATTTTTAATCGTGGAGAGTAAGTGAATAGATTATAAAATTGAGCATATGAAATCATTGAAATGTTTGAAAATTGAAATGGTAGAAAGTGGGATAAAATTTTGATATCCTCAACTCGGCTTTGATAGATTATAATAGATAAATAAGGGGAATTTGTAATTTACTGCTTTAAAATTTGGGTAATAATATCTATAATTTATTCCATGATATCTAAAAGGGTATATTCAATACTTCAAAGTTCAAACCATTTTAAAATTTGCAAAACAACTTTTTGTAATTAATTCATAGTTAATTAGCTAGGGATCTGAATCTTCTGCTACCTCCAACAAAACTAGCTATCCAACAATGCAACGCTGCAGCTACCTCCAACAAAACTAGCTACCGAATATATGCTAGGAATTAAATTGCACATAACTCAAATTTGAATGTGCTAATTTAAAATTTTCCCTTAGAGTTTACTGTTGCTGCTTCTTTTTTGTGGTATATTATAAAAATTTCAAGCGAAAGTAAATTTCTCACTTTATTTTATGAGCTTAATTAGTATGCACAGTTGTAAGAAGTTTTACACTATCATCCAATAATATTTTCTCACATCAATTAATGAATATATATAACACATTCTGTGTCATTAAACTTATTAAATGATGTGTCAATACATCTTTGAATAACTATGTAAAAGTATTTTACACAGACAGTGTATAGTTATTAAATCTTTATTATATATATATATAATCAATCTTAATATATATGTATATAATTATATCATTTATTTATATAAAAATTTAAAATTCGAATCTAACTCTAATTCTATTTTCATGAATATAGGACAGACCAACTAACCTCGTACGGTGAGAGAAGCATCATTATAAAAATATGCTATCTTCCATTTTATAGTTTTTAGCTTGCCAAAATTTGACAGTGCAGTGTGAAAGAAAGCTTTGTTTCACCCATTGATTATGCAATTAATAAATGGTAGAAAATTAAGTGACATATTGAAGGTAGAGCGGGTAAAATGAGCTAATCCGATCTGCCCATAAAAATTAAGGCTCAGAGCCTTAGACATCTATTTTAGAAGTCGAATAATTCACAAGTTTTTTAGTCTGGTCCAATAAAACTTGCTATACGCAAAAACTCTTTGTTTCACCCTATTTTTGGGGGGATTTTATGGGCTACCCGCAAAAGACCCGTAAAAAGGTCAGGTCTGGACATCTATTTTATAAGCCAAAATAATTTCCGATCTTTTTAGCCCAACTCAATAAAACCTAATATCCGCATCAAATGAGGCCGGATCGGATAGACTGTATTGACAACTCTAATTAATTGGCCCCACAGGTCACCATTACTAATAAGTAGTACTCCCTCATACATAATTTTCTTACATATAGCTCTTGTCCTCTTCATTAATTGCAGATTTGCATGTTATGAACAAATAAGCACCATCTTTACCTCATTATATAGCGATATAATTAACTTTTGCTTAACCTCTTACGTGATATTAACATATGTTTTATTCTTATACGAAAGGACAATGTCCAATAGTCAATAATCAACATGATCAAGGAAAAGTTATCGCATAAATAAATATAAAATGTTATGAAGTTCTAGAAAAGCACCAAATTTTCCGGTCCTGCCGGCTGAACTGGATTTGCATTAAGCTAATAGTAAGTTTTCAACTTCATAGACTACAAGGTACCAATATTTGAGTACATGCAGTCATGCATATATGTATATATAGGTATATAGCCATGTGCTTGCATCAAGGAAGTGGATTTCGCAATTGCTGAATTAGAACAATCACTAACTATCCATCAATCCAAATGCTTTCCCGCCTTGGGCATGCAGCTCCTTTAAAATCTAGGGCCAGCTGTCCCACCCATCCATGTGGCTATAAACCAGCGAGGGGATTAGTCAATGTTGTCGGCGTGGTCAAGTACAAAAAAAAATGCTTTGCATGTTTCTAGTTTTTAACTGGCCACACTTTCTGAGATAACCGTTACCCTTCCCAATAATAATTCACAGCACTTCCCAATATCCAAATTCCCTTGAGTCTTTATCACGGAAAGTAAAATTGACATTTGGTTTAATTAACAACAACATACGGCATCAACAATAAATAAATAAATAACTGGCTTTTGATTTGATACTGGCTAGCTAGTATATTAAGTAACTTTCAAGACAAGTTTAGATACATGTTCCAATTGAACTGTACACAAGGAGTAGTGTTAAATTATAACAACAATATTTATGTTTGTGTATATGTAAAATTATTTATTTCACATTGAAACTTCTTAATTTTTCTTCAAATAATTAGTACTTCAAACACATATTCAATTTTATAATTTCTTTTTTGACAAAGTGATGCTAAAGACATATTCTTTCAAAACTATACTATTATATTTACATGCAATCTTAATAGATAGGTAGTTTGTCAAATTTATGTTCATGAATTAATTTATTATTAAACCACATTTTTGAAAATGAGATATATATTTTGGTAAAGTTTGTAAAGTATGTTTGGATACTACTTAATTTTCTTAAAATAATATATTGTTTTCTAACAAAAATATATTCTTATATGTATTTATAATGATTTTTTTTTTCTAAAATGTGCCCTATTAATTAAAATAAAAGAAACGCATTGGATAAGTTATTCATAACTCATAAGTTTACCAATAAATAATGATAACCTAGAAGCTTTATAATCTATACTTTTTCCTACATGAAATTTTATTTTCACCTAGGTGGAATGAAATTTTAATTTACATTCCTAAAGTTATCTCATGTTTGTGAAACATTTTTTTAATAATCTCTTGTTTTTTATCAAAAATTGAGATTTAATTTCCCTCTAAAGTGAAAAATTACTTTGAAAGGACTGACTATTTTAAGCCAAATTAACTATTGGTTTATAAGAAATTTAAAGCCTATACATCTAAAGCACTCATATTCTTATTTAATTTAAATCTCTTAAATAAGTTGTATCAAGAGCTGTGACCACAAAATCACAGAAAAAAAGATATGACTAGTTGACTTAAAAATTGATTTTTTGACCTCATTTTCCAATTTCCAGCCACTTATTACTTATAGTCCACATCTCTATCGCGTGAATAGTGCAAGCAAACCAACATCATTAATTAATGTTCCCGTGATAACAGGTAAATTGGCAACAGCGAGAAGTCCAAATAAGAAAAATTTTCTAAATATTTCTTATTGATTTTTAATAATTATCTCAATGAATAAAAATTATTAAATATTTTTATATTTTAATATATTAAACACATTTAGTATTTTAAGAGAAAAAGGATTGTGCACTGAGAGTGTAAAAAATTTTACACAGACGGTTAATCACAACCCTTGATTTATGGTAAGTTTGTTGACTTTACTAATTAATATTTTAAAAGTCATATAAATGGAGAATCGTGATTAAATGTCAGTGTAATGTGCATACTAATTAAACTCTTTTTTTAAACACTTTTGTTTTATAATAAATTTTTAAAACATTTATAAAAATTAAAAAATATACAGCAAATTTCTCAGAAAAAACGACAAATTGACAAAAAGAATACCATTTGATAAAGTTTATACTAAAGATTACTGTAAAGAAAATTTAGCCTTTTTTTTGGTACAGGAAAATTTAGCCTTTGAACACTAATTTGTCTGTCATTGCAATATAGCATGCTCTCCACTATCCTGCCAACTGCAACTCTGGTGATGGCTTTTCTTTTAGAACAATGGTCTTTCTTTCTATGACACTCTCTCCATATTTTTTAAATATCTCATAAAAATATATACTGAATAAAAAGAAAAAAATTATTTTAAAACATAAAAGTATTTAATTAATGTTTTATTTATTTTGTAATTAAAAATTAAGAATATATTAGAAGAGATTTTAAAATTATAATGTATGTATATATTAGAGTTTTTTAATTATATTTGATATTTTTTAAAGAGAAAAGTCACCTAATCAAGATTTTTTTTTTACTTTTTATGATCAAATCAGTTTGATTATAAAATTAAATTTGATACAATCTAATATAGCTAAAACAATTTGAATTGATTTAATTTTTTTATTTTTATTATATAATTTTTTTCCTTTAAAGAGATACTCACTGACTTTTAAAATATACATAATAAATATAATAAAAAAATAACTAATATTTTATCCGTTCCACTGGATCAAAAATATATTTATTATTATATAATTAATATATTTATTTGGGTGGGGATCAACTTACTCCAGGAGTAAGTCTGGGTAAGTTACTCCGCTTAATAACTTCTTATAGAATGTGAATTTAACAAATCTAACCGTTGATTAATTTGATATTAATATGATGATTATGCTCACCAAATTTTAGATTAATTGGACATTCATAGGTATGTAATTTTAGAGTGAACATTTACTTATATTTTAAAAAGTATATTGCCCGTTAAATGAAGTGATTTGATGAAACATCAAATGATTTTTAAATTTTATAAAATTTTGTAGGCTTGATCTACTCAATGAAAAATGTTAATATGATTGTTGGATTGATGAAATTCAATGTTGATAAGAAGTTATTAAGCGGAGTAACTTTACCCAAACTTACTCCCGGAGTAAGTTGATCCCCACCCTATTTTATATATATATATATATATATATATATATATATAAAATAGGGTGGGGATCAACTTACTTCAGGAGTAAGTCTGGGTAAGTTACTCCGCTTAATAACTTCTTATAGAATATGAATTTAACAAATCTAACCGTTGATTAATTTGATATTAATATGATGATTATGCACACCAAATTTTAGATTAATTGGACATTCATAGGTATGTAATTTTAGAGTGAACATTTACTTATATTTTAAAAAGTATATTGTCCGCTAAATTGAAGTGATTTGATGAAACATCAAATGATTTTTAAATTTTATAAAATTTTGTAGGCTTGATTTAGTCGATGAAAACTGTTAATATGACGGTTGGATTGATGAAATTCAATGTTGATAAAAAGTTATTAAGCGGAGTAACTTTACCCAGACTTACTCCTGGAGTAAGTTGATCCCCACCCATTAATATATACATATTTTTTTAAAAAAAAATTAAATAAAATGTATTAAAATATGAAAAATTATATGTTGGATTTAAAATGAATAATTTAAATTTGATATAAAAATATTATAGTATAATTTATTAATATTAAAGATTTAATATAATTGTTTATATTAAAATATAATTATTTTAAATTTAAACTTTATTTCATTGAAATCAATTTTTTCAACCATATTATTTAACCATTAATATTCTATATAATTTAAATTTTAAAATACTAATCAATTATGTATTATTCAATTTTTTAAATTTGATTACTTTGTTACTATAAATACTAATTGAGGAATATATACATATATATATTATTATCATATTATTAAATGATAATGATAAGAATTTGAATTTAATTGAAAAATGATTTAACATAAAAAGGGGTTAAGAATAATAATAATAAATTTTTATATTTTATAATATAAGTTTTTTAAGTGATTAAAAAAATTGGAAGAATGTGAATAAATCTTGGTAAATGAGGTGTGTGAATGATGCACCAAGAAAAAATTAAAAAAAACATCCACGGTGACACGTTGCTTAAGTTCTAATTAAGAGATTATTCTCCAGAATGAGACCTTAAAATTATTCTATAGGGAGTTGATTTAAAGAATCAAATATTGCATCAATAAGTTTTTTACATGACATATAGTAGTGAAAATCTTTAAATCCATGAGCTCCACATTGCTTGCACTCCTCCCCCTATTGGTACTGTGAAATTAAATGTTGATGGCTCCATATGCTTGGTCCTCTTCTCAAAGCTGCTGGCGGTGGTCTTTTTTGTGGTCAGGATGGCATATACCTCTCTGGGTTTGTCTCCAATTTTGGCTCCTGTTTTGTATTGAAAGCTGAACTTTGGGCTCTGCTTCATGGTGTTAGATTGGCTTGGGAGCAGAATTATCGTCACCTTCTTATTGAGCTGGACTCAAAAACAACTCTTAATCTTGTCACAAATGGTGTCCCTTCAACACATCATTGCTTTTGTATCATTAGAGATATTAGGGAAGCCTTATCTTGGGATTGGTGTGTCTCTATTTGTTACATATATAGAGAAGCCATTAGGGCGGCTGATCACCTTGCTAATATGGGTCATGATTACTCATTGGGGTTTCATAGGCTTTCCCATTGTCCTAGTTCATTATTTGATATCCTTAGGGATGATTGTAGGGGGGGTTCTCTTGCCTCGCCTTGTGAGGTAGTTGTTTTGTTTTTGGGCTTTTTGCCCCTTCCATTATTAAAAAGAATCTTTAAATCTATACTATTAAAAATGAATATACACAATTTATTGATTTTATTTAGATTTTAACTCAAATCAATAAAAAATGTAAACTATGATTACTTTTATTCATTTAAATACACCCAACTTAAAAAATCATATTCAAAAATATTTTTTTATAAATAAATATAAGGTATATGATAATTTTGTAAATATATGAATAAATAAATACATAAATACTATCTTCATTCCTATTTATTTTTTATTATAAGAAAACATACAAATTAAAAATTATAGTAAATGTATTGATTTTCATTAATTTTATTATGTTTTGTCCTAATTTATCATTTATTTTTTTATTTTAATCATTATTTTTTCACCTATTATCTCTTTTATTAAGGGTAATGACATAAAGTAGATAAAAAGTAATTAATAGTTTTTTTATTAAGTAAAATCAAATGAATTAAATGGAGTATAAGGGTGTATTCCAACTGTCCAACAAGTAAATTAAAATAATTGTGAGAAAACAATTTTTCATTTTTGTTATAAAAATGCCATTTTATTTTTTATTTTTTCTATAGATTTTAAAAATAAAGTAAAAGTAAAATAATATTTTTATAATTATTAATGGAAAAAAAAGGCAAACAAATTCAGCGAAGCCAACCCCCTTCTCTTTGGTCCAATTAATACAGTGCACCAATGATTCCTTTGATGGCCATGGGGAAATGAATCACTTCCTTTGAGTTCCTTTCACAATCACATCACTTCACATCCACATGCCCCCAGCAGTGAAGCAGGGCCACTATGCAATGCATGATCTCCACTCTCCAGCCAGCCACAAATGACTTAATATCAACGCCTCCCTTTTCTTTTAGATTGCCTTTTTTTTGCCTATACATAATGCATTGCCTTCTAGTTTTCAAGAGTGTTTGATACACCTTTTGTAATAAAGTGAGTGCATTTTCAAGAGTGTTTGATACACCATTTGTAATAAAGTGAGTGAATTTTTAATAGTGATTATTTCCTTGTATCAATTTGGGTGAAGTTATCTCAAAAGTTTTATTCTCGAAGTGCATCTATTCCACTTCAGCAGATTAATTTCACGCGTCTAGAAGATCAAAGTTTGCATCTATTTTATTCCAAACGTTCAATTTCGCGTGTCAATTATAAGTCTTCTATCTATAAAATAATTGTGTATCCTTATATACTTAGTACGTTAAAATACTTTAATAATTAATTACTAATTAAAATATATTCTAGTACGTACTATTTTTGAAGAATTAATTATGAATACTAGTTTTCTAATTAAGCCTAAGTCTATTGTTTCAATATTTTCAATATATAAGTTTATAGTTTCAATAATTTCAATATGTCCTAACTCTAGCTCTGGTATCAGAGCCTAAGTCGCGGGAGAGGCTTAGGCTTTGTGTCTGGAATTTCATAAACTTAATTCTAATAAATCATTAATTTAAATCTTTTTAATAATAACTGTAGCGCGGAAACGTGTTTAGGCGTTGGTCAGCTTCTAAGTCTAGTGCTCCCGGTAATAAAACCTTAGGAAGGTAGTAAACTCGTTGGTGAGCTAGATTGCTTAGTAGAAGTGGTCCCGTCACAGAAAATATTGAAAAGATTTAAATGGCTGGTCTATTAAGAACCTTAAGTGATTTAAGTTTAAGAAAATCCAATAAAATAATAGTTAGACAATCCTCTCAAGATATCCCCTCACCATCTCAAACAGAAACCACCCCAATAGAATTACAAATAGCAGAAATAGAAAATTCTTTTCATAATTGGTCAATGCCTATAATAAAGAAATGTGAAGTATACAAGCAACAATTTTTATGGACTTCCTCTCCTAATGAAGAAATTCATATGTTAGAATATAGTTATCCCGGAACAAAGCAAAATAGAGAAATTACTATTTTAGAACAAGAAATGCTAGATAAACATATTGCAAAAGGATATAATTTTATTCATTTGGGATTAATACAAGTAGCGTCAAAACCAAATTATAGATTAGGAGTTAGTACCCCTATAATAATGTTATTAAGAGATATAAGATTAAGAAAATTTGATGATTCAATAATAGCTGTAATGGAAAGTAATCTTCATGATGGTCCTGCTTTCTTTAATTGTTATCCAAATTTTTCAATGGATATAAAAAATGAATATACAGCTAATGCAATAAAATTATTTATCAAGGCACCTGAAGAAATATTAAATGAACGAACTGGCCCTTTTCATATAATTTATAGAATTTACTATAAGGTAACAAGAATAAATTATAATTTTAAAGCTTTAAGATCATCACCAAAAAATGAAACTATACTAGTAGAAGCCAATCTTAGAAAATCTTCAGTTCAAGTTCCTAAAAAATTAAGCCATCAAGAAGTTATGAAAAGAATACCAGAAGAATGGGTATTTGAAGAAATGTTAGAGCAAGAAAAAATATATAATACACAAATAAGAGAGATAATACAAGAAGGTCCTAATATTAGATTAAGAATGAATCGATCATTCTCCTTAAAAGTTTTAGAACCACAACATTTATACAAGCCAGAATCTTCAAGACATTCAGTAGATGGATCGTGTTTAGATATAAGAGGATTAGATAATAGCATACCTAGAATATCTAAACCTCTGTACCAAGAAACTAAAATAGAATCTCCTCAACATTCTCCTACCACCTCACAAATCCTAAACACTTTAACTAAAGAGCAACCTTTTCAAATAGATAAAGAATGGATTAGAGAAGATTTTGAAGCTCAATATAATAAATATAGAAGAGATTGGTTTTTCTCAACATTTGAAAAACAAAAATCAGAACAATTTAAAAATATATTTTATCAATATTTAAGGGAAAACGAAATTAATATGTATTTCTTTGACTGGTTTTCAAATTATTGTAAAAACAATAATTTAGAATATCCATTTAGAGAAGAAAGAAAATTAAACCCTTTAGAAAAGAAAACTACCCCATGGAAAACTTTAACTAACAAAATAATAGAATCAGAATATTCCCCTCTAGAAGGAATAAAAGTCCAAGTAAATGATTTAGAAATAGAAGCAGTTCCTTATAAAGATGTAAATAATGAAGAAAAAATGGTAGATAAAAAGGATATTAAAAAATTACATCAACAATTGAATTTTTTCAATACAGTTTTAGAGACTATGTCAAAACAATTAATCAGAATAGAAAATAAAAATAATATAAACATACCAAGTACTTCAAAATCAAGTATAATAACACAATCTCCTATAAAACCAATATATAAATTAAATAATGTACCTCAAAAGGAATTAGATGCAATAAAATTTAAAAGTGATATAGAATTAGATATAGAAAGCATAAAAAAGAATTTAGAAAAATTAAGTATAGAAAAGCCATCAATAAATTCTTTAGAAAAATCAGATTTAGAAATAAATAAAATAAAATTTCAAAATAGAAGTTATCATAAATTAAGAAATTATTATCCAAGACCTACATATCCTGATATTCAAATAGAAGAAAGGGGAGAATTTGTCCAAAACTCTTATACTGGGTCAGATATTGTAGAGTGGAACTTAGATGGATTAAGCGAGCAAGGAATATTGGATTTAACGTGTCAAATGTCAATGGCTGCAACCGCTTACAAATCTAAAAGATGTTCAGATAGAGATTCAGCAATAGCAATAATTCAAGGCTTTACTGGTCAGTTAAAAGGTTGGTGGGATAATTTATGTACTAGTGAAGAAAAAGAATTTGTATTAAATAGTGTAAAAGCTGAAAACCAAGAACAAGACGCAGTAGCGACTTTAATATATACCATAATTCAAAATTTTATAGGAGATCCAAATATATTTAAAGAAAGGGCTGCAAGTCAACTAGCTAATTTATATTGCCCTACGATGTCTGATTATGGATGGTATAAAGATACATTCCTGTCAAAAGCAACACTTAGAGAAGATGGATCAGCAGGATTCTGGAAGGAAAGATTTATAGCTGGTCTCCCTAAATTATTCTCAGAAAAGGTTAAAGTGAATTTACAAAGAGTATATGGAAATCCAATATCCTATGAAAATCTAACTTATGGACAAATACATAATATAGTAATAGATACTGGGATACAAGTTTGTACTGATTTCAAATTGCAAGATAAAATTCGTAAAGAAAAACAAACCAATAGAAAAGAAGTAGGAACGTTTTGTCAACAATATGGAGTAGAAACAATTAAAGCGCCTAGCGCTCAACAAAAAGAAAAACTAAAAAACAATTTAATAGTTACTATAAGAAACCTTATAGGAAGAAATATAATAAAAATAATATAACTCAGAATATTCAAAACAAAAATAATAAAAACCTAAATATACAAAATTTAAGAAAAGGGGAAATACTTGTTGGAAGTGTGGAAGGATGGGCCATTATGCTAATAATTGTAAAGTTCAGCAAAAGATAAATGAATTAGAAATAGATCAAAAGTTAAAAGAAAGTCTTTTAAATATATTAATAAATTCTGAACCAGAAGAATTTTCTAGTAGTGAAGAAATAGAAGAAGAAGATGATGAAGTAATTTATCAATTAGAAAATACAACTTCTGAAGAGGAGCAAAGTGAACCTGAAAAAGATTGTTTAGGACCTGGATTATGTGCATGTTCAAATTGTAAAACTATAAATATGTTAACTAAGGACCAAACTTCTACACTAATTTCTATAATAGATAAAATGGAAGAATCTCCTTTAAAAAATGAATTTTTACAACAATTAAATGATTTAATACAAAAAGATGAGAAAAATAGACAATATATAAAACCAATAGATATGAAAGAGATTTTTAATAGATTTAAAACTCCAAACGAGCAAATAACTATAAAAGACTTACAAAGCGAAATTATGAATCTTAAACAAGACGTACAAATATTAAAACAAAATGATATATCACTAGAATATAGACTACTAGAATTAGAAGGAAAAGAGATATTAAAAATTCAAGATAAGACTAATAATGAAGACCCAAATACAAGTACTTCTTTTATTAATTTATTAAGTATTATTACAACTCATAAATGGCACTGTGAAATAACATTAGTAATACAAAATGAGATATTTAATATGATCGCCTTAATAGACTCAGGAGCCGATATCAATTGTATTCAAGAAGGATTAATCTCTACAAAATATTATGAAAAAACCACAGAAGGAGTTAGTAGTGCAAATGGCTCTCAAATGAGTATTCAATATAAATTATCAAATGCAAAGATATGTAAAAATAAAATATGTTATACAACCTCTTTTGTATTAATAAAAAATATGACAACCCAACTAATATTAGGAACTCCATTTTTAACGCTACTATATCCTTTTAAAGGAACTGAGAAGGGAATAGTATCAAAAGCATTAGAGAAAGAAATATGTTTTGAATTTATTCAACCTCCAAGATTAAAAGAATTAAATATGTTACAAGAAGCTTCAATAAAGAAAATAAATTTGATCCAAAGAAAACAAAGACACATATATATGTTAAATAAAGAAATACAATATAAAAGAATTGAAGAACAAATAAAAACTCCTAATATCCAAAAATTAATAAGAGTTTGAAAAGAAAATAGAACAAGAAATTTGTGAAACAAATCCTATAGCTTTTTGGAATCGGAAAAAATATGAAGTTTCACTACCATATGAAGAAGGATTTAATGAAAAGAATATCCCAACAAAAGCAAGACCAATACAAATGAATCAACAATATTTAGAATATTGTAAGAAAGAAATTCAAGAATACTTAGATAAAGGGTTAATTAGACCATCAAAATCTCCTTGGAGTTGTTCAGGATTTTATGTTATGAATGCCTCAGAACAAGAAAGAGGAGCTCCTAGATTAGTTATAAATTACAAACCTTTAAACAACGTATTAAAATGGATAAGGTATCATCTCCCCAATAAATCAGATTTAATTAGGAGATTACATAATGCAACAATATTTTCTAAATTTGATATGAAATCTGGATATTATCAAATTTCAGTAGCAGAAGAAGATAAATATAAAACAGCATTTGTAGTACCATTTGGACATTATGAATGGAATGTAATGCCTCAAGGATTAAAGAATGCACCAAGTGAATTCCAAAATATTATTAATGATATTTTTATCAATATATGGAATTTTCTGTAGTATATTTAGATGATGTATTAATTTTTTCAAAGGGAATAAATCAACATGTTTTACATTTAAATAAATTTATAGAAATAATAAAAGAAAATGGTTTAGTTGTTTCTGCAAAAAAGACAAAAATATTTCAAACAAAAACTAGATTTTTAGGATATGAGATATATCAAGGAAGTATAACTCCAATTCAAAGATCTCTAGAATTTGCAGAAAAATTCCCAAATGAAATTAAAGATAAAAAACAATTGCAAAGGTTTTTAGGATGCTTAAATTACATAGCAGATTTTGTTCCAAAAATTAAAACAATATGTGAACCTTTATACAAAAGACTTAGAAAAAATCCCCCACCTTGGGATAATGAAATGTCTCAAGTAGTTATTCAAATTAAGCAAATAATAAAAAAATTGCCTTGTTTAGGAATTCCAGATCCTGAAGCATTTTTAATTGTCGAAAGCGACGCATCAGATAAAGGTTATGGCGGTGTTCTTAAGCAAATCTCAAAAAACTCATCTCAAGAACAAATAGTTAGATATTACTCGGGTATATGGAATCCTACCCAACAAAAATACTCTACTATTAAAAAAGAAATTTTATCAATTGTTTTATGCATTACCAAATTTCAAGATGATTTGTTTAACAGGAAATTTCTGGTAAGAACTGATTTTAAAGCAGCTCCAAGCGTTTTACAAAAGGATGTAAAAAATTTAGTCTCTAAACATATTTTTGCCAGATGGCAAGCCTTACTTTCATGTTTTGACTTTGATATTGTTCATATTAAAGGAAATGAAAATTCTTTACCTGATTTTCTTACAAGAGAATTTTTGCAGGGTTCAAAATGAATAATAGCAAGGCCATGTCAAAAGATCAATATGGTCCTCCATTAAGTGGAAGGATTTTACCATTATCAATACAAGGATCAATAAGACCATCAACACCAATATCCTCTACAACACTTGTTCCAGCAAAACCCACTACTTTAGCCCAAGTTGTTCAAAATACTCCAATCAAAACAGAATTTCCTCAAAGTCCTTTAATTCCCCATTACAATAAGTTTACCCCTCTACAATATCATAACACCTTAGTAAAACCCTCTGATATTTCAAAAAACATTTCAAGAGCCCAAACCTCTTCATCCTCTGATCAAACTTATCAAGAAAAGCCTGAACTCATTCCAATAATGATAATTGAAAAAGAATGGATAAAATTTCCTCCAAGAGAAATAGCCCAAAAGGTCTTTCCACCTCAATATCAGTATAATCCAAATGGATCTGGTAAGGTTAGAGAATTTTATGAGTTCATATTGATAGATACCGATTCTATTGAAATTCATCACCATGAAGATTCAAAAGGACAAGGTATACTATTTTCCAAAGCCAAAATTATTAAAATTCTTTTTGTTCAAGACTGGAATCAAGAACTTTATCAACCCAAGTCTTTTTCAAGAAAATTTCCCCCTCAAAATTATACTTATTATGACTACATAGATGCATGATACAATACTTTCTACCTCCGTCCTTATCAACACTCCTGGTTTTTCTGGTTCAAGAAGGGAATTTCCCTAAAATTTCCAAAATGGTTCATGAAGTGGTTCTACGATTTTGGACCCACTACTACTCTATTACCACAAGAAGCTAAATAAAGTTATCAATATTTTAAAGACAAGACTACTTTATTCAAGGTTACTGATTTATATCATTCGTGGCTAGTCAAGGTATAACTTGAATTATGTCATGGGATTATGATTCGGTAAAGCTTACTAATGAAATAGATCTTCATTATTTAGCCAGATCAATACGTGTTAAATGGTGGGCAAAATTTGATGTTACTCTGATCAAAAAAGAAAAAATTGATGAATGGGTCAAAATGTCTCAACTTAAAGCTGGAACCAAATATCAAAATAAAGAACCCTTATTTTTTAGCAGAAAAGCAAAAGATAATGGCAGCCTTAGCCCCAGCTACTTCAGAAGAAGAATGGCAAGAAAGATTAAAAGCTGTAAGTTCAACACAATCACAAGAAATTGAAGATGAGGTTTCGTCAAGTCCGAGCAATTATTTGCAAGACAATGAAGATGATTGTTATGGAATGTTTGATTGATCAACAAAAACACTAACAGGTGCTATGTGTGTGTAAAATGCATGGTAAAAGGCTGCGTGTTAGTGTAAGTATGAATGTGTCAAGACTAAGTGCTACGTGTGTGCATAATGATGCTACTAAATATGCAAGAGTGCTACGTGCAAGTGAAATGTATGCATAATAATGTTGCTAAACATGCAAGAATGCTACATGCAAGTGAAGGAAGAAAATCAACAAAGCTAATGATGGGAATTTTGAAGGAATCTACCTAATCATGAAGAATCTTACAAGGAGACAATTTGGTAGTCAATAACAAGTCACGGTTGTTTGCATGCAACCTTGGTTTAATATTTTATTATTAAAAAAAAAAGAGTTCAGTATTTTATTAAAAAAAAACTTTCCTATAAATAGAGTCTTTCTTTCAGTATGGAGGAGAGGCAAAAAATTCTGAGAGAAAAGTTTAAGTGTGCTATTGTAAGAATATTTGATTTCTGCAAGTGTGTTTAGTTTCTTGTATCAAAGTGAGTGCATTTTCAAGAGTGTTTGATACACCTTTTGTAATAAAGTGGGTGCATTTTCAAGAGTGTTTAATACACCGTTTGTAATAAAGTGAGTGAATTTTCAAGAGTGATTATTTCCTTGTATCAATTTGGGTGAAGTTATCTCAAAAGTTTTATTCTCGAAGTGCATCTATTCCACTTCAGCAGATCAATTTCACGCGTCTAGAAGATCAAAGTTTGCATCTATTTTATTCCAAACGTTCAATTTCGCGCGTCAATTGTAAGTCTTCTATATATAAAATAATTGTGTATCCTTATATACTTAGTACGTTAAAATACTTTAATAATTAATTACTAATTAAAATATATTCTAGTACATACTATTTTTGAAGAATTAATTATGAATACTAGTTTTGTAATTAAGCTAAGTCTATTGTTTCAATATTTTCAATATACAAGTTTATAGTTTCAATAATTTCACCTTTTTTTGCCTATGCATAATGCATTGCCTTCTAGTTTCTTTCTCTTTTCTTTCCGCACAAACAAATCAAATCACATTATAAATCTATTAGTTTTCAAGAGATTCGATCATTGCACCTGTCCACTATTTTCCTATGTTCCTTACTTGATTAATAAGGTCCACTTTGTTACTGGTGGTTTTACGAGACGCCAAGAAATCATGCCACTATCTAGTCTACGTGTATCAATCACGAAATATCTATTAGTAGTTGGCTGCTCTTAGTTTCTTAGCCATTTGGCTTTTATGCCAGCAGAAAAAGAGGGAGAATGTATCAGAAATACATTTGTCAGATTCATTTATATTGAGAAAAAAACAGTATACTTCTATTACATGTATGAAACTGTATATTTCTATGTACAATTGTATAAGAGTTGAACAAATAAAAAATAACTAGCCCAGAAGTGCTAATATAAAAATGAATAATAAAGCAGAAATAAAAAAAGAAAATTTATTGAATGGTTATGTTATGCATTTTGTTATTGAGGAAGCTGGTTTGAAAATGTCTGTTGTGGCATTTTCTTTACATTTAGCTTGTATTATAAGACTCTACTAGGCACCAGCACAAAGCTTACTCATAAGTGTTCTGTATTGAACACAGTATGCCCCTTTGGTGGTGTTGAATGATGGCTTATCTGATTGACAAATTCTTCATTTGTGAGTGTTGTACCATCTGGTGTCCCTAACCAATCTCCTTCTGACCCTGCCCCAATATATTGCTGCACTACCATAACTGAAGCAGTTGCTACAAAATCTGATGATGCTAACAAATCACCAATTGCTCCTAACTCTGGACATTCACTCCAATCAGTGAGTCCTGCTGTGAGTGGTGATATCATTCCTTGGCCTCTTCCAACTATGAAAAGTCCATGAACATCACCCAATGACCTTATTGCTGCCACTGTCTCTTCCCCATTGTTAACCATTTTCTCAATGTAAACAATTGAATCATCATTTGCATGACTCACCATAAACCAATTTATAAGCTTCTCATCAAATTGCTTCTCTGTATCCTCATCTGTTTCCACTGTCAATATCCTTGGTTCATCTTGGTTTTGACTAGGATTCATCCTTGGCCCAACAATATCTTCCCCTGGAACAAAACGCATCACAGTAAGACTTATCCCTTGATGTTCTGACATTCTCCAACCATAACTCAATGCCTCTCTATCATCTGGCCCTCCAAAAAACAAAACTGCCACATTATGACAAACTTGATCTGCAGCCATATGGTTAGAGCCATTTAAGCCTCTATCCACTAGAATCCCAACTGAACAAGGTGCATTAGCTAGCACATTTTGGTTGACAGTGCGAAATGCCATGTTTGTAACTTCCATTCCACCATCAACTGTTTGTTGTTTATGAAAAGGAATGATTATGAAGGCAACACGTTTGTCCTCAGCCAAATTGCATATATCCTCATGCATGGTGGAGTAAGGGGAGATTGCTGTTAAGGGTTGGACAGAAACATGATCAGCATGTTGTTCATAGTTTTCAAAAGCATTTATTATGTGATCAGATTGAGCTCTAGTCCTATTAAGGGCAGGGTGATCTGGTCTTGTAGAGTTATGGACAATGAGCAATGCAGATGTACGACCAGAAAGTTCAACCAAGTGAAGCACATAGATGCAAATTGGTGACTTCTTTGTTGGATTAGAGGCTTCAAGGAGGTTGATCATTGTAGGGACATTCCTAGGGGTATGGATACACACTAGGACTCTGAACTCTGCATCTTTTTTTGACATTTGAATGGTTCTTCTTTTATAAGATATGAACCCCTTTGATGATGGTTTGTATATAGCTGATATGCCAGGTACAATTATTGCAGTCATTAGCACAGTCATAATCACCATGATTGCAAATGATCCTTCATCCAAAAGCTGCAAGGAATTGTGATTGATCAACATGAGTGGATAACTCATGGAAAGGAATTAAGAGATGTAGTACTAGTAGCACTAATGTTGTGGTTTAGTAGTATTATTGGCTAGTAGTAGTAGTAGTAGTACACTACCTTTGAATCCCTACCAATATTAAGCAAGATAACTTCAACAAGGCCTTTTGAGTTCATGAGCAAACCAAGGGCAGCTCCTTCAGTAGGTGACATTTGATAATAGACTGCAGCAATTATAGTTCCAGCTATTTTTCCAATGCAAGCCAGAACAACCAGAAGGATCAAAGTTCCCCATGTGAAGAACCCTGTGACAAGGGCTATATTAGTCTTTAGCCCACTAATGGCAAAAAAGAGAGGGAGCAAAAGTCCTGAAACAAAGTCCTCAAGCTTTTCTACAAGAGCTAGAGCAAGTGGTCCATGTGGGATTGTCATACCAAACACAAAAGCTCCAAAAACAGAATGTGTTCCAATAAAATCTGTCATGAAACCTGAGATCATAACACCTGCTAGTATCAAACAAATATAGAAATCACTGAATGTTTCACCTTCTGGGGTTTTCCTTATTATCCAAAAGATTGCTGGTTTCACAATAAAAATATTAAAGGCCACAAATGCTACAGTTGACAACAGAACCATAAAGGAAGCAAAAGTAGGTTTTTCATGCTGAGCCACAGCAATGGCTACAGCCAATAGTATCCAAGAACACATATCATTAATAAGTGCAGATGAAAGAGCAACCCTTCCTATCTCTGTGTTGACAAGTTTAAGCTCAGCAAGGATCCTAGCAAGCACAGGGAATGCTGTGACAGAGAGAATAACACCAAGTAATAGGATGAAAGCACCTTTCCTAATACCATTATCAGTGTTATTTAGCCAAAGGATGGAAAAGATAGCTCCAATGGCAAAAGGCAAGATCATACCAGCAATTGCTATGGCCACTGCCTTTTTACCTACCCTTCTTAATGAAGACACATCCATCTCCACTCCCACCAAGAACAGAAAATATAGGAGACCAACATTTGCCATTGTTTCAATCACCATCACACTTCTTAAGGGAAATACTGCATCAGCAAATGTTTTGTTTCTTCCAAGCACAGAAGGACCTAATAGTATTCCTCCCTATACACATATATGTAACAAAATAATTTCAGCTATATATGAACATTTTGAGAAATTTCAAATCTTTTTATCATCATGTTAATGTCATGCATGCTCAATTAGAGAAATTAGTAGTAACTAACCAAGATTTCAGCAATAACACGTGGCTGGCGAATAGGCTTGAGTATGAATACAAATATGCGAGTGGCAATCACAACTAACATGACTTGAAGGATGAGGAGAGGGAGAGAATAGTTTAAAGGGTTATCTCCTTGCCATATCCCATTTGTTGTTATCATAAATGGTGAATAACATACTATATCTTGTACTTCATTTTTGGAATGATCTGCCATTTTTTCTTTCCTCAATCAACCACTAATTCTTACAAGTAATTAATTTCACTTCCTTTCTATAGTACAATGTGCATGTAGCAACATCATCAATGAGCTTGAATTTGCATGCAAAAACTGAATGGAATAGCTAGGACGTGTGATTTGGATGAAAATTGAAAGTGAGAAAAGGAGAAGATTGGAAGAAAGAGAAAATATACATCTTTGGTAGTGATTTTTATGGAATGAAGGGGAAGCGAAAAGTAGTGAGGTTCGTTTTGATTTGGTGGTTGTCCACTCCAAGTGGGATATCTACTTAATTTACATGGCTTGTGTTATGCAAATTAAAAGGGTATCTATCTATTTTAAGAACAATAGAGTAAGGCAACTAGTGGGGGCACACGAGAGATGAAGTGTATTATCCTACATGTGGGATTGGGATCAACTCTATTCGCTTGTGTTATTTTTTATTTCAAAAAATTGTATTTACATAAATATTACAGAACTTTACTAGGAAAATGTTAAGTATTTTAAAATAACAAAAATAAAGATATTATATTTAAAAGGGAGACAAAACAATATCAAAGTAATTAAAGCGTGTAAAAGTATGGAACTTTTAAAATTAACTTTTCTTGAAAATAATTCAACTTGTTAGATTCATAATGTTGATCCCATACATTTGCTTTCATTTCATATAATGGCCGGCCCAAACCAAAAACCAATAAAGCATTAGTTCTAGACAAAAAAAATGTTCTTTTATTAATAACAATTTTTTTATAAAAAAAATATTATTTACCAAGAAAAAGAAAAATAATATATATTAGTCTATTAAAAGGATTAAATATTTTTTCCAAAAAAGGCTTCTCATCAGGGGCGTAGCCAAAGGGGATTGGCAAGGGCCACGGCCCCCCCAAATTTTTAAATTTTTTGTTAACTATATAGGTCTTGTATAATATATCTCATGAACTATTACTTTGGCCCCCTAAATATTTTGTAGATTATGTTTTTAGTCCCTCAAAATATAGTGAAATTTGGTTTCGGTCCCTCATTTATTATTTCATTGGTTTTGGTCCTCCATTTTTCAAAATCACATGATTTTAGTCCACTTCGTTGGTTATATTCCGCTAAATGATGACATAATAATATTTAATTTCTTGTAGATTTTTCTATGGATTTATCTTCAAATTTTTCTACAGATTTCAAAATTCAAAGGGAATTTTGTTTAGATTCTAAAATTTGCGGAAAATTTACTATAGATTGTTTTACAACAAAGCAAAGAAATTTTATAGCAATATTTTTAAGTAAAAATTTATAGTTTTTTTAAATTTACTACACATGAATTTTCTAGGGAAAAAATCACAAAAAATTTCCTATAAATATTTACCCTGGAAACGTTGTAGTGAAAATGCGAAAGTGACTTAACAGAGTACAATTAATAAAAGGATTAAAAACATGTGATTTTAAAAATGGAGGACCAAAACCAATGAAAAATTAAATTAAGGACCAAAACCAAATTTCATCATATTTTGAGGAACCAAAAACACATTTAACCTTTTTTAATATTTTATTTCGACACCCGAAAGATAAATTCCTAGTTACCCCTGCTTCTCATTAATTCTATCACAATTTCCAAAACTTTTCATGAATTTTTTATAATTAAAATGAATTAATCTCCTTTCATAAATATTATGTTAATTACTTATTAAATAAATAATAATTATTGATTCTTCCCATATTTTTACACCCTATAACTTCATATCTCTTTTATTACATTATCACATGGTTCTACCTTTAGTCATTCTATTTCTATTTCTTGTTTTACCTTCTAGATTTCTTCAAATCCACTTTAAGAAAGCTTTCATGAAGATTGAAAGTTCTCTAGTTTATTTCTCTCTCTCCCACTTTTTTTTTTACTTTTACAAGTAAATAATTACTCAGATTTGAGATTTAAAGGTTTATTTCTTATTATATAAGAAGAATTTATTTTATTTCAAATATATACATTGTTCATAAAATAATGTTAATCATTTCAATATTATTGCTTCAATGGAAGTATGTTTTTCAAAATTAAAATTAATAAAATTTTATCTAAAGTCAATCATGTCTAGAAAAAAATAAATAAATTGACTTTATTATTAACTGAAAGTTTAATGTTAAGTAAAATTGAATATAATAATTTAAGATTTTATTAGATATATATTATCAGTATAAAAATATTTTACTTTAATGTTCATTGATGTGCCTTCACATAATATATTGGGTTTCATAATGTGTCATATCTATTAAATGATGTGGTAACGCATCATTAGATGATAATGCAAATATTTTTTACACATTGATAGTATATGCTCATTAAATCCATAATCTAATAAATTATTTTACATCCTAAAAAATGAAAAAATATATAATAATTTTAAAAGACCTCATTATAAATATCGTTTTAGACCTAGATAAGCCAAAGATTTTACCATTTTCAAGTAACTAGAGTTACATCTATTTTTTCATTTTAATTTATGTGTTCAAGACCCTGAAAAATGGACAAATTCATTTTCTTAGGAACATATACAAGATTTGTCACCACAAAAAGAATAATGGTAAACCCACTATTAACTAGTAATAAAAATACATGTCATAGCAAGGCAAAATTTATAATTTTCTGTCCTCTTGCCTAATGGAGTTGTACTAGCTAGGTGTGGCTGGATCGCCTTCTTTTAAGGGAGAACTAATGTTTTTTTTGGGTAGTTTGATCTGGTATTATTTCACCCTCAAGACTGAACTACATTTGAGTAAAATTTAGAGATGAAAGTATTCTTTCGTTTCTTTACAGTGAAGTAAGATTAAGTTTATAAACATATTTTAATAAAGAACTTAAGCATATTTTAATAAATTATTTTTATTAATTTTAAAAGACCACTTTAGACCTAGATAATCCAAAGATATTACAATTTTCAAAGTAATTGGAGTCATGTACATCTATTTTTTTCATTTCAATTCAAGAACTCTTATGTACCATACGCATTTTTAAGACTTGAAAAATGGTCAAATTCCTTTTCTTAGGAACACATATAAGATTCGTCATCACAAAAAGAATAATGGTAACCCCACCATTTACTACTTCAATTTAATAGTAATAAAAATACATGTCTTACCTACCAAGGCAGAAATTGTAACTTACTATCCTCTTGCCTAATATAGTTGTACTAGAAGATGTTGTTGGATCGCCTTCTTTTTAGGGAGAACTATTGTTTTTTAGGATAGTTTGATGTAAAAGCGCCTCTCTCTCTATAAGAACGGTGCGTTCCAAGGTGCGAAGCGGGAGAGAAGATATTTCATAATTGGGGTTTTGAATAAGACGACCTTTTCATTTTTCATTCTTTTCACACTAAAAAAATAAGTAAATTACATCTGAGTAAAATCTGGAGATAAAAATCTTTTTTCATTTCATGATAGTGAAATAAAATTAAGTTTATGAACAAATTTTAATAAAGAAACTATTGGTAAATGTCATATTATCGATTTCATATTGAGTTCTAATTTTTCTACACTCAATTTTTTTACATTCCATTTTAGATCGCATTTTTTTTATCCATTTCTTCATTTCCTATTATATTAACAGTCATATTTTCACTTTCTCTTTTTATTTTCTTTTTTATCTCTTGTTTTACATTCTCATGTTTAAATTTTTTTAGTGTGAAAATGATTTTCCTTTCACATTTACTACTACTTTTTAGTTTTTTCTTTCACTTTTTTATATATTTATTACCATCACGGGTCATCATCATGCATATGGGGCTCATGTCTCTCTTTCGAAAACAAAATTGCCGGCTTCTCTCTGACTAACTTTTTCTCACTTTTCAGTCTTATGCATGTAAGAGAACTAGTAACTAGCTAGTATAATAAGGTTGCTCTACCCTAAACTTTTGACTCCAAGCACTCCCAAGGGTCGTTTTGTTGTATAATTGAATAAGGACCGGTATTCACATTTAATTTCTAAAATATGTGTCTGAACGTTACATTTTAGCGGACTTTTTGTGATTAGTCTGTTCTTTATAGGTTATCTGCACTTTTATTGTTAGTGCGGATTAAATTAAAAAATTTAAAAGTTATTTGAACTTTTAAAATAAATATTTAAATTTTACATTTTTTATTTTAATTTGTGAAATAATCCGATCAAATTAACTCATTTTCTCAGCTCTAAAAAAATGCACAGAAAGTATGATACATGTTATCAACATTTATTGGAACAAGTGATAAAAAAATGGCTTTTTAAGTAAGATTTTATATCTGAGTCTTATGAATAAAAAAATAGAGGTTAAGAGACTTATATCCACTTAAATATCTCACTCAACTTGACTCCAAGGTTAATAAATATCAAAGGTCTCAGAATAAAAAAAATTGACATAAGTTTTTCATAAAAATAAAAGAATAATAGAGGGACTTATGGTGAGACCCTTTCTCTGTTCCTCTGTCCGTCGGCTCAAAGACAATGGGTTGAATTGGAGCTTTCTTATGTTATTAACTGTTAGATTAAAGATACTGTCGGTGCAATTCCATAACCAAAAACAAATTGAAAAAGGCATTTTAAATTAACAAAAAAGGTATAAAGTAATATATTTAATCCGGAGAAAAAGTATGAAAAAATATTTAAAAAAGCATAAAGTACAAGTTTCACTAAAAAAAGATACAAAACAAAACTATATAATTAAGCTGCATTTTCTCAAACCCCAAAATATATCCTCTATGATGTATGAGGACGTCAGAAAGACCATTGCTTAAATAGGTACTCATCTTTGTGCTTCCTGCATGTAACTAGTGACTCCCTAATAATGTGCCTTTCAAAATACATGTAATTGACAAATTCTAATTACTAACATCATATATGCAACATCCTAATATACAATATTCAATCTAATTAGGGAGGCTTATTTCTTCAAGATCATCATCTAATGACATAAAAACTTCATCTAGCCATGAAACCTCTGTTCCACTGTCATCCTCATCGCTATAACATTTTGCACCTTGTTGGGATTGTGACCTCTTTTCATATACTCTGCATAAAACCCATTTGCTCCAACTTTGATCCTGTCTTGCACAATATATCACAATATTCATTATTATAAATTAATTGCCACCATGTTGATTACTTGATTGTTTTAATTAACAAAACAATAAAATCACTTACAGAATTTCTTCTTCTCCCACAAGAAGCAGTGTTAAACCCAGATGAGCAAATATGATATTCTTCCATTACCCAATTGGTTTCAGTCCCTTGTGGAGCTTTCCCAAGGTTGAACACTAGGTACTTCTTGATTCCCACTTTATTGTCAGCATCTGATGAGACTATTGATTTGGTGACTCCTATTTCCTTCCAATATCCATTTTCTGTGGATCTGTTTCCCTTCTTCTCAGTGAAGAAATAGTGTTGATTTCCACTTGACAAAGCTTTACCTATACAAATAGTTTGATCCATGAATATATATGCATATGGTTAATTATATGTTATATATGTCACTTCAATAGAACATTGAAAAATTGAATATTAAGTGATGATCATAGATATATACTAGTATACTAAGACATACCATTGAATTCCCAAGGGTCAAGCAGAGACAAGTCAAGATCAGGTATAATGTTGGGATGGCATGGTAAAGAAGCCTTGGAATAGAGAAAATGAAGGACAAGTTCTTCATCTGTAGGAGAGAAGTAAAACCCAGGAGGAAGGTTCATGTTTCCACTCCCCATCATTTTTCTTTAATTCTTTAGTTTGTAAGGTGGACTTTTGCACTTGGTTTATGCTTGTCAGTATATATGGAATATGTAGTTACTTATATATAGCAAGAGAAATAGATAGTGTACCATCATGGATTGATTTAAGTGGTATATATTTGATTTCTATTATATGGATTGGTGATCATCTAGGATATGCTCTGATACCATATTAGACTTTAGATCGGAGCCTAACTCAAATCCAAAAGCTAACTTGTAGGGTGAGGACTGCTCAATGCTTATATAGTTTTAATTATTTGGCCTTATCTCTAGGCAATGTGAGACTCTAACAATTCCTTCAAGTAACATATGAGGTTTCAAATTTTTGGATAGAAAAAATTCTGATAGTAGAGTCGGTCTTATATATCATGATGTGGATGTTCATGATTTGAGTAGAATTGTCTCTCGTAGAGGATATTTGTGGAGAGTTTGGTTAATTGTGATTGAGAGAAAGAATTGAGTTGCTAGAAGAATTGAAAGTCGGCGTTGCGTGGAATAACACCGTAAGAAAGTAGGGTCGGCTAAGAAAGAAAGCAGCCAAGGAAGCTAACAATAGAAGTTACATTGTAATTTATCATTTAAGTTATACAACAAATTATTGTGCGCATAGCTATTTAAGTTAGCATGGATAAGCATTGTGAGAAAATTGAGATCTGCCTTATCTGCTTAATTCATGATTAATTTCTGAACTGTCAATTCTTTCCTTACCCTATAATAGCTGGCATAATCCATGACGAATATGTTTCCCTATCAATTAATGTATTGCATTTACATGCAGATTCACATAGGGGGGTTATGATTAATTTCAACTTTGCTTTATGTATACTTTGTAATATTAAAATTAACACACAATTTGAATTGCTAGTTGCGGCGATCTTAAACGGTTTTACACTAGAGAACTACATTGATTATATATGACTGTCCATTGATCGACAATTATTTACAAAGACATCTAATTAAAATAATAATATAAGCAGAAAAGGGAACATTCTTGATAATTCCCTTTTACCTTAGTATATGCAGTATGCTTAAACAAAGGATGAAACTTATGACCTAAGATAACTAATGTACATTTTTCGGCTTTACTTTTTGACTTGGATACACTGTATACACTCCATTTAAAATGTGAGAGACAAAAATAAAAAAAGAGAAATAAGACACATGCATGGTAGACCAAAAAAAGGTGATAGATGTGGTGAAAAAATAGATATATAAAAATAATGTAATATTTTGCCTTATTTTCTTGAAATAACAATCAACAGAGATAATTAATGCTGAATTTTCATAAAGTAATTATTAAATTAATTAAGGATTTAATGAATACATAACAATGTATTGTTACATCATTTATTAAATTTAATAATATATAAAGTGTCATATACATTAAATAATATGATATAGTGTATTGAATATAATAATATATAAAGCGTCATATATATTAAATAATGTGACAGTATATAATTGGATAATAGTATATAATATATATATAACAATTAAATTTTTAAATTAAACCTCAGATTTCTTCTCTATACATGAGATCACTTGTATCTTTTACATGAAATAATCTCCCGGATTAACATTATATTATTTCATCTTGTAAAAAACCAAAATGTTATTTGCTGTATTTTATTTATTTTTACTATCCACTAGGATGAAAGGACCATTTTAATCTGACATCTCACCTTCGGTCAAAATAATTGTCTTTATTTTTTTAGCAAACAAAATAATTGTGTTTGTGAGTGGATAAAAACGATGGGCTTGAAAAAAATATCTAAATGATGGGCCTCTATCTTGAGAAAAAGATTCCTTTTCATGTTTTTGAATAACATATCCTACTCACGTTCGCCATATATATTCATAAGATAAAAACATATAATAATTTTTACACCACATTTTTTTTCTCTATATCTTTCTATTACATTATTAATTATATCTCACATTTTTCTCTCTTTTTTCTCATTTATCTATTTATTTCTCTTTATCATAAATTTGTTTGTTGTATAAATAATATTTCTCTAACATAAGTATATATGAATCATGCATTTTAACTATTTTGACCAACAAATAAAAAACAAAATCGTTTTAATTGTAGCTATCAACAATTACGGACCGTTGATAGTTTACAACCTAAAGACCAAATCATTAAAATGTTAAATTTAAAGGTAACCCACTTGAAATTTTAATTATTGCAGCGTTAAAGGAGGATTTAGGTGGTAAGTGAATGCCTTATAGCATTTTCCTTCTATCCACACATTATAATATGGAATATGACTTCAATTGAACTAATTTCTAAATACTTTAAATTGATAAGAGGAGAGAAATATAGCCCTTTGTTCATTTTCCCATTCTTTTCTGCTTCCTAATTATTATGATGACTTAAAATCAAAAGAAAGTACACCTGTACATATATAAATATAGTATGCAATTGCAAGGGGTGTGCCAGCTAATTATATGTGATCATTCAGTCCTATTCTTCCTTCCACCAACTTCTATTCCTACTAGTCTTCATATAATTTTAATAATATTTAGTGACACTAGAAAATTGACATTATTCAATCAGACAAGTAGAAGAAACACAAATGACTTGGTTGTATATATTATTACGTAAAAAATTAATTCATCAATATTAGTGGATATATGGTTTAATTTTTGTGGCTAAATATTTTCATTAACCATCATTATGCTTCACTAAAGGATAAAAATTGATGTCATGGTGGGTCACACAGCTTTAGCCGGCATAGGGTTGATCCATAGACAAGTGTGTGTGCCTTTATCATTATGGCACTTGAACCTTAACGGCCTGGAATTCATAGCCAGGAAATAAAAACCACGTATCACAGGGACTGAAAGCACCTTTATAATGTGAAAATACAAAAAGCATCTTACTATTCTATAGTCTTCTACCAACGTTTCAATTTTTGATTTGAAGGCTTTTGTTGCTTTACTTTTTATTCCACAATTCAGCTCACGTTTTTGGTCATTTTTTATTATCACCGTTATATCAATCTACCTGTTTGAAATTGACGACTATTAGGCTGTTTGTTTTCACTTTTTATTTTTTTCAGGTCAAGACTCTAGTGGGCTCCCAAGAGACATTTAGAAGGAAGCAAAAAGGTCTTGCTTCCTAGTAAACATTGCTTTGCAACGTGTCCATAGTGGATGAAATGGAATGTGTACACACTATGTCTACAGTTTTTACTGTTTCATAAAATTATAACAATTTTGATGTTGAAATCTAGTACTATAACTTTACTTATGGAAAAAAAAATAAGTATTGATTTGTAATAATGGGTACAGCTTTTTATTTTTACTAATAACAAGAGTTTAATATATATATATATATATACACTGTCAGTGTAACAAAGAATTTTACACAGACATTCAATGATATACCGTCACATCATTTATTGAATTTAATAACAGATGAGGTGTCACATTCATTAAATGATGTGGTAGCACACCATTGGATGTCTGTGTAAAATTTCTTTACACTGATAGTGTATATTAATTAAATCCTAATAACAAATATGTATTAACAAAATATTATGAATGACATTAAAAAATTTATTTCATGAAGTTGAAATTCCCTAACCTTATTTTTGGATAGAGTAATTCTAAAGTACTAGATTTTATTTATTAATGTAGTAAACAAAATAATTTCAAATGACAAATAAAATGAATTTATATGATAAATTGGAAAATTTTCAAATGAGACATATTAAAAGAGAATTTTAAAATTTTTCCATTATGCTTAATTTTTAAATTATTATTTATAATTTTTTTCATACTTGAATTTTTTTAATCTTCATTTATTATTGATTTCATAACTTTCTTTATTATTGTTTTCATAACTTTCGGAATTCTAAAATTCCCTCTCCAAACACAAGGGAATAACCTAATTCATAAATGGGCAAGAAATCCATTTTTCTCTGTTAACAAACATGAAAATCCTCATTTCACATAATTGATCATATTACTAGAATGGAATTACTATTCCAATAATAATAAAAAAAATTCCTCTCTTGAATTTGGTAACCTCTTTCTTGATTACAGTAATTTTTTTCTTAGGTACAATTACTCACGAAATAATCCACTAACCCTGTGTTTGTTAGCGCAGTGGTGGCGAGGAAATAGAGATGGAGAAGAGAGATAACTGAGAACTATCATCGCTTCTTTGGTTTGATGTGTCAAAGATATAAGGTGGAGATATAAAAAGTGAATAGGACCCACTAATTTGCATTTCTCGGTTATTTTGTGGAGGGACAACAAAGAAATGGGAGAGGAGACAACTTAGGCACAAAAAACCCATTCTTTCCTATTTCGGGTTATTATAGGGTGGACACTTTGAGTTTGGGTCCATCATAGACCACTAACTTTTTTACTATAAAAAGTAATTTTAATTTTATAATATATATTCATAATTTTTTTAATATTAAATTTATACTATTTATAATAAAGGTCTACCGTAGACCCAAACTCAAAGGGTCCATCATATAATTACCCTTCTATTTCTCTCTATTACTCTTTTTTTTTGTCAACTCTCTATTACTCTTTATCTAACCAAACAATTGTTCATTATTATTTCTCTTCTACCAAACAACCTATAAACCATCTTTATTTCATTTTTATTTCACTCTTTCTTACAATGTAAAGGTAACATGAACAATTGTACATCCATGTTGAAAAACTTGCCTAGATTTCCTATGCTTGCATGAATAAAGGATAATATTTGGTAAGCAAGTTAGAATAGAATAGAACAAAACATATCAATTTTGTTTTTTAATTGGTGCATATTAAAAATAGAATTGAACATAAGTAGAAAACGAGAAAAGGTATTTGTACAACATGTTGTATGTACAACAAAGTAAGAGATAAAGAGAAAAAAGAGAAATGTGAGATTTGAATTTGACAAGTTATGTGATGAATGATGTGGAGAGAGATAGAAAGAAAAATTATGTTATGAGTTGAATAAATGTGTTATATGAATATTATAACTCATAGAAAAATGCTATATTTTGATATCACTTGTAAAAGTGGAGCCAAAGTGAACTGCACCAGACAAGATATTCGTTCCATTCTATTCGCATGCTAAACTACTAAAGTGAGACATATGCACAACCTAGATGGCTTTACTTCATTGTCTTGGGTAAGTGCATAGCACTATTTCATTTTAAAGGAGCAAATGAAGATAGGATATTAAATCAAGGGTCTACCTCTTTATATATGGTACATCATGCCCCTTAGATTGATACGACTAGGTATAACTATTCTGCATGATAAATTAATATGACTGCAAACCTTTTACACCTGGAGTTATTGTTCAAAGACCACAAGCAATCCTTTACAATGGCTTGGCTTCTTCTATGTGATAAGTGGGACGATGCCCACGCAAGGGATATAGACATATGCTTGGGATGGAACCCACAGAGAAAGAAAAATCAATGCTAGATAAATGTCTGTCACGACAGGTCTTGATTTCAACATCACAGGGAATGAACGTGTTTTATCCTCTGAATTGCTTGCTTAACCTTCTTTGTTGGCTCTTCGTACAAAATGTTGGGGTTATCAAACTCAGATGCCAAGCTACGATCCCCGAGAAGAGCACGGAATGTGTCTGCCACTGAATATGAAAGAGACTTGAGATTATATCCTCCTTCCAAGAAAAACACACATCGGCCCCCACATAAATCTTTTGCTAGTTGTTTAATACTGGATGCAAGCATGTAATATGTTCCAGTTGTATATTGAAGATTTGCTAGTGGATCCAATACGTGGCCATCATACCTGACAAGTGACATCGCGTGAAATTCCAAATGTAAAAACAAGATTGGCGACAATTTATAAGAAAGAGCCTTTTATTGGATTAAAAATCCAATCCAAATTTCATGTAGAATTAATTAAATTTGTAAGTGTGCTTGGACACCTAACAAATTCATCAGGGATGCTGGAACGAAACTTGATGGAATTGATAATGTGTTTATTTCATCTTTGTTTTGATGAGAATGATTCAAATAAACTCACCCGGCAGAAACAAGGATGATGTCTGGCTTAAATCTTTGAGCACATGGTACAATAACTTCATCAAACACAGTTCTAATAGTAGTATCACCAGAGCCTCCAGGAAGAGGCAGATTTAGTGTGGTTCCTTCACCATCACCAGTACCCACCTCATCAAATTTACCGGTACCTGGATAGCTTCCATCCTGAGCCATAAAAATTGTTAAATATAGCAAGCCTCAAAGTCATAAATTTTCTTCCCCTCCCTTTAAAAAATGGTCCTATTGACGAGTAAATAATAGGCCAAACATTTTCTTCTTTGTGCACTTACACACATGCTGAATAAGTCTAAATTTTTTACTTACTTAATTCCTCGAGCCACAAAAGTGTACTGCAATATTTATTACTCTCTTGTAATACACTTTTTCACTGCCCACCATTTTTGGAATAAACATTTCATGTTGTGTCCCCCTGTGTCCCTTTTACTATACATCTACACACCATATTTAATGAACCAACAATTGCATACCAGCATACAATTCTTATTTGCTTTACTATATAATTTAAATCAACTACCCAGATTGAGGAATGATTGCAGTTAAATCAGGGATAAATTTATAGACATTATATTTATCTTAGTCATTCAAAGGAAGAACATAAAAAAAAACAATTTGGCAGTGACTTCAAATTTCTGAATTGGAACTGAGAACAACTTGATACCACAAAAATGCAACAGACATAATGTTATGAAACAGTATAATGAAATAGTAAAATGCATGATAAAGATTCAAAGACGGAAAGAAGGTAAATATCCTAAGGTCCACCACAGATAGCTAACATTAATCACTGTATATAAATTAAGAGAATATATCAACTTATTTTAAATCTTTCACAAAGAAGTTATATACAAAATAGTTTTTATTACATATGCAGTGATGAATATGAATCAAGTGTTTAAAAGTATGGACAATGGCACTATATAAGTATATATAACACTTTCCCCACAAGCTTCCACATACCAGAATATAAGTCAAAGATTTAATGGTACAGTACTCTTTATCTTATTATAGTACCACATTTCCCTCTACCACACATCAATAGCTCCAAGTAGAATAAAATAAAATTGTGCAGCAATTCAGAATTGTTAATTTAATATAGAAATTAAATTTCAAGAATCTAAACAAATTTGAATCAAAGATAAATATGACTATCATGGCTTTTAAAACTTCAATAAGCTAACATAGCAGAAAGAAACAAGAAACATTGATAACAGATGGCATTTCAGAATCAATGAAGGAGCAGAAGAAACATAATCAGAGCTATGGACCAAGCTTGTAGCTTACTTGATGAAATGAAAGGAAAAATACATCTGGATCATCATAGAAAGCATCATTTGTTCCGTTTCCATGGTGAACATCAAAGTCAATTATAAACACGCGTTTTAGACCATGTGCACGCTGAGCATAACGAGCCGCAATGGCCACATTTCCAAAAATGCAGAAGCCCATAGGTCCTTGTGGAACAGCATGATGTCCAGGTGGTCTTATCAGAGCAAAACCAGTTGGTGGATCTCTCTTTATTTTTGAAGCTGCAACCTGAATATGAAATTGGATAAGAGAAATTTATTCCATATAAGAAGTACGATCCCTAATTCCCTACAATTCTAGAAACATTTATGTGAAAGACCAACTACTCTAAAAGCTTATGCTGTTAGGTGGAGACCCAAAAATATTTATATATCTCTAACACAGTACCTTACACAAGAGTCCTTTGGACTTGAAGTGTAGACAATGTGCACAACCTTCACCTTGTGCTAAAATTCATCTTAATCATGAAGAATAGGACAGCAAGGATCAGACTCTTGACCACTAGGTCATAGAGACACTCTTACCATGTCCTAAAAGCTTAAGCTAGTAGGTGGAGACGTAAGAATGATTTTTATATCTCTATCAACTTAAAATGTACTGGAGACTAAAGAGGCCAATCAGGAATATACAACTTTAGTTCCAAAACTTGTTATATTTGTGATTCCCCACCTACCCCAACATTGAAAGACAAAAAGAAAGGTAGATATGCATTTTCAGTCAATATTTGGTTCCGATAAACCAAAGACCCAAATTTCCAACAGAGAATGAAATAGTATTTCTAGTATGCACATCACTAGAAGAAGCAGATATGTACATATCCATATCCACTCACTTATTACCCCTCCCCAAAACACACACAGATTATTACCAACAGATGGACATGCCAGGTTGAGAGATCACCACTGAGTCAACTAAGGCCAATCCAGCACCAGCTGCAACTATTGACTCCTGGAAGGTCTGCATTATGAAAACCACCATAAGAATGCAAAAACACAGTAACCATCATGATTTTCCACTGGATAAATGTATGTTCTACCACAGTGAACTAAAATATAAAGTTTCTAGAATAGAATGACTTTCTGCAAACACTATTGAGTTTGGACCTTGGGAAAGAAAGATAAAGCTCTAAGCAAAGCACTTACAGTGGCAGTAGCATATGTTGGTCCGGAACCTTCGACGAAAATAAGGCCCTTCTCCAAAGCTTGATCCATAGCCTGTAAAGATTCAGAAGAGGAAATATTTAAAACTTTAAAATCAGATCAGATTAAATACAAATCATAAGATGCTTAAGTATCACAGCAACTATGCCAACAGAAAGTGAAGATGAAATTTGGAGCTAAAAACTAGGATACTGGAGAATAGACTAGTCAGAACTCAGAAAATATTAGTAAGACATTTATTTAAGCACAAATACCCTGCGAACAGTTCAGCATGCAGAAGCAACCCTTGGTTTGATGTTTTATAATCACTAAGCACTAAAACAAAAGTAAAGCATGCATCAAGTGAAAGTAATCAACAAAGGCCATGTCAAAGGGCATTGCACTTATGATGTATAGTGTATTTTTTCTGGAAATACAACAGCAAAAATTGGAAAGAAAATGCAAGGAACAAAACATAGGCAATAAATATAAAAGATATTAGCATATTTGCTAACCACAATTTATAAGGTATAATATAAAATTAAACTATTTTAGAAAATACAACCTCTCACAAAGAATAATTGAAGAAAGGAAAAACTTATTTTAAAAAAGGTTACCTTTTCAAGCCCAGAAACATAGGCTCTTGCATGCACACTTGCAATGTCATCGACTGAAGCAGGCTCAAAATGTTGAAGTTCAAGTACCTCTGAGCCACGGAACTGTATCATACATAAAAAAAAAGTTATTGTGGAAGTGAAAATGCTTTACTATTTAATGCCACTACAAGTATGACTAATCGTAATACAGTTTTACATTATCATCCAGTTAAGCGAGAATTTTCTTAAATTGGCAAGCTTTCTCTTGCTGACTCATGTGCACAAAACCTACGGCCACGGATTGCCTGGGGAAGCTGATTTGTCTTTCAATCAAATAGGAAAAATGTAGTTTACACTTTTTTTTTCTTTTAAGGTGTTCAACTTTGAAACAGAGATTTGAATTCAACAGATTTTTTTTTCATTTTGTGAATGCCAATCTCTATATGATATTAAAATTTTTAAAAGAAATACACTGTAAGAAGATATCACCGGGACATAAATAAATATGACAAAGATGGAGATTCTGAAGCACAATGTCCATTGCTTTTAGTACCTTTGGAGTGAGCTTCATATCTTCTAGAGCATTCACAATTGAAGGAACTCTAAAATGTGATTCTGGATGAGACTCCTGTTATAAGTGATATATCTAAATCAAAATCACAATAGTATGATTTCAGACAGTGGCAAGTAACAACACATATAAACTTTACTGGTGTTTCTAACCAAAAGAAGGAAAAAAGAATAAGATAATATAACAACATAAATAATCACTTACTGTTCTATTTTTAAAGTTGTGAGTCATAAATACAAAATGTACAAAAGAAATCTTATACGTGTGCGTTTGTGCATGTGCAAAATTATGTATGGAAGTTAGGAAATTCCACACATTTTCGTTCCTATAGATAATGTTGTCTTGTACATCATCATAAAATATGATTAAGAAAAAGGTTAAAGATACTCCAAGCTTCTATGTAGCTTTATGTTCATGGTTTTTTCAAGGGGGTTATCCTAGCCACATTTGCAAAGAGACTGGGAGCTCATTCAAGCTGGTGATCTTTACTTCTCCTTTTCTTCTTCTTTTTTCTTTTGCTGTAAGGAAGGTTCTTAATCCATAATCCTCCACCTCTTTACTTTCCTTCACGGATAACTACTCTGTCCTATCTCATTCCATGCATTCTCTTTAACTTACACAAATTTTCGTTTGAAAGAAGAAGTTATCAAATCATCATCATCCCTCCAATTTTCTTTCCTTTTAAATTTCTCCTTGGCTCTGGACAGTTGCCAGCACAACAGTAGCAAATATCATACCAGGATACAAACACACAATTCCCGGATAAATCAGCTTAACAAGTTTGAAACAAGAACACATATCAACCTAGTAAATCAAGTTATCCAAAAGAACTTGGGGAAGCCAACTCCGTGATTTCAAACTCAAAACAATTAACAATTACAATCTAACAAACAGTTGAGTACCTTCTTCAATTTTTCCTATAAAGACAGATTCAAATTTGCATATACCTGGTTGTGGCCCATGGATGGAGCAACGGAATATATCACCCGTGCATCACTCAGTTGCTCAATAGAAGGCAGAGAAGAAGAACCATCCCTAACACCACCGCCCGAACAGGTTATGGACGCTCCTAAACATTTCTTCAAACCTCTCTGATTCTTGCGGAAGAATCTATTATCGAAGATTCTCGCGTTTGAACCACTTCCATTAATACCACTCTTCCACTTGCTTACATGATGGCCAACGAGAAAGAACGCGTTCCCTGATACAAGCGCAATTCTAGGTCCTTAGAATCGTTTTAATTTGAATTTTGATGACGTAGGTAAAATCTACATCCACAACCACAGCATAATTTTGATTTTGCATCACACGCGGTGACGCAGAGTGCTAAATTGCCGTTACGAAAAGTAAAAAATCCGTCTCTTAACAATGCGCTAGAACGAATATGCTGAAAATTTGAAGAACAGTGAGGAAAGAGGAAGAGTACCGGAAGAAGAAGGAGGGGAGCGAGGAAGTTTGTAGAGGTGCATGGAGACGAAACGAGTGAGTTGCTGCCACAGAAACTTGACGCAGCGCCAAATCTTCTTTCATGTTTTTTGTTTTTTTAAAGGCGCGTGGAAAATTTGTGGATTATATGTATGCGGTTAACGAATAAGGAAAAGGAACCACAATAGTGTTGAAAACTCTAATTTAGTTCATTTCATTCACCTATTTGAATAGGTTTAATGGTGCATTTGATTTACACATTTTTTGTTACATTAATTTAAGATGGGGGATGGTGCCCCAGTCCAAGTCCGGGAAAGTATCTGGGCTCTTTAACCACTTACAGGAACTTACATTTTACCTCACCCCAAGGGACAAGTGGGGGTTCGAACCTACGACCTGTCAGATACGAGACTTTGTCTTGCTCCACTTGACCAACCCCTTGGGGATTATTTACACATTATACACCTTAGAAACATGGATATAGTATGTTTGGTTCAGAGTTTACATAAGCTCAAACGGAGAAATATCACATCCAATGCACATTTTAATAAAGTAACTTTCTCTTACATTTAAAAAACACATGTTTGCAATGGTTTCAATAGGAAAAACAAATATATATTAAATAGTGTTTGCTCGGATTCACATTTAAAATATAATTTTGGGGTAAATCAAACACACACTAGTATTGATATCTTATTTGACTAGATTACAGGTTAATTTGATTAATATAAAAGTGTTCGAAGGTATAGGCTTCCAGATTATTTTAGAAGTTTAATTTATAAGTTACAAGCTACTTTAGATAGTAATATAGTATGTGATTTTTTCTCCTTCTATTTATATCTCTCATATTTTAAAACAACTCTCTATTAGTCATTATATTTTTACGTTTTTTAATGTCAATTTATATTTATTAATTTATTTTATCAAACATTTTTAATTTAATAAGCTGACTTATAACTAAAGTTATGGATTAGTTTATCACCTACATTTACTAAATATATATTAGTATAAATACTTTAGTTAAAAATTAAAAAATACATTTTCAATCAATATATATTTGATAAAATATTGTCTGTAAAACTAGTAATTAAATATTAAAAAAGAAAATAGATGCTCTCAGAATATCAAACTATATTCGAGGAGTCATATCTATATTTAGATATTCACTCATCTATAGTAAAATAAAATCTTTTACTTTTGAAAAAAATAATTATACTCCTTTTTTCTTAAGACATGTGATTTATAATAGTCTAAAACATTTTTTTAATTTTAAAAACACTTAAATTATTATTTTTTTAAACTCAACTATTTATATTTTAAAAATAATTACTTTTAAATTTATTTTTATGCTAAAGTTTTTCCTTACTATATCTTGATCAATTACATTCTTAAATTTTTTTCTTTCCATAGTCCGACCTCACCTCAAGTTATAGTTAAATCGGGTCAAAGCATTAAACATACTGAGGTGGCCAATGAGGTAAAGGTGTCTAGCTAGGTCGAGTTGCTCTCATCGAACTTAGAAAAACCCCTACATTACTTGAAGTAATGTATCGAAGACCTCAAATTTAGAATGTTCTCCCATAATTTAAACTTTTTGTGTTTGAGCGAATCATAATGTCTGCAACAAGTTTCGAACCTTTCTCCTTTGTTTCACGAACTCACCACATTTTTTAGGGCAGATAAGGGGGAAACTCGATCTACTTATGATAAATCCATATTTGAAATGGATTTTGTTGAACTCCTAGGCAAGTGTACCTATTAGTCAACTGTAGTAATATGAAAATGAATTCAGAATGTCGATCCCACGAGGAGTTGGTAGTTCAAAGTTGTACTAATTCAAAAAGTAAATATATACAAAAGAGAGTGGTTTGATTCATGATTGATTTAGATACTTAAAGTAAAAATTTAGCAATTAATAAAACAGAGTATGAAACTTGATTTGGGATATCAGTGAGAAAAACTGGGATTGAATTTCATCTATCTCCCTCGTCTATATTCTGGTTGTATATCAATATATAGCAATCATAACTATCAATATTGATGCACACATAGTAGTCATTTATATTGATTCCTCACATATAAAATTCATAAGATTGATTTATTGAATATTGATTCCTCATATACTCAACAAATCATCCCGCATTAAGATCAAGTGTAAAAGCATTCACTATATTGAAATCTATTCCTAGTAAAACAATATAACGACTATTTTCGTTCAGATCGGATTTTCAGAAATACTTTCAAGTTAGATCCAAAAATCTAAATCTAGAATCTATTGATCAGATAGAATCAAGGACATAAACAGAACGAAAATAACAATATCGATAGAAACAAAATCACTATATAAAAATATAACCAGAATATATCCGAGTTCGAGTTGATTTACATTCAATCCCAAAAGAGGAGATTAGCCACTCATGGTGACTTTACAATCAATAGAGGTGAAGGAGAAAACCAAAGATTCAGCTTCCGCAGCTGTCGTTCTTCTTCGGAGACTTCGTTCTATTTTTAGAAATGTCGAACTCCCCAAAAACTAACTTCGAAATTGGTTTTAGGTGCTGTTTAATGAAAATTCGCTCATGAGCTAAAAATTTAGCTCATGAGCCAAAGCATTCTTCAACGTGAAGTAAGGTAATTCGCTCATGAGCTAAAAGTTTAGCTCATGAGCCAATTCAGCACCCAAAAGCACTCTTCTCTGGCTCATTTTCGCTCATGAGCTAAAAATTTAGCTCATGAGCCAATTCAACACCCAAAAGCACTATTCTCTGGCCCATTTTCGCTCATGAGCTAAAAATTTAGCTCATGAGCCAAAAAATTTCACTTGTCTTGGAATTTCTCTTTTCTTCTTGCTTCTTCACTTCTTTTGTTCCTGATTGATCTCCTTTCATATTTCCTGCAATTAAACATAAAAAATTGGGATTAAAAGGTTTCAATTATATCAGTACTCAGATATTACTGCTTAACTTAAATGTTCTAGAATTTGGAGGAAATCAATTAAAGAATTAATGCAATTAACCCAAAAATTGCCATTCTTTCCATACAAAACATCCTAATATTTGGCACTTATCAGATTTATATATTGATTTGTAGTAATTTTTGCATTAAACTGGGATACAAATGTACATAGAACTTATTATATAGTGATAGAACTTGTAATCTTGATGTCTAATGTATCAATTTTGGATATTTTGGTGAAGGTTTAAATCCAAAGGAGTAAGAATATCACAAGGATTAAATATTTGCTTCATTCATAGCAAGTGTTTAGACACCCTCAAGGGATGAAAATTAAGTTTGCGTTTTGGACCATGAACATTGTGACACAAAAAAAAAATGTATGTCAAGACACTCAAAAGGTTGAATTCTATGTTTGCTCTATGGACTACGAGCACTAAGACGCTTAACAACTAAGAGTTTGAGTTTAGCCTTTGTACATCGCACGTTCTAATGCTCACTCCTAACCACTGGAACACCTATGTTGATATTTTGAATTTTTAGTATTGTATGTCGTGTCCATGCAATCAAAACTACACATTTCCACGCCCATGTCTGTATTGGCCATCTATAAAGAGGCATCATAAATAAATCTTTACATTTTTAGGCTTGTTTTAACGAATTTTTTAGCAAGAAATTTGAGGATATGGATTTTCTCCTTGATTATTGAAGATCCAAACCTTATCACGAGAGCATTATTTAATCTGGAGAACCTTATATTGATTTTGACTTATTTTTCCTTCTTTTCTTCTTTTTTATGATGTGTTGTTAAATCACAATGATCAAATAAATTATATTTCTTGTTCAAACCCTTTGTAATCCATCTTTTTACATTCTAACTTAGTTTATTTTTTATTTAATTACATCATTGTTTCTTCTCTTAGTGCTTCTTTGAGCTAGGTACTCAAATTAATGTACGATTCTAAAAGGGTTTTACAATTGAAAGACCGAGAAACCATCTTAGATCTAAAGTAAGTCACAAAATTGAGTAATTACCTAGGAGTGTGAGTTTATTATTAATTATGTGTGATTTGCAAATTTCTTGATCCTAATGCCGATTTCTTTTCAATCACACCTAAGGAATTAGGGCTTTTCGAGGAAATTTAGGTTTCATTATAAAGGGTTTGGGATTCAACAATTTTAGTGAAATTGTTCATCAATTGAATCTTAAATTATGAATTGGATGTTATCATCATTAACAGAGAAGGAGAATGAGAAATAATCAAACCATAACCCGTCTTTAGTATTGTTAAACTTTTTTTTATTCAATCCTTAGTGTAGTTTGTAAGTTTGTTTAGAATACCTTTGCACTTACTTGGTAGTTGTACCTAGTTTGTTACAAATTCAACTTTGAATTCATTCACTACTTTTTCTCTTTACAAATTGGTACTTGAATCATCAATTCTTATGGAACGATACTTTTCCTTACTATACTTGTATGATTTGGTTTGGTTGCCAAAACATTTATTAGTTGACAAGATGGCCACCCGTCGTTGATGTCCACACATATGCATGCACTCAACTCACCGGCCAGTTACACATTCTTACATCTTGTTGTCACTTTGTTTGTACACCTACTTACTTTAGTTTTTAAGTTTCTTTAGTATATTCTCATCCTTTCTTTCCCCTACTCCATCTTAACTCAACCAGCAAAATCATCACAACAAGGTCTAAACTTGTAATTGAATCCTTCTCTTCATAGTTTTGTTCAAATCTAATTATATATTATGTCTAGACATTGACATGGGGTCATATAGGCATGACGATCAAACTTGAAGTCGCGGGTACTGACCCGCCCTGCTTTTAACGGGGGCAGAGGTGAGTCTGGGGGTGCAAGAACCTAAGCTGATATAATAATTAAATAATTTTAATTATATTAATTGTTAAATAATAAAGGCAAGTTTATATATATTTTCATTAAAATATAATATATTTCTTAAGTTCCTTATTGTTTAGGATCCTCAATGTCTATTTTTATACATTATCTAAATTAGATTATTTTAGATATATATGACTTATTTAAAAATATATGTTTAAGTTATTAAAAATAAAGAAAAAAAGAGAATATGTGATACCCACAGATTTTTCAAAACCTGATGGAGACTCGCAAAAATGGGATTTGAATTTCATAATTTTATATTTGTTCTATTTCAATCTGAACCTGAACCTAAACCCAAACCCACTTTTACTGGATGAGAATGGGGAGAGAAAAACCCGCCCCAAATATTTTCATGGAGTAAATCGTTAATTTAGTCCCTGAAAGTGTTATTCGCTGTCAAATTAGTCCCTGAAATGACAGAAACTAAAAATCAGTCTCTGAATCTGTATTTCATACGTCAAAATAGTCCATTTGTTAATAAAAGTATAATTCAATCCCTGTAAATTGATACTTACTGTCAATTTAATCTTTCAAATCTTAGTATGAAAATTCAAATAAGTTCCTAAAATTAACAAAGCAATATCAAAGTAATCCCTAAAAGATTTACTTTTGTTAATAAAGGGACTGTTTTGACAGACGAAATATAGTTTCAGAGATTTAATTTTAATTTCTGTCATTTCAATGACTAACTTAACAGCGAATAATATTTCCAGGGATTAAATTGACAATTTACTCTACTTTCATGAGATCAAGTTCATCATGAGTATTAAGTAGTGCTTGTCTACTTAGTGAGTTCCTATATTATGGCCTGGGTCAGATACGCACATAGTAGTACCATTTTTTTTCCGGCATTAATTAGTATATTAATATATTGCTTGAAAAGGCAGCTAATAATCAGATGACTGATCTTGAATTTTTTTTAATATGAAACAGATAACAGGTTCGGCTCATAGTGTGCTAATAAAAACAGGTTTATTACTGGATATATCTGGTTTTTGGATCGATCTGGATTTAGAATTTGAAGATATATACAATTTTTAATTTTAGGCCTCTTGCTCCTCTATGAGCTGACATAAGTCATAGCACACGGATTAATAAACAAGATGGCCATTCAGAAAGAATAATACACTTTTATAGTTTTATTTTGATTTACATGCATAAAATATAATATTAAATCCTTCTTCTATTTTTTTTTTTTTTACTTTGCTCTAATGTAGCAAAAATCAAACACACTGCCCCGTCAAAAAGCGAAAGGACAAATATTGGTACAACAGAAAAATTGAAGGTGTAGTCTTTGGCCTTCTAGGCGAGCCATATTCACGGCACTATTGGAGATTCTTATTCCCTTCGTCGTCTATTAATTGTATCGTCTAATTAAATAAATCATGATCTATCCATTGCCCCCAGTAAATCCATATGCAAACAAGGAAAATTAATAGAGAGTATAGCACTTATATATAATCTATTAATCTTTCATTTTAATAAAAGGTTTAAAAATGTATATCTATATCACGATTTTAACATCAAATAAAACTAATGCATCTCACTGATCAATCACTTTTGTGTCCACTTAATTCTTTCTTTCTTCTTTTCATTTTTTTTCTTCAAAACTACTTTCTGGATAAATTATAATTTTTTTTAAAGTCAACTTTCATTCAAATTTATAAAACTAAACTGTATAAATTATTATACTATCATGTTTTTTTTTTTGGTCGAATTATACTATCATGTTTTAAGCATCATATATTTAATATTTTCGAAGAGATCTGCAAGGCATCACAGAATTATAAAGCCGCGAGAGAAGAGCCCAGTCTTTCAGCCTTTCTTATATGTATTATAAGTGTGTTGACAAAAAAAAAAAATTAAATAAATAAGTTTCATTTCTTTTAACAAAAAAGAACCTATTCTATCCATAGCAATGTTATAATACCTACACCGATAATTGACTCAATCAGGTACTAATCAATGAATCAGTAATCAAACAAATGAATCATTAGTTGGATGGATTAAACTAGCTAGTGATAATAATATTATATAAAAAATTTAATACACTAAAATAACTATATATGTACATGTGGATAAATGTTAAAAGAAAAAGGGGAAATTACACTCACCTCCCCTTAGGTTTGTCTAAATGACAAAGACCTCCCCTCTAGTTTTTGAAATGCAGAAACCTCCCTTCTCATTGACACCGTGAGGATTATCTAGGGATATTAACGGAGCGGAATGAATTATACACTACCTGTATCCATACCTGCTAAAATTAACAACTACCCAAGCGGGTAACGGGTATTCACGGGTATCCATTAATATCTAAGAATTCAGAATTTATAGAAAAATAAAAGAAAAAATTACATATAATATATTATGGTATCATATTATATTAAATTTATATAATATAAATTAACATTATATAATATTATTACAAGTTAATATATTAAAAATATTATTATAAAATAATAAAATTAAATTTTATCTCATCATGAAATAATAAAATATCTTAATATTTTAATATATTTAATAGAAAATATATTTTAATGAGTATACGGGTACCCGCGGGATGAGTAGTATAATATCCGTCGCCACTCATTTAATAAATATGTGGGTACTCATTGCTGGTATATCTACGAATATCCACAAGTACGAGTTTTTTTATCATTCTGCTTTAGGCAAGGGAGGTGAGTGCATTTCAAAAACTAGAGGGGAGGTCTTTGTTATTTAGGCAAACCTCAGGGGAGGTGAGTGTAATTTTCCCAAAAAAAAATAATGGCGTAGTGTTTAATTAGCTTGGTTTATTGCCATTTCAATCTGATTCAAATATGAAAATAATCCACACACTTGCTAAGTTACTATGTTGTGAAATGTTATGAGTGCCACATTGAGTAGAATAAGTCGACACCCATTGTGGTACTTAAGCCATGAGGCTCTCCCACATAATGGATTAGTCTTTTGGGTTGGACTCTACTCATGGATTTAAGTCATAACAATTTGTGCTTTCATTGAGAGTTGGGCTACGGAAAGACCTACCTATAGGTTGGATTGAGGTGTAAATTAAAAATCGAATACTAATAGGTGAGTGAAGCCGCAAATAGAAAAAGGAATCGAGGGCTACCATCAGGTCAGTGCCGATAGAGTGAAAGCCCCAGTGAAAGCCCCATGGACGTCGACTCTTAAAGAGGGCGACAATGAGTCACACATTGAGTGGAATATTATAAGACACTCATTGTGGTACTTAAGTTATGAGACTTTCTCACCTAATGAACTAGTCTTTTTGGGTTGGGTTTTTTTCATGGGCTTAAGTCATAAAAATATGTTATGATCCACATTGAGTGGAATAAGACACTTGGACCAAAAAAAAGTGGAATAAGACAATCATTGTGGTACTTAAGTCATGGGACTCTTCACCTAATGGACTAATCTTTTGGGTTGGGCTCTCCGCATGAGCTTAAGTCATAACATGAAGTGTCGACAACTTTGAGTGTGCTTAAGTATGCATTGAAACTGTGTTTAATACCAACACAAGTTTTTTCTTTTTTACATTCTTATTGTTTTGTATCAAATATGAAAATAGGGGGATTAAGGATGAGAAATGGATTCTATTGCTAAGTGAGACATAATTGCAAAGAGAGGAGTTTTATTATGATGAATATAGTTACAGGGAGAGGGAACTTGTCATCCCTGGGGGATTGATCTTCTTGGTTGCCCCCTGGTGCCTTTATATAGGCTAAACCAGACTTGGAGCCCAAGCTTGGTTTTCCCTTGGGATTCCCTGTTCCCCATGCACGCTCTCTGTATTAAGTTGCACGCCCCGTTACATTATTTCCTATTTGGTGTTATTGCTTGCTGACTCTTTTTGCCGGGACTATATTGGTGCCTCCACTTTGGTGTATGACCTCCTCTTTCTTGTTGTACCACTGTTGCGTCTGCATACTCCCCTTGTGCAGGCTTTTTCTGACACATGCCTCCGTTGCGCTGTTCCTGGCTCGCTGTTCCTGGCTCCAGCTTTTCATTAAAGCATTTGCTAATAAAATGTTCTTTCTTGTGGGTTAATTTTCCACATTATATTTCCGGAAACCAATCCATAACATTTGCCCCCTTGCACATACAGTATGTAATACTGTAATGTGCAATCTTAACTAGAGATTGGTTTCGTCATATGCTCGTTCCTTATTGGCGGAGCGTCCATCTCACTTTCATATTTCTACTGGTGGCATAATTACTCCTTCTCTTGCTCTGTCTCTGTGACTTCTTTTTGCTTTTCAAATTGCACTTATTGGCCACGTGTGTCAGCTTCCTTTTCTTTGCATGTTTGCCATTTGTTTTTTGGCATCATTGCACCTTTGCTAACTTGTTAAGCACTTGCGAAGTCTGATCTTTTGTATTTTATCTCCTTCTTGGCTTCAGGTAGTCTTCAACTCCAGTGTCTAGACATTTTCTTCAAGCTTTATTTCTTCCATGGCTCGTTCACGTCCTGATGCTACCCCTGGTTCATCTTATGTTCCAACAAGTGAGACTGTAAATGAGCCTATCCCTCGTTCAATTTCTCTTGCTATTCTTCCTAAACTTCCTCCTCCTCGAGCCATTCCCATTACCACAGATTCTCGCCGTTGGCTTTCTTGTGTTCCTCGAGCTAAACGTCCATTTGATGTTTCTGTAATTTCCTCAAGGGATGCTCTGTTTTCCTCTTCTGTTGCTTTTTCCTCTGTGCGGCGTTCTGATGCCTTGCTCCGTTACCCCATCTCGGGAATGCCCTCTTTGGAGTTGGGTCCTTCTCTTCTTCGTTCCTGTATTATCACCGAAGAATTTCCTTGGTCTTCAATTAATTTTGTTAGCAAATGCACTCAGCCAAATGGTTGGGCGGAATGGGTGAAACACATTTTCAACACTGATAAGCCTTTTATCGTCGTTCTATCTCAAGTTGGGATTGCGGACGCCATCCGGGCTTCTCCGTCCTTGAGCGCTCATAGGCGTTCAGAAGATTTGACTATGCTTTTTCAACGCTAGAGCTGTAAAACTCATACTTTCTTGACATCTTGGGGAGAATTTTCTCCTACTTTGGAAGATGTTGCTGTTTTATTGAAGCTTCCAATGTTTGGGGATTTTGATCTTTCTACCATTGTCCTGGAGCGTCATATTGCAGAGATGTCTAAGGCTTTGAAGTCTGCTACTGCAGAGAGTGCTCGCCATACTCTCAAGAAACTCACACTCAGGCGTGCTCATCAATCTGATGTTGGGTCTCCTTCTTCTGTGAAGGTGCGTCTTCCAAAAAGGAAGTGTTCTCAGGACGCTCCCCCCCCAACAAGGAAAAGAAAAAATATGAAGTATACGTACGCCTTGTGGATCCGTTTCTTTTTTGGGGATTTTCCTTCAGGTGATCATTTTGAGGCGAGCCCTGACCATCCTCAACCCCTAGAGCGTGCTGCATTTGTTGCTTTTTGGTTGTCTAGATATGTCTTCCCTGGTCCTCCTTGGGAATCTATAAGTCCTGCTATCTTTGCGTTAGCGTCCTTGTTGGCTGAGGGCGTGCGTCTTCCTTTAGCTTCATTTTATTTGGGCGGTCTTTATGGTCGCCTGGATCAAGTTCAAGATCAAATGTATTTTTCTTATGGACGTTTTTCCATCAACTCTTGCGTAGATGTTGTGTTTGTTCAAATGTTCCTCTATGAGAGGTTTCCTCGTTATGGGCCTGTTAGGCGCATTCCTAAGCCTCTCCTTGAAGAAAATGCATTTCCAGAGTACCGTGTGCAGGGTTGGTCTCTTGGACGCCCTCGTCATCCTTTGGTGGACTTGATTGATGATGAGAGTTCTTTTGTGTTTCGCCCCTATACTTCTTCATTTTCACCTGGTGTTGAAGGGATGGATAGAATTTATCTGGAACCTTCTTTTTCTACCCGCAACAGCAAGAGATCTCGATTGGAGGGCATTTATGATTTTTGGCTTCTTTGTGTTCGCCCCCATGTTCTTCCTGGTTTTGTTGTAACCGATACAGTGGGGCTCACTGGAGGCGCTTTGTTTCCCTTCCTCTATCGTCCTGACCGAGTATGCCATCAATTTGGGCTTGATCAGCCTCTTGTTCCTTTGGACTTAGATCCTTTATCTCATCAAGACGCTATGCGGGCTGTACTCTTCGTGGAAAGCCAAGAACTCCCTTCTTTTGATCCTGCCTTGTTCGTGCCTCCTGGGCGTGTAGGGCGTGTTCTGGATGAATGGATTATTTATCAGGGACGTCTTAAGGCCTCTGTAGCCTTTTTTGAGGGTGTGAAATCTACTTCTCCTCCTCATGAAATACTTATAGTATACAAAGACCCTTATTACACAAATTCTGTGGCTGTTGATCAAGATAAGTCAGGTATGTTTTCCTTCTTTGTTTTGGTTTCATTTTTGGCTTTTTTCTCTCTCTCTCTCTTTTTGATGTTCGTGTCTTTGGTCTTCTCAGATACGCTTTCGAAGAAGAGAAAGCTTACAACTTCACATAAAGGGAAAGCAAAGTTATGTGCTACTGCTCCCTCTATTAGAAAAGTTTCCAAAAGAACGCCTCCTGTATCAAAGCGTCCATTTGCTCACACAACTTCCCCCAGGCGCTCTTCTGAGCGTCTGAAAGCTCGCCTAACTCAAGGCTTGTTGTACCATTTTTCTTCTTCTTCTTCTTCTTCTTCTGGTGATTTCCTTGACAGCGACCAAAGGGACTCAAGTGATTCCACTGACAAGTCTCAAGATTCCCCGTTGCTTTCAAATCCTCCATGTTCGGATTCCACTCAAAACACGCCTGTGTTTCGTGCTGATGCTCTTGGTGATTTGAGGGAGACAGGGCATGTTCCCCCTAATCAACCACAAGCTGTGATTCGAAATTTTTCTGTTGAAGTTGTCAATCTACCAGCTCGCGTGGTGACGCCTCTTGCTGGTTCTAGTTCATTACCCCTGGGGGTGCACGCTCCTGGTATGCTTGCCTTTCTTTGTTTCCTTCATTCTACTTTCATTTCCTTCTGATTTGTGGAGGGTTTGGTGTATAGGTGCAGTCTTATTTTCTCAACTTTTCGTGGAGGAAGATGCCAAGTTACTGAGTGAATTTTCTGGGCGTCACGCCGGATTCCTCCTGAGTGAGTCTTACCCTCCATTGTATCAGCGTCTTGCTTACCAGCAATTTCTAGGTCTGCTGAAGCGCTTTCGAGCTAATCCCATCCTGACCCTTCTTGGTCCTCTCAGACCTGAGATTTTGGATGAGCTGAAGATGTTATCATGCCTTGGTTTTAAAGGCGAGTGGTTTGATGAGCTTATAAGGTCTTTCAACCGGAGCATTTCTCCGTCTGCCTTTGAAGATTTGAACAAAATTTCTGAAGCCATAAAGACGCTACAATCTAGAATTGACAAAGAGAAAGCTACACTTGCCCTTTATGAATCAGAGCTATCTCAATTGTTAGTCAAGAAAAAGGAAATAGAAGACGCTCAAGCAGGCTTAAATATGATGTTTTCCTTTTAATTTATTCGCTTTGTGCTTCTTGATCTGTATTTTGTAAGTTTATTTCTCAAGCTTTTTTGAACTACGCTCTGGCAGACTATATGACAGTATTTTGATGCTAACCATGCAATATACATTATATTTTTCGAAGCAATGCAACATATCAAGCTATGATCATATTTCTTTTAAACTGGCATAAGCTATAGAGTTCTCACACTTTCTTGGGAAAAGTATGCCCCATATTTACTAATAAATGTGTATAAGTAACAATCTACCTTCATGTACTATGGTATTAAATGTATGCACTTGCAACTTTGTGCTTTAAACATGTTTTGTTTTCTGTTTGTATTCAGCGATTCGCTTTCGCCCCTTATGAGGGTATCTTTTAAGATCTTTCATAGCTAGGCGTGCTGGATTTTAAGTGCCTTTGGAAAGAGTACGCCCACAATTCCCTTTCGAGGCTTTTTACTTAAATCCACTTCATTAGCTAGGCGTGCTAGATTTTAAGTGCCTTTGGAGAGGGTACGCCCGCAATTCCCTCTCGAGGTTCTTTCACTTAAATCCGCTTTGTAGCTAGGCATGCTAGACTCTCAAGCACTTTGAGGAAAGGACGCCCGCAACCCGTTCCTGAGTTTCTTGCTTGGGTCCGCGATATTTGCTTATAGATCTTTATACATTTTGCTTAAGGAATTCTTTTTCCTGTTGGAGTTTGTGTTCAGTTTTGATTTTTGCTTTATTTTGATCTTCTTGTTCTCTCTTTCCTTTTTTTATGCTATATACAACGTGTATTCCTGAAGTTGTGTAAGTACCTAGATGTCGAGACCATAGTCAAAACAATTCTAAACTACAAATCAGAATTTCCATATGACAATGCTATGACCAATTTCCTATCGATAAACATGCGTATATGCATTCATATTTATTCATCACACTAGTCAATCGTTCTTTTACTAACCTGGAATGGACGTTTCTTATTATGTGGGCGTCTTGCCTCCCCGAACGCGTGAAGCGCTAAGGCGTGGAGATCCTTTAGTGTGACTACAGCGTCAGCGTCTTTGCTTAGGACGACGTCTCAGAGCCTTTACGTAAGATCGCGGTTACAAGGGAAGATAACTTCTATTCCTTGTTCGTTTTTTTTAACGAGAGGGGTCCCCCCTGGAGGTACTCCTTTCATAGCTCCACCGAATCTTCCTTTTGTTCTGCGGGAGCGTCTCTTCAGATTTCCTCCTTTCTCCGAGGTTGTTTCTAGATCTTCTTCGTGGGATCTACTGAACGCTCATCCCTTCATGAGCGTTCACGCTTCACATCTGTGTTCCCCCCGTTTTTTTATGCCTACTCCTTTGGCATGTGGCGTCGTTCTTCATGCTGACTCCATGAGTCTAAAAACATGAGAGGAGTTATCTTTAGATCCGCTCCCCTCTCTCACTCCTTTACTCGTCGTTCACACTTTGCCCCCAGCGAGAGAGCGTACTCTTCCTTCTGCTGCGTAGATGTCTTCCTCCATGGCTGTATGCCTCGTCGTTGTTGTGTTTTTTTTTTTACGTTTTTCCTCGTTGCAACCATGCCTCCCCAGTGGAGTCGCCAAATGTTTTGGATCAAATATGAAAATAGGGGGATTAGGGATGAGAAATGGATTCTATTGCTAAGTGAGACATAATTGCAAAGAGAGGAGTTTTATTTATGATGAATATAGTTACAGGGAGAGGGAACTTGTCATCCCTGGGGGATTGATCTTCTTGGTTGCCCCCCGGTGCCTTTATATAGGCTAAACCAGACTTGGAGCCCAAGCTTGGTTTTCCCTTGGGATTCCCTGTTCCCCATGCACACTCTCTGTATTAAGCTGCACGCCCCGTTACATTATTTCCTATTTGGTGTTATTGCTTGCTGACTCTTTTTGCCGGGACTATATTGGTGCCTCCACTTTGGTGTATGACCTCCTCTTTCTTGTTGTACCACTGCTGCGTCTGCATACTCCCCTTGTGCAGGCTTTTTCTGACACATGCCTCTGTTGCGCTGTTCCTGGCTCGCTTGTTCCTGGCTCCAGCTTTTCATTAAAGCATTTGCTAATAAAATGTTTTTTCTTGTGGGTTAATTTTCCACATTATATTTCCGGAAACCAATCCATAACACTTATCAGTTTAACATCCTTTCCAATTTCATTAATTAATTTTTTATTTTTTAATCATATCAATTATCATATTTTTTATTTTCTAATTTTATCTTTTTTTTTTCTTACACTTCTCACACCTCAATTTTTAAATGTGAAACTAGTATTTTCCTAAGAAAAATTTGCTCTTATGTTTAATGCATTGGGACGTGTCCAACCATGTCCAGGGCAACTTGCAATGTATAAACAAACACACAATTATCTTTAATGGATAAGTGGGTAAATCAAAAGACACACGTAGTAAGTGCTTACTAAAGGAGACAATTCTAATGTAAATATATAAGATCTATATGCATTATGTAAATTCAATCAATGAACATATATTATTCTAAATATAAAATAATGATATGTTTATTAATTGACACTTATGTAGACAATTTTTACACGTCTTCTTCCTATATAGGCTACGCTTTTAGTTTATCCAAACATCATTCTCATGAATTGTAGTGTGTGTGGTTAAAAATTTGTTCAAATATAAAGTTGGAATTTAAGTAATTTCTAAAAGATATCCCTTCCTGCTGGCTTAATGACAAGAATTCCATGTAATAACCCAAAAAAAGGGACAAAATAAGAAATGACACAATGTATGCTCATATGATTTCTATTATCTAAGAGTACATCATCAATATGACAAAAAAAAACCCGAACGAAACATCAATTAGAAATGCATGTCTATATATTATTTAGGTTGACCTCTTTATTATAGTTCACTAAAGATCAATATTAATTAATTTAAAGGTTAAGTGTGTTATTCATCCAGATAAGTTTGGTAAATTATTGTTTTGATTTCTGTTTAATTATGTATAATTGACAGATCTCTATTAGATGACAAAATTATAGAGATTAATAGTTAAGATTTTTACTTATAAATAGGTTTGGACAATGAAAAAGGGGTATGTACATATCAAAAGATTAAACGGGTCACTGCAAGTTCTCCAACTACTTTCTTTTGAAATATTTCAAATTCAGTTTAATTCCTTTTCTCAATTTCTAGTTATATAATTTGTTTTCAATTTTATTAGATCTCTTTTATTGCATGTCTTTCTCTTAATTTCTAATATCTTTATTTTCTTTTACTTATGTGCACTTACTTTATTATCTTTATTTTTCAAAATTCGTAATATTAGTTACCTAATTACTAAGGAATCCATAAAGGAACTGATTTCTTTTCCCAAACTGAGATCTGGAATCAAATGGTTGAAAATTAATAAAATTTTCGAGTAAATACACCCTTATTTTTAAAAGAAAATCAAATACTTGTTCACTAAAAAGATTTGAATTTAATTAGTTACTAACTTAGCATATATAAAACAAGATATTCAGCTATTAAAAAACATAGTTTTTGGTCTAAAATTCTCTGTTTTTTTTAATTGTGTTGGACCCGAATTAATACGAGCTGTTTCATTTAGGAGACAAAATTCTCCCAATATAGAGACTTGACCTCTATATATTTTACTTCAAAGAAATTAAACTGCTCATCATTTGGACCAACAAACATTTGTCAGCTATCAAAATTAGATTAGAGCAATATCTTTAGCAATTAGCAACCTAGTAAAGAGTTTTGATGCTGAAGCCTGAAGATTTTTCTCGAATTTTCGGGACAAAAAATAATTTGAATGTAGTAATTAAGTTCAGATTTCTAATTTCATCTTTAAAACAAATAATTTATGAGCATAAACCATATGGCATGTCCTATTAGCTTAAAGTTATATACATTAATATACACAATTTAGTGTCCATTTCTAGTAAAGGCAGGTCATCTACTCATTTACCAAATGGTTAGTGGTTAAGTTGGGAAACGCAGACTGAGATTGTGGGAAGAGTTCTCTAAGTTCGATCCCCATTAAAAACACTCTGGGGGTGGGGAGCCTTAACTGTGACTAAGCTCCGAATAAGATTGTCTCTAGTAATAAGGGATACTCATGCTTAATAAAAAAAAAAAGTGATCTACTCATTTCACTGCTAGCAGGAGATTGGGATTTTTTTTTTTCAACTCAATTTTTTTTGGATGAATGAACTCAATCACCCTCTAACATGGTGACTGTTGTGGCTAGAATTGTTGGCATGGGCCTTGATGCCCACTCTTGGCCTTCAATTCTCTACTCAATCATTTCCAGACCCTAACGAAAATTAAAGCATTCGCACTTATAGTTGAGGACCTCATATTTGTGACCAATTAGTGTAAAGAGCCTATATATATAGCTGGAACCTCCAACATTCTGTTTAGTACTACTCCCATCAATGGAAGGTTTGGGGGGCTTTCTTCATCATCTTTGAGACACTTTAATATTACATGGCTCATTCGTATTCATAATATTGAGATTACAAAAATAAAATGTTTTTTATAATTAGCATAGTAAATAATGCTGCAACTGTAGTGGAGCTCCAAAGCAATATTATTGTCATGTGAGATTTTTAATGGATTCTTTAATTATTGTTCTTCATAATTTTATACGATTCTTTAATGGGATTGAATAAATCGGATTAATTTTGATTAATAGATGTATAAAGAATCTCAAAAGATGGGGTATTTCTATAAGGAATTGCTACCCTCCATTTGAATTAACGAAAACCTCTCACCACTTGTTCGTACTACTAGAGCCCTACAAGTTCACATAATAATGAAATGTTTCACTAAGCTACAAAAGACAATATGCATTAATCCGAAACATTTACTAATTGTTCTATGGATTTTGATCGGATCCTGTGTCGAGGGCAAATCATAGCGTAATTAGATACAGGGTCACATCGTACTCGTACATTAATTGGTAGAAGCATAAAACTGTTCTCAGCAAAGACAAAAGAAGACGCCATATCAATGAAGGCGAAGGGGAAAAAAAAGATTAAAATAATAATAACGAAAGAAAGAGTGATTCGGACCATAAACTTACAACTAAACGAACTTCCTTAACTTATATAAAAACAAATTCAAATCCAATATGCTAAAGTCACTTGGAAGGGATTGGACAACCTTTTTTATTTTGGCGGTGAGGTTGTTGAATTATTGAATGGTGAAAGAAGAGAAGTTCACGGGCTACCTAAGTGTTTATTTATTTATTTTCTTTAATTTGGCAAGCTAGACTTTCTTTCTTCTTAATTCACGTAGTAAATACTATACTATATGTGATAATGAGTTGTTGCAGGTGGGGCAAGTGGCAAGTGAGAGATTCAGAATATGCCTAATTGACCACAGAAAGAGTTCACGGGTGCTTACTTCTTCTATCACACTGAATCACATATTGGAATCCAGACAACTTCCTTGAATAAATAAATGAAAACAGATATTATAACAATTATCTAAAGACCAGGAACAACTATGATCCCAACTATGATCCAGACGAATTTTATCTGCAAGATTAGAAATTTGAATATTGAAATTGTTATCATTAAAAGAGTTTTACCTAATTATCACTCCTGATTCGAGGATTATATCCATAGCTTTATTTATGGGGATTCCCGATTAAAGAAAAAAAAATCTAAAGACTAGGAAAAAAAACTATTACTATCTTCTAATGATGAACCACATAGACATAAAACTTCATCTGTACTCATTATTTCTTTTTATGACCATCATTTTCTAATTAATTCCTTTTCCTTAAGATGTTCCGACAACTAATTTGTTGGCTAATTAAACTTGAATATGGTTTGCTTAAGATGTAATGATGTATCACCAGAAAGGCTTTCACACAATTCCAAGGTGAAATCACAGAGTTACTTATATTAGAAGAATCATAAAACCAATCAATCACATTAATTAGATTTAACGAATTCTGACACTTGGAGCATTTTGAGAATGACATTATCAAGATGCCGAAGATAGAATTTGAGAAACCTATGTGTAGTGTAGCAGAATGCATAATTGTATGTAGATAATGCTTAGACTTGAAGAAAAAGATGAAAAATGATGAGCTTATCAAATGACACACTTTTGGAGATTTTGATTCGTTGTGGAGCACAATGAAATTTCAGCCACAAACTTAAAGACCCAAGGGACCACCACTTCGCTAATTCCCAAATGCTGGTGTCAGTATATATGTGACTCAAAATTCTACTGCATGCTTTGTAGTACTTGCTAGTATTTTACAATAATTACATCATTAGCCCTTCATGGACTTTTTTTCGATATCTACTGTAATCAATCCTCATAAAATACACAAAAAGTTCCGTACTTGTAAGCATAAATCATCCCCACTGTACGCAATTTTGTAATAGCTACTTTAACCAAGACAGAAGACAAACATAGAGAGAGGTAGGTGTTGAACCATGAAACATATATATAAAGGGACCATTTTATGTATGTATAGCACCGTTAACAAACATTTCATTTACAAAGAATGGATTAAAGTTGGTAAACAGTAGAAGCTGAATTGTCATAATTAAATTATAATATTTTGTGGAACATGTTGATCAGTGAATGCTAATCCCATACATTTTTTTCAACTATTTTTCAGAGAAGACCAAAACCATTTACAGTGTTGATTCAGCTTCCTCCTACTGTTTTGTTTTCCAGTTACAATTGACAACCATACTGAAGTTGTGTTTAATGTATAGCTGTCCATTAAACAATGAGAAACCAAGAAGAACAGGACATCCACGTGAATTATTCTATGTTCTATGTCCGGATATGAGATTAATGTCTACATTTAGGATGCTCAATTTTGTATACTAATCAATAAAGTATTAACATATCATTAATTCTTATTAAATATATAGTATTATATTTACCACATTAGTGACGTATCTATTGACGATGTATTAATTATTGACTTATCATATCTAAATTATTGAGATATTACATGTGTCTGGATCTGACCAACCTCAAGTTTAAATTGCTCAATGCAACTATTTCTAGCGTTAGAAACATGAGTTTGTCATGTTTCAATGCTAAACCAAATATGTTATTTATTTATAGAGCCATCGTTGTGTTTGTTTGTGTGCAAGTATACAAGATATCACACTATTTTTAATACACTTTCCAATATTATTACTATTATTGTGTTTAGCTAGTATACTTTTGAATATATAAAATTTGGTGGAGAAATAGCAAGAAGTGCACGTGAACCTTGTATACAAACTTCGAGGACCTGAGTGTCTTTGCAGTTAAATCTCTTCGAACCACACATTGTTTCACTGTCAGTAGCCAAGGCCAAACTCTTTGATTTAAAAAAGGAGCATACAACAGAGAGGAAAAGAACCAAATAATGGGTTTGAGAATTAGAAGGGAGTAGAAGAAACAGAGAGAAAAAAGAGTTTAAACAATGAAGATTCAAGGCTGTGAGGTTGAGGCCATTGGCATCAACTACAAGATCTACACACAAAAAACGGATCACCCTTTTAAAATCTTCAGCAAATCACCACAACTAGATACTGAACCAGAAGAGGAAGCAAAAGCTGAAAAAAGTTGCAGTGGAGTTAGGCATGTCCTCAAGAATGTGAGTTGCCAAGCCAAGCCATGGGAGATTCTAGCAATTGTTGGGCCAAGTGGAGCTGGAAAATCATCATTGCTTGAGATCCTTGCTGGTAAACATAGTCCACAAAGTGGTTCTGTGATGGTGAACAAGAAGCCTGTGGACAAAGCTCAGTTCAGAAAGTTTTCAGGGTATGTTACACAAAAGGATATTTTGTTTCCCTTACTTACAGTTGAAGAAACCATGATGTTTAGTGCAAAGCTAAGGCTAAAGCTTCCACAAGACCAACTATGTTCCAGGGTCAAGTCACTGATTCATGAGCTTGGACTTGACCATGTTGCTGGCACTAGAATTGGTGATGAAAGGGTCCGAGGTATATCTGGTGGAGAGAGGCGCAGAGTTTCTATTGGTGTTGAAGTCATACATGATCCAAAAGTGCTGATTCTTGATGAACCAACTTCAGGGCTTGACAGTACCTCTGCTTTGCAAATAATTGACATGCTTAAGGTCATGGCTGACACTAGGGGAAGAACTATTATCCTCAGTATCCATCAACCTGGGTTCAGAATAGTGAAGCTGTTCAGTTCTTTGTTGTTGTTAGCCAATGGTTCTGTGTTACACCATGGCACTGCAGATTTGCTGGGTGTGAATATGAGATTAATGGGTCTAGAGCTTCCCCTTCATGTTAATGTAGTTGAATTTGCCATTGACTCCATTGATGTCATTCAGCAACAAGAAAAGTGTCAGCTAGTTCAGCTAGAAACGCCAATGCAATTGCCAGGGACAATGCAACAGAAAAAAGGTGATGATGAACCAGGTGGTGAGAGTAAAAGTGGTAAGTTTACTCTGCAACAGCTCTTTCAACAATCCAAGGTAATTGATGAGGAAAGCATTAATGCTGGAATTGATTTCTCTTGTGATTTTGCTAATTCTAGATTGAGAGAAACTATGATTCTCACTCATAGGTTCTCCAAAAACATCTTTCGTACAAAAGAGCTCTTTGCATGTAGGACAATTCAGATGCTGATATCTGGTCTCGTTTTGGGGTCTATCTTTTGTAACCTCAAGGATGGTTTAGAGGGAGCAGAAGAAAGGGTGGGTTTATTTGCTTTCATATTAACATTTTTGTTATCAAGCAGCATAGAAGCTCTACCAATTTTTCTGCAAGAAAGGGAGATTCTAATGAAGGAGACATCTTGTGGAAGCTACCGTGTGTCATCCTATGCTATTGCCAATGGCCTAGTTTATTTGCCATTTCTTCTCATCTTGGCCATTTTGTTCACAATGCCCTTATACTGGCTTGTTGGGCTCAACAGGAATTTCATGGCATTTTTGCACTTTTTGTTGCTGATATGGCTGATTCTTTATACTGCCAATTCAGTTGTGGTGTGTTTCAGTGCTCTAGTGCCTAACTTCATTGTTGGAAATTCAGTGATTGCTGGTGTTATCGGGTCTTTCTTCTTGTTCTCTGGATACTTCATATCAAGGAATGAAATTCCAAATTACTGGATTTTCATGCATTATATATCTCTGTTTAAGTATCCCTTTGAAGGGTTCCTGATCAATGAGTTCTCCAACTCAGGGAAGTGCTTTGATTACATGTTTGGGGGATGTGTGATGAGAGGAGAGGATGTGCTTAAAGAAGAAGGTTATGGAGGAGAGAATAGCAGATGGAAGAATGTTGGGGTCACAGTATGCTTCATCTTGGTTTACAGGTTCATTTCTTATGTTATTCTTAGATACAGATGCTCACAGAGGGGGTTCAGCAGTGTTGTCATCATCTAAAGCCTATCAATGGTGAGTTGGTGACTCTCTCCCTCTCTATTTCTCTCTCTGGTTCACATGTCTTGTATTTTACTTCTGATAGCAACCAAAAAGAAGATATTATCAACAAAAAAATATATAAACAATTACAGATTTGGTCAGTGCCAACAAATTGTACTAACATGATATTATGTTGGTTTTTTGTTTGACATGATTACTTTATTCACACCATCTCTTTCTCTTCTCAATCCAGATTCCCTTTTCCCTTCTAATTTTCTTTTTTTTATTCCAGCTAATACCCTAATTCACCAGCTTTGTTCTAAAAAAAGAATAATGAAAATGAGATTATACTGTAACTAGTGAGCTTTCTGCCAGCTCTGCTCAGTAGAATTTCAATTACAAGTTATAACTTATTTACATTAAATGACTAATACGCAATTGATAAACACTATGAGAATAAGTGTGTGTTTAATTTACTGTAAAACTTGTGTGTGTTTAGTTTACTGTAAAACTTGAAACGTGGATCCAGACTAACACTACAGAGAGTAGCGTTAACCCGGATCCACGTTTGAAACGTGATTTTTTAGTAAACCAAACACGCACTAATTCTCTATTCACATATCCCGGTATTACGTTTTTGTCATTATTTATAAAATACCTGAATGCTAATGCCCAAGTGCCCTATGATACAGAAGATGCATCTGTTCTGTAAAGTGGCACTTAAGCTGTTTTGAGCTCATTGTTCTGGCAATCAAGCTGACTATTATCAATATCAATGAATCACGTGTTTAACTGCACGAATTGGAAGTGTCTACCCCTGCTGCATTGAAGCCATTGGTATCAACAAACAGAAGATTTGTTCAAAGTTCTGCACCTGAACTGTACATTTCACCTAAACTACAGATGATTTCGTTCAAATTTCTGGTCTTTTCCCAAATTTTAAGAAAAAAAAATGCTAATCAGATTGCCAAAAACATTAATCAGAAAGATTATGTATGTATCAATAACTTGAGCATATACAAGCACGTTCATATAATGTAAGATTAGTTTAGATTCACTTTCCTCGTTCACAAGTTTCATCATCATCAACTTCTGGCACAAAGCCAGCTCGCTTATCTGTTCTGCGAGGATGTCCAAAAGTGAATAGGTTTTCTTCTTTTGAGGGTGTTTTTTTATCTTTCACCATGAAAACTAGCATACTGACATGCTCCCTTATTTGTTTCCCGCACAAAGTCTCCCATCACATCTTTCCATCTACCAAGCTCAGCAAAAAATATCTGAAATTCAATGGAATTCTACTTTTCTCTATATTTTCATAGCAAAGAAAGCATAAAAAAGAACACCTACTGGATCTCTCCAAAAACCATATTAACATTTTGATATACAGAAAAAACACTGTATTAACCTTAAGAAACAAGGCAGGGGGAGGAACAGCCATAAAATGAACAAATTTCATTTGCATAGTTAACAAGTGACTGAATAGCAGAAATTATGTGACTCAATTAACTAGTAATATATGCTTTCCATGCTATACAATAGAACAAGGTAATAAAGTGAAAAAGAAGTAAACATTGAGTCCGGACAATCTTTTCACTCCCTAAGAGCAACTGGTTTGAATTCGAGCCGAGTTATAACTCATTATCACTATCATGCAAGAGGGCTCCTCTTACTTTGGTCCTGCTCAAGAAAAAAAGGTGAGTGAATATATACTATGTTAATAGCAATAGTACTAGAATTCAGGTTAATAAGCTAGTGAGAACACTTGCCTGCGATATGCTGGCACCACACGATTTTTCACTTTAGTAGAACCTGTATCCCGAGCTGCTTGCTTATCTGCAAGTCAATAGGAAGGTGAAAAACACATTTTTATCACCCCCTTGGAGGAGTAAATCCAAGAGATGATGTATATATTTTGTAAATACAAACCAAAAGTACCTTGCACAACAGACAATATTAAAATATAAGCAGAAGCTCCAATACAATTCTTCACATTCCAGGATATTCAAAATGGGGCTAGAAGTAGCATTTCTTCTCTTTCCCCTTCAGGTTATTTTCTTCTTCTAACGTAAGAAAATAGATCTAAGAAGCCACTTATCATTTTTCTAACAGGAGAAATAGTTAAACATCTCATAAAACATATTTTACTTAGTCAACCTTGAGACTTTTTTTTTTCATAAAACATAGTCACCGTATATACCACATAGACGAGTCAATAAAACCTTCAACCCAGGTGACAACCTTTGAACTACTTCATCAGCAAAAGACAGACGTTACAGAATGACAGAGTACAATACACACCTGGAGAATTTTGCAGTCCGTTAGTAGAAACGCCTGCTTTCTCTGAGTTGCTAATCTTTTGAAACTTTTGCCGCTGTTCTGGTTGTTGTATGGTTTCATTTCTTTCCTGATGAGTAGAAAAAGAATAATCATAATAAGCTGACAATGGTAAAGGAAAAAAAAATCCAATTTAACTTCTTACTAGCAAAAAATGCATGGAAGTTAAAAGGTTTCATCCCAGACATATAAGAATAACAAATTTATCTAATTATATTCCAATTTTGGGGTATCTTGAAGGTGGAAAATAGCCAAAGTTTTCTATAGACTTAGAAATCATTCAGGCACAACTGCATTTTGAGCAAAGAAAAACCCACTATTAGCCTATGAAAATATGAAACGAATCATATCATACTACATAAATTGAAAGGCCTTCAGAATTAATCAATGAATCCCACACTAAAATAATGAGAACCCTATAATATTAAGCCACTATTCAGAAGATTCCGATTATAATTTTGCTACTGCTGTTTAGTAGGAATGCCAAACCAATTCCCAGTAATCCTATCCAAAAGAACATGATCTGAGAAATCAATAAAAAAAGTTACAAATAAATACCCCATGCCATATAGTTCAACTCAATTTGGCTACTGTACCTTTTCAGCTGCTGTCATGTTTGTCAAGCGGATAGAGTTTTCTTGCTCTGAGGGTACAAAAAAAAAAAGTAACGGTTAATTCAAGCTCAGGCCATATAGGTTCAGATAACCACAAATCCAAACCACATGGCCAGTGAATCAGGGGCATGAACCAGAATACAAGGATATTTTGTATGATACAACCACATAGTGAAGAAAAATAACTTGTGTCAATCTGACAAATTACAACAATAGTTTTGTATGATGTCAAGAATAAATTTCAGAATGATTATTCAACTAAATGTCATTTTTAACAACCATAGTGCTTACAATACCGAAGATATAACCTAAAGATTATCCTTTATACACATAATTAGAAAGAACCAAACAGAAATGAAGACCTTACATAAGATTCAAAAGATTGATGCAATATAACGGGGATGATCTAACCTTCCACGAGAGAACATTTGACGCTTTTGAATGCCTTAAAGAGGCTCAAGGACAAATTTGACATAGCCTCACTTGCCCTGGAGTCCACAAGTCTGGTAAGAGGAATGGTGATTAGAGGCATTCCTTTTGATTTTTGAGCAACTAATTTTGCACAACTAACACCTGAAATGTGTAACACATAAAACAGATGGCAGTGACCAATGAATAATTGAGTATGCTTCCTTAAAATGACTGCTCAAAAAGTGAAAACAAATGATATGGCACTCTTTATCACATGCATCAGAGAACTACTAAATTCAAGCATATCATAGAGGTCTACATAAGATTTATATCCCCAGATTTAGGAAGAGAACATGATAATCTCTCTTACCAAAAAACTATAAATTCAGTAAATGATTACCAAATTAATGCCATTAAAACCACCTCCACAAGAGTCACGGAGATGGAACTGTCATGAGCAAGTCAACAAGTACTATCATCACCATGACTTCAACAAGAGGTTGTGCACCACATCTGAATTTACTTCACCAATCCCTCAAGACATGAAAACATTAAAAAATATATGATTTTGACAGAAACACTGTCATGTCATCTTTAAAAAAGTAGTCCTCACCACACTTCTAGTGCACAAAATAACTCATGTAGAATTTGAATTAGAGAGAACGGAGAGAAAGGAAAGAACAAGCCATTAACTGCTATGCTGGATACATGAAAATCATGATCATGATATCAAAACCAACCAGTGTTTCACTATGTGCATGTAATAACTCTGTTCTTTCAACTTTGGCAGTCAACTGTTTGCATTACCTCCATGATATTTAGTACTTACACTCATGTTAAGGTTTAAGCCAGAGAGAAATAATGCAACCACAATCTTTGATAGTAAATGATAAGTTAGCAAAACAATGTCAATAAATCTATAATGCCAAACGCTAATAACACAACTGCTGGTATAGGTCATTCAGTTAACGGTTGCGATGTCTAATGCCACCTACTCCCCTTTAAGAACAATAGCAAAGGGTGCAGTTATGTACTCAAAACTATAAAATTCCCCTATATATATATATATATATGTATGTATGTATGTATATATATATATATGTATGTATGTATATATGCGAATAACATACATATCCTATAGTACTTTTACTTTAAAATTTTCAAAGGAAAGAAGCAAAGAGTAGAGGTAATAAGAGTACTGGCTACCATCAGAGTTTGAATTCGCCTCTAGAACCAGCTTTAGATCTTCTGACTTGAGGGAAGCTACAAAATAATCAGAAAACTCTGACCAAGAGCCCCCTATTCCAATGATATCCCTCTGCATGGGATGTCAAAAGACAACAAATACTATAAATAAAAATACTGATCTTTCACAAAAATTAAGCAAATTTACATAATATTGCTTACAAGGGGGGGAAACTATTTGATATTCGGGATCAAATAACATCATGACAAAAATGTTTCAATTTTTACAATAAAGCAAAAATTTCCATTTTCCAGCAAAAAGCAGTTGTGTTTCATTTAACCTCTTAATCAAATTAAATCATTAGTGGGCAACATTTTGGCAAATTGCAACAAACTTTTTCCCTATTCACAATTTTTGTTTGAACCAACATTATGGTTCACATTTCTTTACTAAACAGAGAATGAAAGAAGAGAAGGTGAGTGAGGATGCTCACAATGTCCTCAAGCATGGAAACTGAAAGATGAGCTTCCCAAGTGTCAGAGTGGAAATCAGTGACATGAATTACAAGGTGAGAGGAATCAGGAGCATGGGCATGGAACAAAAAGGGACGCAAAGGACAAGAACTGTGAGCTGCCCACTCCACTCTGGGTTCACCAAAGATGGGATCAAAGTCTTCAAACGCCATTGCTAGTTAAATCGATGCTTCATTAGCTACCAGGCTGCTTCCACTGTGATAAAAACAAGTAACTCGAGTCAACTACACACAAAAACAAACACACACACATGTTAATAGAAGAAGAAATATCTAGGGTTTCTCTCCAAACCTTCATTATAATTTGTAAATAAGCGAGGCATGTTAAAATTCTAGTTCTAGTTCTGAAAAAGCACTACCACTGGGTATGGCATTTCCTAGAAAGAAAGGTTGTAACTTTAAACCAGAAGAGCCTCCTTCCCTTTCACTCTGCAGCAAACTTTGGAGCGTGGAAGAGAAATTGTTTTCCCTCTCGGCATTCACAGGTAGTGCTAATTTCGTTGTTTGGTGTCAGAACTCACGAGACGGAAGCAGCAAAAACCATGTTTGGATTCAAAGTCCGTATCGTATGAACGGCGCTTGTAACAAAGACATATAACTAAACGACCCTGTCTCGGGACCTAAACGACATTGCGGGACGGGGCCAAGTTGTAGTATAAGTATTTAATAATATTTTATAATTTAAAAATTATAAAAAAAAACTTTTTTACATATGTTAAAATAAACATATAACCAAGAGGGTAATGTAAATATTCAACAATATTTAATAACTTAAAAATTATAAAAAAAATAATGACATATATTATATTATAATATTATTAAGAATTACTATATTAAAAATATTATTATAAAATAAATTTTATCTCATCATAATACAATAACAAATATTAACATTTTAATATATTTAATAAAAAATAAATTTTAATAAATATGTGGGTATTTACGGAGCGGAAAGTATAATATTCATCCCTATCTATTTTATAAATACGCAGATATCCGCGAGGATATTCATTACAGGTATATGTGCGAATGCTCATAGGTGTGATTATTTTTAACATTCCTACGAGTGGTTTTTATCATGAATCACGCGAATGTAAACGTGGTAACTTCAACAATTATTTTGACTAAACCATCAATTTAATCATTGAAAGATTCACACACTTCAATTTGATCCATGAAAGAAAATAGTCCAATTAGTTTCTAAATGTGTTATTCATCTTTATGTTTAATTCTTCCATTACCATCTGTCATTTAATTCTAACAGAAACGCTAACGTGACAAATTAAGTGTTGTGTATATACAATGATATGCAGACAGAATAATTCATTTTAGTCCTCGTTTGATATCAATGATTTCTGGTTCGTTTGATTTACAGTTGAGTAGAATTGATTTTGAAAATCAATGGTTGAGATGAGCGATGCACACTTTATGAAACACGTTAGACGGAAGTGATTTAAAATCAATTTTGCAAAACCATGGTTTTGAGTTTTTCAACTCCAAACCAAACAGGCTATTCATATGTTTCCCCTAGATCAAAAAAGAAGAAAATGTGTCATATCAACACTTAACACACTCCAATTGAAGGGAGAGACTAATTACAAAAAAAAAAGTGGGAGGACGATTTAATAAAAAAATTATAGGGACTATAAGCAAGACTCACTAATTTTACAGTGACCAAAAATATATTTTACCCTTTTTTTAAAAAAAAAGGTTATTTCCAAGTAAAATTAAAAACCTCAAAGCTAAAGCAAAAAATATAATAAAAATTCCTTTTCAAAAGAAACTTTTCAAAAATTAAAATCAATCAACTCACTTATTTTTTTTAGAACAATGTGGCTTTGATTTCTCTATTATACTTGAAAGTATGTAGGAGTGGGACTTCTTCATCAAACCAAAATGAAATTCTCATAAACTTTTCCCTTCCATTTCAATATCAATATTTTATTATTTCATTGAAAAATCATAAATTTTAATCAATTTATTCCCTCTTCAATTTTTCATTTTAATAATTAATTCTCTCTTCACATTACATGATGTGAACACATCATTGGATAACAACGTAAAACTTTTTTATATTAACAATATATATCCAGTAAATCATAAGAAAAATTACAAGTATACCCTTTTTTTGGTGTAGAGGTTGAAGGAAGGGAGAGATAGGAAAAAGAGTAATATTATTTAATATTTACTACTTCTCCCTCATCCACTCTTATTCCCACAATGTGGATTAATCATGTTTTTCAAAAGAAAAAGGAGAAAGAGAAAGTGAGTGACATGATAAGTGATATAGTGAGAGTTGTATAAATAAATATGAGTAAATTTTCATTTCGATCTTTGAAAGATTTGGAGTTAGTCATATTAGTTCTTATATTTGTCCCTAACCTTGTGTTTGGATAGAATGATTCTACATTACTAGATTTTTTATGTTGAGTAAAAGAAAGAATTTCAAATGACAAATAGGAGGAATTTCAAATGACGCATATTGAGAAAGCATTTCAATGTTTCTATGTTATGTTTAACTTTTTAGATTATCATTTATAATTATTCTTTTACGTACTTAATTTATTCAATCATCATTTATAATTGATTTCACAATTTTGGGAGGGAAATTTTAATTTTTCCATCCAACAACACATAATAAAGATGGAAGAGTCATTCAATTTAATTAGTTTTTTCAACCCTTTTTTATGCCAATTTAAAATTCCATCCAGACATTTTTATAAGACACTTCTTACAAGTTTTTGTGACAAATTATATAAGGCATTTTACCATTTCAAGGTACGTAACATTTATTATCATTTTCCTTATTTGTTCTTATTGACTTTAACGTCCTTCTAATTATCAAATGATAGTGGAGTTAGTTAGTGATATTAAATAAGAGTAAAATTAAAAAGTTAAACTATTTTTTAAAACTCCAATATAATTAATTAATTTTAATCACTTTTTATTGGTATGTGTAATTCGGTTAAGTGAGTCTTATAGAAAAATAGGAGAGAATACCTAAAAAGGACTAGAGACTAAATTAAATAATTTCTCATCTTAAAAAAATATGTTTTTTATATTTTAATGGATTAATATTATTCACCCAAATCCTTAATAGACCAAATAAATAGATATAGATGTATATATATGCTGAAACATAAAAAAGAAAACAAAACAAAATGGGCCGCACGGTCCGCTCCGCACCTAAAGTAACAATGACAAGCAACTATGAAAACGGGAGACAGGTGCAGTTTGATCTTTTGATGATCAAATGGTTGCCATTTTTTTTGATAATTTTTTTTTTAAATTAAACGGCCGAGATCTCGTCCCGTTTTTTGCTTACCGAAGAGGATCTCGGCCCTGTTTTTATCAAAATCAAACATAAATTATATGTTTTCACTTGCAGCAAGTGAAGAAATTGAAAATTTTCCGGATGATGTCTGAAAAAATTTGAAGCTTGATGCGGCCTCTGACAGGGGGCACGAGTCGTTCGTTACGCTTTTTATTGTTGATCTTCTTCTCTATTTTCTGCTGGGAATCCACTCTCAACTTGGTATCCGCCATTGCCACTCGATCAAACAATATATGTATTTCTGAGGTTCAGGTGATTAGAGAAATCTGTCTTTGACTCTGAAGCCTTTTGTAATTGTGATATATATATATATATATAGACAGACATAGGGGTAATCTTTCAGTACCATGACTGTTATGGTACATCATGGACAACGTCATGATCTTTTGACAAGTTCTAAGATGGTTTAAATGAAAAAAATTCGGAAATGCATCATTAATTAATTCTACTAATGAGAATGAGATTGTGTAAGAAAATGATGTAAAACTAACTCTAATTATATAACAAAATTCGTGTAGATATATAAAGTAATTTGTATACATGTAAATATGTGAAATTTATATATAGCTGTACATGAGCTCTGCTATTTGGCTCAAACTATCCTCTATGGAAACAAGACGCGCGGCAGTGTATTATCCAATCTGATAAAAACAAAACAAAAATGCTTATAGAATGATCTCCCGTGGACCGTGGTTAAAAACCACCGTGAAATCCATTGATGTATTACGGAGAAAGAGTTAATTTACTGGCCATGAAATCCCACCAAGATTAAACAGGATTATCTCTCATATAGTCTTACAAAAATAGTATTGATAGAGGTTTTAGTGTGAAAAATTTTCATTTCATTTAAAATGGCTATACTCACAAAAAATAACAGTTTAATTATGATTTTATTCCCTATAATATCACAATTTTTTTATTTGTTCTTTATTTTTTTAAAAAAAATAATCCTCTAATAATGATTTTTTAATGGTCAATCTTTTCTTTTTTATAATTATTCTTTTAAATGATCCTTAAAAAGATCATGATTTTTAAATTAGTTCCCTATAATTATTTTTTTTCAAATAGTTTTTCATTTTTTATTATCTCAACACTTTATGATAAAAATTTAGAGTAATTATTTGAAAAAGAAAATAATTTTTAAAAGGGCTACTTTATAAAAAAACGTATGATAAAAAAATTGTGACATTTTAGGGATAAAAACTTAATTAAACCAAACAAAATACATGAGTGGCACTGGCCGGCAAGTTTTAGTGTTGTATTCTATTCACTAAGTATAAATATCTCGTTATAAATAATTATTTATTTGATATTTTTTAATTAAAAAATAAAATTGTTAGAATAATAGAATAATGAAAAAGAAAAGTTATAAGTATTCAAAATTATAGTAGTACTGAAAATTTGTTGAATTGCAACAATACATTGTGGCCGTATGGGTGAAAATAGGCTAGACCGTTCGTCAGGGACCTACGACTCAGCCTATTTAAGATCTAATTTGGATCGGCTTATTTAATAAAAAGATTAGGTCTAGGTTTTTAAAAAAAAAATTTAATTAAATGAGTCAGGTTTAGGCTTATTAAAAAGCCTAATAGGCTTGACAAACTATGCAGGCCAGACTTGGACCCTGGAAAACCTAGTTTGGCTCAGCCTACTTCCACCTTAAATCTTAACGAAGAGTATATTAATATATTGATTAATTTAATCCAATAAGTTTATAATTAAAAATCCTTATTTAAAAAAAAAAGATCCAAGCCCTTACATAAAAAAATTTGTATATGTACATGTGTGTGTTAAAATTGTGATAAGACATTGGCATCACTTATCCAAGTTTGCAAATATATATTTTATATTATTTTTTGTTGATTGGTGATGATCTTTTATAGATATTAATTTCCTTAATTGTTAAATTAAACATTTTTCACCAAGTACATCATATTGATGAATTTTCATAGATTTTTTTAAAAATATATAAATGTTCATCTATTTATATAAAAAATATTAGATCCACCACATACATGCATTTATAATTAAATTACACGAAATTTTATGTGAAATTCTTAATTTTTTATATTTTTTGAATTTTATTAAATTAGTTTTGGTTAATGTGTGTGTTTGGATGAAAAATTTTAGAATTTTTAAAATTGTGTTAGAAAATGTTGATTAAATTGTACGTATGAGAGAAATTGTGAATGGTAATTTAAAAAGTTAAACATAACATAAAAATGTTAAAATTCTCTTTTAATATGTGTCATTTGAAATTTCTTTTAGTTATCATAAAAATCCCTGTTATTTGAAATTATTTCTCTTACTATTTTAACACATGAAATCTAGTCATTTTAAATTACTCTATCCAAGTAGAAGGTAAGTTTTTGTTAGAATATATATATATATATTACCATAATTATAAAAAAAAAAAAAAAACTTCTCTTCTACGTTTAGGAATGACCACTATGACATCTATAATAACGATTTAGTTTAGTTCAAAACTCCATCAATAAGTCAAATGTGTGTCATATCATTCATCTCTTGATCTTTGATTCCATGAACCTATCCCGTTCTAGCTACTATCACTAATCTTCATCACTTTGTATATATTCATTGATCACTAACGAAAGTACACGGTTATTCTGACTCAGTTTGTCAATCTATATCATAGTAACATAGTAATTAAATAAAAGGGAATCAGTCCAACAAAGACGAGTTGTTACCTCGGAACCCCACATGCCAATGGTTCACTCCCATCCAACACGGACTTTGAGTGTGAGTTTGATTTACGACTTTGTTTGGTGATATTGTAGAAATGGGTAGAATAGAAGTGGGAGGAAAGAGAAATAGAGGTGAAATAGAGGATAAATAATGGTTGTTTGGTGTGAGTGAAATGAGTGAGAAATGTGAGAGTCGGTTGTTTGGTGTGAGTGAAATATGTGAGAGATAGAAGAAAAATAATCGATTTTTGATACAAAGTAATCAATTATTTTGACAAAATGATCGATTATTTGTATCAAATCACACAAAATAATCGATTATTGCGTGACCCCAACTCCATTTCTCTGCATTTCTCACCTAAATGGAAGAGAAATACAATTTACGTGGGACCCACCATTAAAATGCATGAGTCTATTTCCCTCCACTTCCACCCATTTCACTTCTCTTCTCCCCCATTTCCATAACACCAAACTGGGCTTAAATCATGTTTCAAATGTTAATCCTACAAACGTTATAAAAAATAATATTAAAATGGATTAATGTTTAAAATGTGATTTTAGGTGGAATCAAATACACTACGAGTCTCCAACCAACCACCACCAAAATATAAACTAGTTTTTCTCTTTTATGCAATTGAGCCGAGTCTTGAAATAAATTAAAGTTGATATATCCTTTGATTATTTGGCAAATAGTACTGATCAATATTTTCAGTATATTGTTTAAGGTTTCAAAAATAGAAAGAAATATTAAATAGAAAAATTTTCTAATGTATTTAATATTGTAATTCCAATTTTTTTAACAAAAATTTAGGACCGTAATTATATAAAGTGAGTTCTTTAATTGTCAAAAGTCAGTAACGTTTCCAGAGGGTTGATTGAACAATTGATCCGCGGCCAAAAAACATGTTTATGTTACCTTAATAGACTACAAGAACAAGTGACTGTGACAAAAGGAGGCAACAATACAAAGAACCATATCAGTGGACAAATGGACCGCAGGGGATTCATTTACATTGACCGTTTATTAAGCATGTGTGAAATATACACAAATAAGAAAAATGATTAAATTAATCTATAGAGTTTTATAATTTTGTCCAAATTTTTAATTACGTCATTATATTTTTAAAAATTTTAAAGTGGTCATTCTAGTTTTTAAGTTTTGCAATAGAGGTTAACGTACTATTGTAATCTATATAAGGCATTGTTTGTTATGGTTGATTTTTGAGAAAGAGAAGTACGAGAGAGTAAATCAGAAGAGAGATACGGGCACCACCTCGTTGTTTATAGGGAGAGAGAGATTTTTTTTCTCCAAAAAGGTGATGGACCCACACGAAATTGATTCTTGCCACTAAACCCTAAACCCTATGTGCAATTTTTTTTTCAAGTGTAGTTCTGTCTTTTTATATTTTTACACATTTTTTCACTCTCATTTCTCCACAACCAAACAACTATAATAATTAATTTCTCTTTTATTTCTCTCATATTTTTCTAATACCAAACAATATTTATTTCTACTCCATTTTTCTAATTTTTTTCTCTTCATTGTCTCTCTTTTTCCTATTTCTCTCTTCTCTATTTCTTTCTTTAAACCAAAAACAGAGTAAGTGTCTTGACACAAAAAGTCAATTAAAATAGATTATTCAACAAATACTTACAACCGAATTTAAAGTATAGTAAATAAAAATATTAAATAAATTTAACTGTTTTCATAAATTAAAGTAGTAAATATATGTAAACTATGATCGGATTCATTTGCTCACTATCAAATCACACGAGTCAGATTGTGAAGATAAAAAAAAAAAAAGAAAAAAAGCCACCACGCCACACTTCGATAAAAAAAAATGCATCAATATTATTGAAACATTAAATATTAACTATTTTGAAATGAATATGAAAATACGATGATCACATGAATTTGTGGAAGCCAACTTTTTTGGGCAAGAATTTGAAGAAGATATCTATCCACTTTTTGGAATGCAACGAATATAGTTACTTTTGACTTCTGAAAGTTTCAATTCAACGAAATAGCTAGGTGTTGATTGCCTTTGACGTAAATGGATACCTGCACATGTTTATACTTTATATATATATATACAAGAAATAATATTGTTTTGCATAATATTTTTTTTTCTCATATTAAGATCCACATTTTAAAAAGTTGAAATTTTGTTATTTTCGTCATAATAATAACTTGCTGTAATAAAATTTTTATTTTATTATTAATTCATGTGATTAAGTTTTTATTTAATTTTTATGACAATTATTTTATTATTTTGAAGATTAAGGTATTTTAAAATTTTTGTCATTGAGGTACTTAATAATTTTAAATTTTTACTATAAAAGTTACGACCGTGCTTGTTTTTCCAATGGTGATAATAAAAAAACATTTGAGATGACTCGGGTAGCGTTTGCTAGATGAACGAAACAGGGCAAAATTAAACAGAACAAATAGAATGTAAGAAGACAAATAATGTCTTGTGCATTGTGTTTGATAACTATAGAACAAAACATGATTATATATTCAATCTCTCTCTCTCACACACACACATCCTTATTACCCTATTTAGTATTTAATTAGATATTGAAAATTTGAATATTGTGTGTTTGGCACTGGCAGGGAGTGTAAGACAGTGATGGGGTGTCAAATAGTAGTGGCAATGATGGGGGTGCCCAATAGCGGCAGCGGAAAGGGTGATAGGTAGTGATGATTGTGGTGGTGGTGGGGTGTCACACGATGGTGGTAGTGATGGGGAGTGTTCGGATGTGGTGATTGCGATGGAGAATGTTTTGGCAGTGGCGGTGGTGGAGGGCGTTGGGCAGTTACGATGTTGGACTGTGTTTGACGATGACAGGGCAATTGAGGGTGTTGGGAAATAGTGGTGGACGATATATAGGTTGGTGACGCGCGGGTAGCTATGACAACGGTTGAGGATGTGACTGGCGATAATAATTAAGATTTTTTAGCAATAGTAGTGATGGTGGTGACAGTAGTGTAGGGTGCAAGGCGACAATATATATGGCAGTGGTGAAAAATATTAGGTGTAGCGATGGAGGGAATTGCAATTTTGGGAGGAAGGTTATGAGAAAGCATGGTAGCTTTGTCAATAAAAAATTAATAATAAGACATTCTATTATGCTTTCTTTGACTCCACCCCTTTTCAGGGGATCAAATTGTACCACTATTTTAATAATATATTCAGTCTTGTTCCACTTTTAAAATACTTCAAACATAAAACAAAATATATATGTATGCATGACAATGATGCGGGTTGGGGTTCGGTTTCGCTCTCCTTGACTCAGCCTCCACGAAGGTCGGGGCGGGTTCAGGTTTGGGTTCGTATTTAAGAAAGACGAATATAAAATTATGAAACTCAATTTCATCCTCACATGTCCCATAAGATTTAAGGAAACTCATGAGAATCCCACATACTCTATTTTTTTTATTTGTTTCTTTAATTTTAATAATTAAAGTGCATATTTTTAAATAAATCATATATATCTAATACATTCTAAATATATGAAAATAGAGATTGAAAATCTTTACAAAATAAGAAATTTAGGAATTATATTATATTTTAAAGCAAATATGTAAGTTTTTTTTATATTATTTAACTAGTATTATAATTAAATTTATTTAATTTTTATATCGGTATGGATATTTGCATCCCCAATCCCGCTCCCTCCCCTGTCAAAATTATGTTGGGATTAGGGTTGGGTTTTCTTTAAATTTGGTCAAGTGGGTTTTTCCCATCAAAATAGGGCGCGGTCGATACACACATGTTCGAGTTTAATTGTGATATCTACCTATATGTTTCGTTCTGACATTTCTATCAAATGTTACCTTATAATTATAATGTGTGCAAGAAACATAAATTATATTAATGTTAAAATCTTGCTCTAAAAAGTGAGACACTCACTTTCTTTGCTTTCTCATTTAGAGTGCAACATGTCATTTTCTATATTTTCTTTTTTTTTTAAGTGTGTCATTCACAGACCTCCTTTACAAAGATTTTTTAACATTTCTTCAACTTTTTCTCAATCTCTTGAAATATGATATTTTAAAATCTAAATATTTATTATTCTAATTTTTACCTATTTTTTCCATTCCAGATCTTTTTATTAATTTAAATTTATTTTTTAATATTACCAATTAGTCACATATAATCCTCAATTAATAATAATAACAATAATAAATGATTGATTTTAAAAATGTGAAATATTTGATATTGATTAGTATTTTAAAACTTAAACTTTGTGAAAGGATATGATAATTTTAGAATTATATGAAATATTATGGATTGAATAATATTTTTAAAATAATTAATTTTTATGAACTAATAATTCAGATTCAAAATAATTATTCTTTTTCAAATTAAATCCTTAATTCAATTTAATTACCTCTTAATATGTATATATTAAATTATTTCTTTTTTTTTTTTGTGTAAACCATATGTATCTCCTATTACCAGAAACAATCATATTTGGGGCTTAGTCAAAATTATTTCATTTAAAATCTAACATTTACATCATATTTTAATATATATTTTGCGTGTATATTGTACAAGACAAAATTTTAGTTATAATATATTTTTAACATAAATACATTAATATTAAACACGTTGAATCTTCGGATAAAAATGCATCAAAATTTTTGAAATCTTAAATATTTTGAAGGTGACGTAAATTTGTGGAAGCCAACTATTTTTGTCAAGCATTTGAAGAAGACATTTATCCACTTTTTGGAATACAACGAATATAGTTATTTTTACTCCTGAAAATTTCTATTCAACGAAATGGGAGCTGATTGTCTTTGTGAATGGATCCGTGCACATACATATGTTTTAATTTGTTTTGGCTGTCTGACAGCAAAGGTCAACTGAAGAACTATTGACAATTCTATGCCTTTAGATAATTTGATTTAACACGACTAAAAAAATAAATTTAATTATCCAACATGGACCATTTAGATTAAGATATCAACAAATATGAACCATTTATATATTTTATGATTTTAATTGATGCATCAATAAAAAGTCACATGTGTCTTCGGTATTATATCTCACATTCTAGTGTATGCAAAGTTGCTTAATTGATTCAACTATAAGCACAATGTTTTTATTATCTAATAAAAAAAATACACCTTAATAACGTTAGTGAATTTACTTCTCAAATGTTTCATGATTATTGTGTAACTATTGAAATTGATGTTAGGCATCTTACAATACATGTTCATACACAAAATACACTTGTGGAATCAATTATATAATTTCTAAATTTAATTGCAATATCATGACTTATTAGGGAAAAACTTTTCATTTCTATTTGGATACATACAACTTTACATGTTACTAGAAATATCGTGCAAGGTTGCATGGGTTTATTTATAATTGATAATTATATTGTTATATGAGTAAATTTTAAATATATATACACGCGCACACACACACATATAATGTGTACTAATTAATTATTTTCTCTGTCGTATGTTGTGTGTCATATATTCAGAAAAATGTGTGTTTTCATTTTCCAATCATATCTTGTGAAAGATTCATCAACATTAGTGGACATCCTCCTAAAAAATATCAGTAATATGTAAGTTTATAAAAGTAATTTTTATGATACATGATTTTATCGGAGTATTTTTTTCCCTCAGTATAAAGGTTTCAATGTGAGTGTTCTTTATATACACACAGAGTATAAGAAAGTGAAAGGAAATGATGGAAGGTGAAATGTGACCATGTTTGTTTTAATAGGTTAATAAATAATATTTAAATATGCTAAAATATTTTTTATTATTTGTGTTATCTAATAAATATTTTAAACAATGGGCACAGGTTAATAGGTATCTTAACATATTAATTAGTCGTCCAGTATATGAAATAATTGTAATTATGTATAGTTATGCGGTTATACACACACACTTATATATAGCATAAATATATATAGGTCTTATCAATATAAAAGAAAATAACCCCCCTCCTCCTCCTCATCATCACCACCACCACCACCACCACATCATCATCACATCACTCTTTAATGTAATATGTTATTAAAATAAATAAATTACTACAATATTTATTCCATAAAATTTAAAAAGAATATTTTTGGTACGGTGAGATCTTTCTATCATAATGTTAAACATCTTTTCAACTTATGTTGTTCTTGCTGCTATTTTATCTATTCAATATATAAAGAAAAATAAAAAATAATTTTAATTGTCTAATTGTCATATTTAATTTTTTTGGTGCAATGTATTTTGTCATTATTTGTGAATAAAGTTATTAATATTGATTATAAATAATTTTATACATAAAATTTAAATATTAAAATTACGTAAACAAGTATTATTATTATTATTACTAGCGGAAAGACAGGCACTGCCGTGCCTGTCTATCCGCATTTTTTTTTGGGGAAAGACGTAAAATTTATATATTTAAATTTTTAAGTATCTCATATAATTAATTTATATGAATAAATTAAAATTATATTTAACATTCTAAATTAATCACAATGTAAAATGTAAATGCAGTCTGTATACATTTAAAGGTAAATAAATACAATTTATATTCAATAGTTAAATAAATATAAAGAATTAAACTAAAAAAATAAATGATATCTGCATTTAAGATAATATAAAATAGTATTGTTTATTTACAATTCTTATTTATTTGTCAACTCCGTCCCTTCCTTAATTGGGAGACCAAACAGTGAATGAATTCCAGGAACATTTTTTTCCTCCCTGCATTTTAGATGAAAAACTTATTATGTCAAATATTGATAGTTAAACCATTTAAAATTTTTCATTAAATTTAAATAACAATGAAGCAGAAACGTTAGACACATCATGTAAATTAATATAAAATGCACTCAAAACCATAAATATTTTATGCATTCTATTAATCTCATGATTAAACAAATATAATAATTGTACCTTATTTAACAAAGTGCAAGTATTGCATTGCCATTGTGCTCCACCAATTGTGTCATTGGCCTTGGCAGATTGAAAGCCTGAAGTTTGAATAGATCTATTAGAAGGTCCACTTGAACTTGTATTCTCCTGTATGAGTGTCACCCCCGTGCAGACTTTGATCCACACCACATGTCATCATGCAGTCTCCTTTCAGCAGCCATTGTAACAGTAAATACAGTAACTATTGAGTTGTAGCTATTATTAATTTATTCAACCATGACTATTGGCTGATTTATCATATTAAAGGCTTATAAATGTAACAACGTGAAACAAAGTAAATCATCTATATCATGTGCATTGTAAAATCACCGATAAAAAAGATTTAGGCTTAAACATAAATATCTTATGTTGTCCATAATAATTTAACCTAACAGTTCATATTTGGGTGAGCATTATGTGTATAGTAGAGAGGAGGTTGCAATAAAAATAAAACTAAGAAAGAACAAAAGATAGAAAAGAGAAAATTTTGGTAGACTGGGAAAAGAGAGAACATAAGACAGTATAGAGCAGAATCTGTTGTCTCTATTATTTTGAACTATGGAACAGATTCAAGTTTAAAAAAATCAGAGCAAAACTCTCAATCAGATAGAAGAACATGTCCATGTTCCTGCACTAAATCACCACCACATTGGTCCCTTTAAGTGTTACTTGAACATACACATCTTTTCTTTATCTTTAGTTCAACGGCCAGGCAAGTCATATTTGTCATGCCTATTCCACATATGTAAGTGATGGAGAAAATAGGAAATAAAAGATCATTACAGCAGCCTGCAATGCTCATTCAATAAGTGCAAACTCTTAAGAAATTATGCAGTAGAAGTCCAAAAAAATGGTTCCAAACATCTCAATCAGATTGACCTAACTCTTAATGATGGTAATGATCAACAATAAAGAATCGATATTATATGAAGCTATTCCACTTAAATGATATACAATATAGAAGTTTACCACTTCAAAGAGCATCTTTATCTCTGGCTCAGCCAACTGTGAACCAACCTTCCTCATCCCAGCCTTCAGTTCCTCGTATGTTACTCTACCATCTTTGTCAGTGTCCATCAGTGTAAACATATCTTTGATTATTTCTACCTCTTCAACAGATAAATGCTCTGCAATTACCTGGGTAGCATTCATTCAAAGAAAGCCTAATCACTAAAATTTCAACTTCCTTATTATTTCAATCATACAGAGATTTGAGCCAACAATCAAACATAAATGTAATAAATGCTAACCCGCAGAGCTTTCTTTTTGAATCTATTCATCACAGAGAACTGCTTAAGCCTTGACCTTACAATATCTCCTAATGGAACATTTGGAGTTTTCTTTGCATTTTAAGTGTTAGTCCAACATTCTAATCCATTCTATGCCCATTCTGACAATTTGTTTCTACTCTAGTAATATCTATTTTCATCAATATTACTGTCACTACTTGAGGGATAGTAGCAATGTGACAATCCGTGAAACGGGAGAGTATATTGCAGAGTTAAATCTTCACCCAGAAGTTATTGCAAGAGTGAAGGTGAATGTCTATGCTAACTAAGCACCAATATGTTTTGAAGTTCGATATGCTAAATATATAATTTGGAGATTAGCAACTTGCATCAGTTCAAGGTGCATGCATAACCATCTTATGATGATAAAATCTTTATACTTCAAGCTTCATGCGTTATAAGACCATCTCACCTTAGCTTATATTCTTTTTGTTGAGCGGAGCAGTGTGAATGAAATAGCTAATTAACAGAGATAAAAACTTGCTAAATAGTGTGAATGGTGCAGAAGACAAACAAAATAATTTTAAAAAAAAACCTACTCATTCCACAAAAGCATAACTAATAGGGAAATACATAAAATAATTATTCTCTGCTATGTAAAAGTATATGACCCTTTGCCATTTAAGTAAATGTCATTTTGGTGCATTGTTAGATCAAGCAATGCTCCCTTAAAATAATTATTCTCTGCTATTTCTCAACTTAAGGTGATCTACACAGCATTATAATTAAGGAAATTGTTCAAATATCTGGTTTTGCCAAGTTTGGTTGGAGAAAAGATTTTATGAATAAGTCTTGAACAACAGATTTTATGGATTGTAACATTATAGATTACCAAAAGAATAGATATAGGTATAGTTTATTTTAATTCCATATTTTTCTTTCTTAACCCTTAACTATTTCAATTGTTAAGTGTTCTTTCATGTAAGACACAGTCATGATGCATCATTGAAACAAAGAGAGAATTGAATTCAACAAAATAGTATGATAAAGAAGATCACCTCTTCTCTGAGAATACATAGGAGGACCTCTCATTCTCTGCCCCAAGAACAAATTCTGGTTTTGAATTGCGTTTTCTTTCATAGATTTGGCAAATAACAAATCCACTCTTTGTCATCATCAAACACCCTGAAGCACAACCACAAAAGGCAAATTACTCAACTTAAATTATCAAGAAAAAATAAAATGAAAAAAAACAGATAAATGCTATCCCAAGCAGGAATTGATGAGAACTTAATACAAAATTAGGGACTTTGGAAGCGGAAAACACAAAGTGTAATAAATAATAGATTCCGAAGTTTTCTAAAATGGATTGAAGAGAATCAGAAAAATAGATAGTAGATCCAGAGAACCATAAAGAAAACACACTACTTAACCGTGCATCCGGGCACCACCGCTCCCTGCCGTAGGCGCCACCCACATCCTGACTGCAATCAGCCATTGTCTCCTCCCAAGTCACCTGCAACCACAAACAGAGAACCGGGAAAGGGGAAAACCAAAAAAATAAAACACACGGAGTATTAGAAAAGAAGCAGAAGAGAAGGAAGGAGAGGAATCGTATCCTCCCAAGTCCCAAGTCACCTGCCACCGCCGATCAACCGTCTCACGCCGCCTTTAGCCTTGCCATGGCCGCAGTGCTGCATTATTACGATCCCGACTACATCTCCGCTTTCTCCGTTGCGCCGCACGCAGCCCTCCTCGGCGTACGCTTTTCTGTGGTCCAACCACTGTTGTGCCATGCAAGACAACCTTACCGTGGACGGCCGCGCGCGATTCGATCGCGGCTCACCACCACCTTCGTTGCGCCCCCCAGCCCCTCTCATCCCTTTTCCTTGTAAAGTGAGTGTGAGATACAGGGAACGAAGAATCTATAAAACCCATTCAGAGACAAAAACAAAAGTTATCTTGAGAGGAAAATGAACAATTATTTTACAATCAGAAACCGTACGTAGTGGGTGGGGGTAAAATGACCAAATAACACGACACAGGTGGTTACTATATCAGGGGATAGTTGTCTTAATAAGGGTATTTTGGGTAAGGAAATGTGGAAACGAAAAAGGGTCTATCGGCTTTATTATTAGTATAGATAAAAGAACCACAAAAAAAAGAACTAAGAATTTACCAAATTAAAAAACACGGCTTGCTAGTTGTCAGCTTTGCTCACTGAGAGTAGCCACATCCAAGTAATAACCAAGCTGCATATTCACCAACAAAGTCAGCAACAGAATTTGTGAAATGATCAAGCATAAATGCAAATAGAAGAATTCTTTACCTCAGAACCTAGTTCAGCTAAATCCTTGCCATCATTCAAAGTAGGAAAAATGAAAAGTATTCCAGCTGTATGAGTTTAATAAAGTAAATGAGAGTGGGTCATTGAAATTTGGCAGAAGAAGAAATGCACAGATTCAAGTAAATAAACACAAAATTAGTTTATACTGCCAAAATGCAAGTACATGTGATTATTAAGAAATAATGTATCACAGCAAAGCAGCACTAATGCAATGAACTCATTAAAAAATCTAACAAAGGGAAAATGCTAATATGCAAATATAAACAAATATGAGGGCCTGGTACAGTCTGCAGCTTACCAGAAGGCCATAATACTTGATATCTGTATGATACCGCTTCTTTGAAAATTGCAATAACCCATCAGAAATCAAACCAAGTCAAATTTAATTCACTTATATTTAAAAATAATTTAGAATATAAAACATAACGTAAAATTTCACTGTCCTAGAGATCCTTTTAGCTAAAGTTACTAAAATGGTTTCATTGAATGATATGACCAAGTCTAAGTAGCATATTTCAGAGGTTGAGTCATCAATGTAAGCAAACTTACCACTATATTCAATACATTAACTTATGTCAAAAAGGGAAAAAAGGATTTCAGAGTTGTAAAAGGAGATGAGGAAGAGGAGAGATAGAGACAAAAAGAACCTAAATTTCCAAAATAATAGTGGTCCAGTTCATGATGCTAAGATCAAGTTATAGACCATTTCAACAAATAATAGCATTGCAAAATGAAACACCTATGACCTTGGCTAAAGACTCACAAAGAGAACAACCTGTTTCAGAAGCCAAGCTGTCAGGGGGAGACATGCAGACATAACAGAATACAAAGTGACCAAAGTAGTGAAATTGACTTTCTATTCTATTGTGTACATGCGTCAGGGTATCAAAGAATTCTCAACATCATAGTGCATGAGGAAGAAGAAAAATTAAGCATAGATCCATATCTATTGAGAAACGATGCAAAAAAGACAGCGGAAGAACTATACAAAAAATAGAAGACTGAAATCATATAACCAGACAATATAGAGAAACTCCACAATGCATGAAAATAGAAGATCTATAACTGTAGAAGTACAAATTGATGGATGTTCATATATTAAATACAACTAAATGACCAAATTTTATAGAAGAAAAAACCCACCAAATGATATAAAATATATCATTCTATCTGTTGGACACCCAAAATAATGGCCAGACCATATTCAAATCCTGAGATGACTTTAACCTGTAAAGAACAAACAAAATTTAAAAAACGTAAAAAGGAAAACAAAATCTTACCTAATATAAATAACTCCCTTCTGTTGGCCACTTCTAATCTTATTGCCTATAATTCAAAATCTTGATGTGCATAATAGAACCTAAGAAAAATATATCTAATATAACACTATTCAAACGTTGAACAAAGGAAATATATATCTAATTCAATATTGTGCACAATCCACTTCATGAACATCATATTCTTTCGATTTGCCCAATTGCAAGATACATAGAAAAGCTACCATCCTATTGGCATTCACATTGATAGTGCTCAAACCCAAAGACTCGTTAGAACAATACACTTAAATCGTTGGTCACCCTTATAACTTTGGATGTTTACAGTGAGATAAATGTAAGTTTATATTCTTTCAACTTAAATTGGGCAACATCTCTTATTCTAAAAATTTCAATACCAAAAAATGGAAGGAAAAAATAAACCATAGATATGCTCAATGTTGTGAGCCTTCAAAACACATGTGAAAAATGGGTATTCCATCCAAAGCACACACTTAAAAAAGAAACCAAGTAACCATTATGCACAACATTCACTATCTACAGGACAATTTCAATTCATTCATTGTTGGGATCAAATATCAGGAGCTGAAATTTTAGGAATTTACCATTCAGAAAAAACAGGCAGCATTTGTGGATAGAAGACAACATTTGGTCCAGTGTAGAATGTAAATCAATAGAGCTATTTCCATACCTCATTTACATGAAACTGTTTCACATGAATAACTAAGCTTATGTCTTGAATTCTATCAATAAGAAACTGTTTCACATGACCTGATATTATTTGACCCGTTAGCATATAATGCCTGGATCACATTATGTTTCAATTTGAATAGCCGATGAGAATGAAACAAAACCCAACCAAGTACTTTTTCATTGTCTCTAGACTCTCCATACTATACCATGTTTTCCCCTTATTCCTCTGATATTCCTTATCAGATTGACTTCTGCTTAATAAAGAATCGGTTAAATAGAAATCAAGACTCATATTGAATATTATGTTTCAATCTTCATGTTGATGCAAACATTAAAATTTTCCATTGATTGTAAAAGATAGCATAGGAGTAGAAATTTCAATAAACTTCATAGTTACCATTTTCATTATCCAACTCGATCATGTTCATCTTAATTAGTCTTCCTTACATCAGTGTCCAACTCCCTTTCAGTTCCAACATCAGTGAGAACACTAATCCCATCTATGCTAAAACAAAACTTTGTAGTTAAAATACATATATATCAGATATGAAAAAGAGAATTCAGATATAAAATAGATACCAAAATGTATTTTTTTGGTTCTTTGGTTAAGGTTATTAAATAAGTAAAAAGATGATATTTAGAATGTATACAACATTCAAATCAGATCTTTAACATCATTTTTTAAAATAAGCAAATGGTTGCATCTTATAAATCGTTAAACTTTTCCCAGGTAGGCATAAAAACTCATTACTTTCCCACACAGAATAACGGATTTGATCTAGTGTGCTAATTATTAATAGTGTTCATGCTTTGATAATATATGCATCCATTGCAAAGAAAACAAAAAAAAAATGATTCAGAATATTATAATTATATTGACAAAGAAAAGAACAAAGTTTGAAGGTTACATCCTGAGAATAAAAATATATATTTCATACACAAAAGGTAATTTTAAAGACAAAGATGAGTGATTACCGGTCTTGGTCATGTCAAGGGATGAGATTCTTGCAGTATGTTATGTTCCTCTTGTGCTTAGTTCCTTCCTGGACACTAAATCTGCATAAACCTTTAGGAACGACTATATATGTGACCCTCCCACTTGGTTTCTCCACTCCCCTTGATTAGTGTAATGCTCTAGCAGGTACCCCTCTGGAATTGAAGGTCCATCAAAATCCACCTCCATTTGACGATTTTATTTCTCAAAAATCTATAAGATAACTTTTCACTCCGTAGCATTAGAAAATTTATAGAGGAAGACGCAGTATGAAAAGTTTAACATGGAGATATGAAAGATGAGCCATCAATTTAGAAGAAAAAAGACAACATAAAATAGAATTAAAATATTTTGTTCTATAACACTCTACGCTCTCTTCCAGTCTTCCCTAAAAGAGTGAAATCAAGGTTGACAAAACAAAACACCAAACACTGCCTACATACAGAATCACATTATCACCCACAATCAATCTACACAGTAAAGAAGTGACACAATTTTCAATCGCCACTTCACAGTTCCAAAATCAAGGGGTCAAAAGCAGAATTGGAGTGATAGAATCAAACCTCGTTAACTTCTTCGGGAGGAGGCGAGGGGAAGAACTGCTTGACCATATTGAGATCGACGGCGAGGCAATACCAATTTGGGGGCAAGCGAAGAACGCGAGGCCAAGAAGAACGTTGAGGAGGGCCTTGCAAGAAGCGCAGGTAAGCCACCAGTACGGCCATTGACAGCCATGAACGCCACCCCTCACCAGTCACGCCGCCGTACTCTGCGCTGCTGCCACCGCGAAACGAGGCCAAGAACCACCCCCTGAGCCGCGCCCAAAACGCACACCGTCTGTACCATGCAACCGCGCCCCGCCGAGCCTCCCAGCGGCCACCGTCTATCCCACCCCGTCGCATCCCATCCATGGCTGCATCCCCCTTTGTCTCCTCGGTCACAACCGCTCTGCCAACCACCATCTTCAAATCTGCCAACATCCACGACCTCTGTCTTGTGCAGTAACTACCATCTTCAAATCGTGGGATTTGGATGGGAATATGTTTTCTCAGAGAGGGTCGTGCGGAGGAGGGAGGAGTCGAGGGAGCGAGGGAAAGTGATAGTGAGATTATTGAATTGTTGTTCTCTCTTGATTGTGTGTATACGTGAGATTGTGATGCGTTTATTTTCCTGGGAGAAAGGGAAAAAGTAGGGGGCTTTGGGCGGTTATGCGGTTCCAGAGACACAAAAGAAATGGTGGAGTGGGTGGGTTAAAATTACCAAATGACGTGATGGAATAGCTGGTTATTATATCAACGCGCAGTTGTAATAAGGGTATTTTTGGTATGTAAAAGTGGAAACCAAAATTGGGCTATCGGTTTTATTAATAGTATAGATATAGATTATTATTATTATTATTATTATTATTATTATTATTAAAATTTAGATGTGTGGTTTTATATATACACACACGCTTACATTGCACAAAATACAAATATAAATCTTAATTGGAATAGGTAATATACGATATGCATTAAATAACAATTATGAATATGAAATAACTCTCCTTCTCCTCCTCCTCATTCCCATCATCATCCTTTATTCCATAAAATTAAAAAAGAGTAAAATATTAATTTGGTCCCTATAAAATCATTGAGATTTGAAATTGGTCCCTCCAAATTTTTTTCTTTTTTTTTCATCCTTTGAAATATTTTTCGTTTTTTTTTCCGTCCCTGCCGTTAAATGTTGAATGGAAAACGCTGACGTGGCAAACTCCTCACACTGTGGCAGATGACATGGATATTGTTTTATGGGTAAAATATTAATTTGGTCCCTGTAAAATTATTGAGATTTGAAATTGGTCCCTCCAAAATTTTTTCTTTTTTTTTCATTCTTTCAAATATTTTCTTGTTTTTTTTGTCCCTGCCGTCAGTTTTGGATGGAAACTGCTGACGTGGCAAACAGAATACACAGTCAGCTATCCTACGTGGCATTTTTTCTGCTGAGATGGATATCATTTAAAAAATCATGTGAACTGCACGTGGGTCAGCATTTGACCTTGTTATTGAGAATCCCTACACATTTGCCAATCAAAGGATCGATTTTCTTCTTCTTCTCCCCTCCGCCTTGCATCTGACTTGGGGCTGACAAAGATTAAGCACGGCGGAGGGGAGAAGAAGAAGAAGAAAATTGATACTTTGATTGGCAGATGTGTAGGGATTCTCAATAACAAGGTCAAATGTTGACCCACGTGCAGTTCACATGATTTTTTAAATTATATCTATCTCAGTAGAAAAAATGCCACGCAGGATAGCTGACTGTGTATTCCGTTTGCCACGTCAGCAGTTTCCATCCAAAACTGACGACAGGGACAAAAAAAACAAGAAAATATTTGAAAGGATGAAAAAAAAGAAAAAAATTTGAAGGGACCAATTTTAAATCTCAATAATTTTACAGGGACCAAATTAATATTTTACCCAGAAAACAATATCCATGTCATCTGCCACAGTGTGAGGAGCTTGTCACGTCAGCGTTTTCCATCCAACATTTAACAGCAGGGACGAAAAAAAACGAAAAATATTTCAAAGGATGAAAAAAAAAAGAAAAAATTTTGGAGGGACCAATTTCAAATCTCAATGATTTTACAGGGACCAAATTAATATTTTACCCAATTAAAAAATATGATATTTTTTATACGATGAGATCTTTCTGTCATAATGTTAAGCATCTTTTCAGCTTATGTTGTTCTTGCTATTTTATCCATTCAATATATAAATCAAAATAAAAATAGTTTTATTTGTCTAATCATTATTGAAAAAAACTCATTGGAATATAAACAAATGAAATTATGCATTTATCGTGATTTTTTTAAAGTTAAACTAGACATTTAATAGAATAAATCAATAGATATGACCCTAATTATTACATATGCATTTAATATAAAACTCAAATAAATTTTACAATATATATAGATATAGATAGATGACATTAATCTGCATAAGTTCAATAAGTTATTATAAGCACCGCCCTTTACAGTTAGATTTTGTTTTTGACATCAACCTAATATTTCCTATTTTACAATTTTTCGACGTGTAGTATATATTCCAATTGCTCCATTATAATACTCTAAGTTCTGTTTAGTTTAAACGAGGGGAAGGGAGGGATTTAATGAAGGGGAAGGGCAAAGGCGGGGGGCAATATTGGGACTAAGGGGCCAGCCATGCCCCCCTTAACTTTTTATATTTTTTAATTTATATATAAATAAATATATTTGACTAAATTTTATATAATAAAAGTCCATTAAAAAATAATGGGTAAAATATCATTTTAGTCCCTATAAAATACCCAAGTTTTGATTTTCGTCCCTGGAAAATTTTTCTTTTTTATTTCATCCTTATAAAATATTTATGCTATTTTTTTAGTCCCTAAAGTTGATTTTATTGTTAATTGTGGATGTTTCCAATGTCCATAATAGTCAACAATACTTTAGAAGTACCCTAGCACATTATATAAGAGTGTTAGCTTCCTTAAACTCATATAGAGAGTCAAATTTCAAGGTCAATTTGAGCTGGAATTCTTTGTATATTTCCTTATTCATATATATCACAAATAGTCTTTGAATGTGTTTAAAGAGACAAACATTGTTGTATAATGTGCCGGAGTACAATACATATGACTACTAATTGTGATGGACGTTCGACACATTTGTAATTAATAGTGAAATCAACAGTAGGGACTAAAAAAATAGCTTAAATATTTTATAAGGATCAAATAAAAAAGAAAAATTTTCCAGGGACGAAAATCAAAATTCGAGTATTTTATAGGGACTAAAATGTTATTTTACCCAAAAATAAATATACAGTGTGTGTTTGAGTCTAATACATATTTATTAAAAGAGAAATTATCAAGAAATTTAGTATGGATTTGATTATAGATGGACTTCGCGACATAAAGGAACGTAGAGTTCTTCTATAGTTTGACTTTTTTAGTTACTTCAAATTTATCTGTTTTTTTCTTTGGCTTTATTTTATATAGTCATCTTATATTTTTTAACAACTTTATTTATTTAGTAATAATATTTATATTATGACTCACACTTCAATCTACTAGTTTTTTTGGGTAAAAAAACTTTTTAATCCTTATAAGATACTCGACTTTTATTTTCGTACTTGGAAATTTTTTCTTTTTTTATTTCATCCTTATGAAATATTTAATCTATTTTTTAGTCTTTGTTATTGATTCTACTATTAATTGTGGATGTGTTGAATGTTCATCACATTCGGCAATCTCATGTTCAGTACCATACCACATTATATGACAGTGTCAACCTTCTTAAACTATTTTCGAGCCAAATTTCATGCCCAATTTGAATTGAAATTCTTTACACATGTCCTCGTTCTTATATCTCACATACAATCTCTAAATGAGTTTAAGGAGGCTAAAACTGTTGTATAATGTATCAAGGTACTTGACATAGAACTGTCGACTGTGATGACCATTCACCATATCCACAATTAATAAGTGAATCAAAATAGGGACTAAAAAAATACCTTAAATATGTCATAAAGATGAAATAAAATAAAATTCCAATGAAGAAAATTAAAACTCGAGTATTCTACGGAGACTAAAAAGTTATTTTACTATTTTTTTAAATCAAAACATCTTTATATTTGGCCCCCTTTGATTTAAGATCCTGGCTTCGCCCCTAGGGAAGGGGGTGAGGGGAGGGAGGTGAGGTGATATTTTATCTTGTTTGGTTCGAGGAGGGGAGGGGATAAAGCCTTTATTGTTTGGTTCATAAAGGGAGGGGAGGAAAAATAAAACTAATTTACTTTCATACCCTTTAGCTTTTATAACATTCAACTTTATTAATATGAGAAGTGGGATATGTAAGTAATTTCGATTGTTTTACTTTAAAACCCCCCCTCCTCCCCTCTAAATCCCCGACTTTTGGAGGGGATGCAAAATGCTTTTAGGAGGGATTTTGGCCCCCTCCCTTCACCTCCCCTCCCCGCCTAAAAAAATTGAACCAAATACGACAACCCTCTTAAATCTCTCCCCTCCCCTCCCCTCCAAATTCCTCCAACCAAATAATACCTTAAGCGGAGCTTTCAAAAAATGTTGAGAATATATGTTAGATATGAATATCCATCTATAATACGATATTTTCTACCTTTGTTAGGAGATTTATTTTTTACTCAATTTATTGATTATCATTCTAATGAATAGGCTTTCTCAATGTTAGGGAGAAAATAAGCAATAAAAAAAGGAAATTAGTCAGAATGAATTATTTTTATCTCATCTTCTTGATCCTCGTACAAATCATGAATTAAGATTATTCACTTGCAAAGTTCAACCAATCAATTACCTGACACATTCACTATCCAACAAGAATTACCAAGTCATATGTACTAACTACCAACGCTCCAATAAAAAATTGATATTCATGTCAAACAATCTACTATTGCAAATACACTATACCTATCGGTTCCAAAGATACTGACCCAAAAAAAAAAAAAAAATCGGTTCCAAAGATAAGAATTCTTAGGAAAAAAATGACGTAAACAAATCCTAGAACAAATTGTGAACATAAAATGGAACCAAAATAAAAACCCAGAAGAGCCCAATACACAATTAATACCCCAATTCCAGAAAAAATTTAGGTACCCAAAATTTGTGAACATTAAAAAAAAGTCAATTAATCATGCCATGGCCTGAGTTAGATGGAACCAAAATAAAGTCATTGTTAACAATAATTTTACATTGATGTAATATTGGATGTAATCAATGATCATGAACCAAAGTCTGTTAAAGAATACAAAGAGATGATTTACCAAAATAGGAAAATGAAATTGTGGCAAAGTTAAAATCACTTGAAAAGCGAAAAGTTTTTGGACCTTTGGTTCATACATCTAAAAGTGTAAAGATAGTTGGATTCAAATAATCAAAATGAAAATGGTGAGATCATGACATAAAAGGGAAGAATTATTGCGCAAGGGCTTTTATAAAGACTTGTAATTGTTTTTGATTTTGAAGAGACATACTCAACTATGGTGGTGGTGGATGCTACTCCTTTTTTATACTTAAAGCGTGTTGATAAAGCTAACTGAAAAACTAGCTAAAAGCTGAAAAACTAGCTGAAAGTTGAAAAGTTAGTTAAAAGTTAAAAGCTAACTAAAAACTGAAAAGATAGTTGATTTGATTGAAGGTGTTTGATAAAACTAGTAAAATCACATACAAGGACATCATTAATTATTAAATAATAATTAGTGAGAATGGTTGAGGGATAAACTTATAATAAATATTCAGCTAATAGCTGAATATGAGAACTTTTTTTAAAAAGTTACCTTACCAAACACAACTGAAATGGTTTCAGTTACTAATCATAGCTTTCAGTTAGCTGAAATGACTTACTAAATACACTCTTAATTAGTTTGATAGTAGATAAAGAGAAAAAAACACTAGATTTGTGTCCAATAGATGTTGTTACAACTTATCTGTATGATTAACTTGATAGTAATGACATCTATATGAAACTCCATTAAGGTTTTAAGTTGCTTGAAGCACACACAATTCAAGTCCTCGAAGAGACTATTTAATTAATTTGAATAAATCAATATAATATTTTGTAATTATTAGTGAAAACATGACTACAAGTGAGGATAAATAAAAAGACTCCCACTTGGGTGTGCATCAAGTTGCATGTCCCCATAAATGTGTTTGCATTACGTAAAAGGATTATTAAACCTTAATGATTTTCACTAAAAGCAAGATCAAAATAACAAAAACAATTTTCACTAGCACCTCAACTACAAGCGCATCCACAAAATTGTTCCGAATTTCATAACATTTATGTAGGGAAAGCTACTTGGCCCGAGAAAACCAACAATTCAAATCTCAACGTGAAGTTTTCCATGATAGTATTAGAAAGGTACAACATGATTAAATCAAAACAACATCAACATTAACCATAGGTTACTCCGTTGCCGTTTATAACTTCACCAATGCGGTAGGCTTTCTCTGTATCACTCCTGTTCTCAAGTATTCTATTGGCTGCCTCTTGACTAACTACCAGGACCATCCCTATGCCCATATTAAAAGTCCGTCTCATCTCAGAGTCCTCTATCTTCCCAGCCTAATGTGAGAGGTCATCAATATAGTACTAAATACTTTTGTCTCCAAAAGATTTGAAGACCAAATGAAAATATATAATTATTGACAAAACAATTTATAAAAAATTTCTTTGCTGCTATCTTATTACTTTTTAGGGTAAGTTACAGAAATATGTATTACCTCCTGAAGCCACTTGAACACTGTTGGCACTTCCCATGAGTCTTTGTATATAAGAGCGCCAAGGCCTTCTGGAAAAACCCGGGGTATGTTATCTGTGAAACCACCACCTGTGACGTGGGCAATTCCTTTTATCCCTCCCTTGCCAACCAAGTCGAGCACCTATTTTGAGAAGAAAAGAGAAGTCTTCAAGATCAAAAGGGTAGGGAATTTCAAATAATAATAACAAAGCAGTACCGTATGTTGCAAAGAATGATGAATGACCTGTTTAACATAGATAACAGTGGGGGCCATTAATGCTTCTGCTATTGTAATATCACCGCCAGGAAGTTTATCTTTCAATGAAAGACCACTTTGAGCCAGCACTCTGTTAAGATATATTAGACTTAGTACCTTTCAGCAACTAATAATTTTATATCTGATACATTCTATACTCAAAACCAACCTTCTTACAAGTGAGAAACCATTAGAGTGAACTCCACTAGATGGTAGACCAATAAGAATGTCACCAGCAACAATGTTCTTCCCATTGATTACAGAATCTTTCTTCACAATGCCAACTGCACAGCCACTAAGATCGTACTCACCTTCTTTATAGAGACCAGGCATTTCTGCAGTCTGAGAAATGTATAAAATTAACCAAGTGAAAGATGAGAATATAAAAAATCACATTATCTCTTTATCAACATTTATATTTGCAGCCATCTAAGCATATGTATGAGAGAGACTTTATTTATTATAGTAGAGAGAATAATTTGTTTAATCTATTTGGCCACAACGTAAGAATGCAACAATCTATTGAGAGCTGAATAAAAAATGTCAATCTGAGTGTATCTAGATTCAAGAATCCATACACCATTTAAACCTGCAAAAGATGACTGGTGGCTCTCAAGACAAAATGGAGAAATGCAATAAAGTAACAAGAAGAAGCAACTGAACAGGTCTTATCCCAACAGGAAGAGTTGGCTAATGGCTAGTTTTGGCGTTTGAAATTACAAAACCATGGTTTCGCGGAATTGATTTTAAATCACTTCCGCCCAACGTGCTTCGTAAAATGTGTATCACTCATCACATCCTTTGATTTCTAAAATCAATTTTACTCAATTGTAAACGAAACAGACACTCAATCATTGCCTTTTTCAATGGTTTGTATGTTTCCTAATATTTTCTTAGGTCTTCCTCTATCTTTTTCATTTTTTTCTCAATGAAGCATTCATTTTATTTAGTTTTCTCACACAATCAAATCACCCCCTGAAGAAGTGTTGCTCCCACTTTTTCTCAGACACAATTCGTTTCTGATGTTATCTTTTCTTGTATACATCCAATCATCCACCTCGGTATCGAAGATAGCATTAAGTTTTAAAAAAAATAATTGAAAGCAATGAAAGGTCCAGTTACTTCATAGTGTCTGAGCTGAATGAAGTTGGAAATACTAATTGGAATCTAATTACATGCTGTGATAGGGGAAAAACTACAAAATATTTCAATACCTCTCCTCCTAAAAGAACGCAATCAGATTGCTTACAACCATCAACAATGCCTTTTATAACCTGAAGAAGAGAAAATTAAATGAGGAGAGTAACAAGAATAAAAGCTTTTATAGCACACTCAAACTTCAAACCAAACCAGTGAATGCACATCCATTACCTTTTCTGCAACATCCACATCAAGGTGGCCAGTGGCAAAGTAATCAAGGAAAAACAAAGGCTTTGCCCCTGAAGTAACAATATCATTGACGCTCATCGCAACCTAAACAGAATAACAGTCAAAACTCAAAATCCAATCAATATCATAACAGAAACACAGTTTAAAAATAAAAAATCAGTTTCAACAAAATTTACCAGATCAATCCCAATAGTGTCATGAATGCCAGTTTCGAAAGCAAGCATCACCTTCGTTCCCACACCATCAGTACCGGCAACGAGGTACGAATCACCTACACAAAACAATGTGAATCAAAATCGAATAGTAGGAACAGAACGCAAGTTATTGAAGTGAAGATGAAAAAGGGTACCAAGAGGGAATAAACCGCCAAAGCCTCCAATCCCAGGCGCCATCTTCGCTATTCTCCGAACGAGTTCGGACCCAGCGTCGATGTCAACGCCGGCGTCCCTATACGTAAGACCTTGGCCCCCAGCTTCAGCAACCACAGTGTTCTTGTCCCTCCTCGACCTCGACATTGATAATACGCTACCATAAGAAGCAGTTGCATAGCGTAAACTGTGTCTGATTATGGAGGAACCATTCAAGTTTCTAGAATTAGGTTTCGCTGATGCTACCGCAAGGAAACGCGATAGCTCTGTACAAGCTCCCAAGCTCATTGCTAAGGCCGTTAGAAGAACTATAAACACGAAGAGAGAGAACCCTGGGCAGTTAAGGAGAGAACAAGGGGGATAGAGGGAGGCAGCGCCGGTGCCGGAGAAGGATGGTGCTGTGGTGGAGACGCGGTGGAGAGTGTAGAGTGAGACCGCAAAAAAGCGCGCCCTAAGGTCTGCGTTTATCGAACGGAGAAGAGGATTCCTTTCTAGACTAGATGTGCGCATAAAATAATTGAAACAACGTCGTTTTGATTTGTTAATTTTTAATTGAGAATGGCACTTGGAAAAATAGATTAGATTAGTTCTGATCAGGTTTTCAATTTAGATCAGATTAGGTTTTCAATTTTAAGGATATATCAAATAAATGTTTAAATATATAATAAATATAATTAAAAATAAATCAAAGTATCAAATCAAATATTTTATTTATAAGTCATAATTAATACTAGTAAAAAAATTAATTCTTAATATTAGAGGATAAATATTTCTATTTTATTGATATTTTTAATATAAGTAGAAAATTAAGTATAAAAAATTATGTTTTAAAATTTAAACAAAGACGTCCAAAAGATAATTAAACATAGAATTCAAGATATAGAAAGAGAAGCTATGTAGATATTATTGGATAAGAAAAACTCAAACTTTGTTTAAATTTTATGATTTTTAAGATAAAACTTAAAAAACATTGATTAATGCTAAAGCTCTATTGGTATGAAAGTGAATATCAAAGCTTCGTTAGAACTCGAAATTAATAGAGAGAAGACTATGTAGGAGTAGATTTATATTTCAACTCAAATTAATAAAAAATAATAATGTAATAATCCATGATTATCTTATACTTAAATGTATATTTTTCTTTCTGTCCTTCTTGAATGTATTTTTATTTTTTACACATTCGTTTACTAGAAAAACTCTTTTTTATTAAATATAATATTTTTTTTAGTTTTCGACCATTTAGATCTTCGCTTTATTCAATTTTTAGTTTTTATATTTTTTTAACTTTTCTTGAAAAAAAATATTTTGGAGAAACTTTAATTGAATTGGATTTTTTTTTTCAACTTTTTTGGACAAACTTTAATTTTTTTTGGTCGAGTACAAACTATAATTAGATTGGTGTATAAACCCTTCTAATTTCAAACCGTTTCGTGGGCTCTCTTAGCCTGCCCAGCCTAAACCGTGATGAGGCCTTTACTTTTGGCACCGCGATTTTTGCTATTCCCACCCCCATCATTTCTGTCTTCTCTCTCTGTCCCTCCCCCTTCCCCAGCCACCCACCCCCTTCCCCTTCCCCTTCCCACAGCGCCCCCTCCCCCCTTCCCCTTCCCCTTCCCCAACCATATACACCATTCTAGTTAGAGACCGTTGCATCAATGATAGAGAGCGGCCCACAGTTGAACATAAATGAAGAAAGTGGAGAAGATGTGGTTGTCCAAGAGAAGAAAGGGAGAGAAGGTAATGGAGAAACCATCAATGATAGAGATCGCTACCCACAGTGTAAGGGAGAGAAGGTTGTCCAAGAGAAGAAAGTACTTGAAGTTATTGTGGAGAAGGGAATGACTCATGGGCAGAACCGCAGAAGATTACATTCCCTGGTGAAGCTGATGAAGCGGTATGTTGAGAATTTTAGTGTTACTGAATACTTACATTCCCTTCCCACCTTACGGATAAGGCTGTTTAGAATGTTCCCAGACACTCTTGTCCGTAAGCCATTTTTTATAAAAAAAAAATAACTTCTAGATAAGACTGTCGGCAACCATTCCCGGACACCCCTGTCCGTAACCAATTAACTAAAAGGCAGATTTGGGTTTTACAAATTTTCAAAAAAATATGGGGGTGGGAATAGCAAAAAAACGTGCGAAAAGTAAAGACCCCATGATGAAGGGTTAAGAAAACTTCAGATTAAAAAACAGAAAATACTTGTCCAATTCTTTTTTTATTGACACCAATTATTATAATACATTGATACAAATTCATTTCTAATTGTCCAATGAAAGCCATGTCAACTCTGGCCATGCATATGGTATTTAGCTCATGTCTCTTGAAGTTGTTCTTTCTGAACTCTTAGTTCAAACCATATCTGAATTTCATCTAATTGGTCGCACTGAAAATGAGACAGAGTGGAACTATATGATCTCCCTAAAATCCTATTCACTATTCATTGAGTAATACATGAAATACCTTTGACAGAAAATAATAATCGGTCTCCCTAGACCACAAAGAATAGACAGATTCTGATCCTCCCAACATCTTACAAATGCATTATGCATAATGGCATTTGGAAGTCTATGTACTTGGTTCTCATAAGTGAGTAAACTGTGACAGAGCCTACAGCTGAGCAACAAGGAGTTCATTCCACATATCTGGAATTCCAGGTAAGCACCAATGCAAACAGTCACTCGAATTAACAGTTCCTCTAATAGTGTAGCGCGACATGTGAGCCCCATTCCTCAATTAAGAAATAGCAGTTATATCCAGTATCTTAATCTTTGTGCCCTTTAGTGCACCCTCAATAATTGGATCACTAGATCCTTCCTGTATGACCTCACTTCCATTAGTTAATGGGATAGTGTTGTCACAGCTTCCACCAGTGTTCCAATCCCCATTGAAGAAATGCCTAGGTGATATAGTCCTAAAGAAAGCTTTGAGCCGGGGATGTGAGACAAGCTCCAAATCAAGCCATTTGGCTACATTGTAGATTGTTAAGTTTTTAGCATTTGGAATTTCAGCAATCATTTTGTCTTCATTTGGCTTTCCATTCACATGCATTACCCACCTATTTGCATTAAGCTTCCCACGGTTCCAGTGGTGACCTGTATTAAGAACCAAAACATCAAAACGATGGAGGAACCGACTCATGAAAGCTGGTGGGCGGTCTAAATGCATGGCAACATTGGTCTGTTTGTCTGTGATGTTAAGGGGCACCAGATCACATAAGCTAGCTGACCAATAATATAAGATGGTGGTATTAGTCTTGGGAAATCTGTAAGCCCAGCCATCAGGACGAATAGCTCCACGGGGTTTTACTAGACCATATTCCCATCCCACGTTTTGAACCTCTGGGCTCTCTTCTCCACCACTGGCCATACACATCAAAGACTGAAATTGTTTCCGGCCCAACGAATCTCCTATGAATGCAATTGTTTTGTCCTGCATCCTACATTTCACAATAACTACTTAAATTGACATTCATGCAGTTCTGAATCTTTTTAAAACCAAAAGGAAAGCAGAAGAAAATGAAGATGAAAAGATCAGCAATTCGGATTTAACAAAAGTACTAATTATCAAATTCCAGGCTTAGTCATCAGAATAAGATATAATGTATACGTAAAAAAATCAAATTGCAAACTAAAATGATGCAATATAATTTATGTTAACATCAAATCAGAAAATTTTTTAGTGCCATAACAGACAAACTATTGAATGAACGTAGCAGACGGATAATAATCTTGTTGAAATGTGTATGTGTTATTAACAATGAGATCAGAGATAAAGAAAGGATTATACCTACTTTCTCAAGAACTTGGAGCAGTCAAACTCTTGCATTTTACAATTTTCTGGCTGCCATCGGTATCCCTCAAAATAGAAATCTGGTCGTTGTGACATTCTACATGCCCACATTGGGGATAACCACTGCTTACAGCCGAACCCAGAATAGAGCGGTCTCCTGCTGTCTGCAACCCACTTACCCTTGGCATAATTACAAGCTGCAAAGGAGAAATCCAATCAATACCAAACACGGCCTGGGAATTTCACTGAGAATGAAGATACAAGGTTTAAGCATATGCAAGTATGCAACCAGGAAAACAAAATCATATAATGTGAAAAATATGGAGCACTGTGACCACTGGCCACACAGAGGGTTCACTTGTTAGAAAGTCTAGATTGCATTAATGAACACGTTGCTACTAAGAGGGGCTTCTCAACAAGAGTTTTTCCTTCTTTTTCATTTAACATTTCAAAATACTTCCACAAATTATATAGAGTTCTATATCAAAGTTAAAGATTTGAAAATAGACTTCAAAATCATTTCAAAAGTTGATGGAGGTCAGCTATAGGTTGTAAAGAGCGTACACATGAAAGTGGAATTAATACTTCCTACATAATTTGAGCAAGGGAAAGAAGAAAAACAAATCGTTTCCGTCAACTTATGATTCACGAGGGAACAATCAATTAAAAGAGAATACAAATTAAGACATCCAGATGCTTGAAGAGAAACTATCTCATGTTGTTAACATCTACAACTTGAATTCTCTGTAAGCAAGTTATAATAGTGAAGTAGCAAAGGAAAATGCTACTCAAACAGAAATGGTTTGACAGAATGGGAATCGGAATCAATTGGCATGCTTATTGACTCTAAGATGGATGAGGGGTTCCCATAACTGTTTTATCCAATCTTGTTAAATTCTGGCATTTGTGGTGTGCATGACCCCGTGCAGTGTAGCATTACTTATTAGCAAAATAAGTTGTCCAACCACATTCTCAGAAACAACTATGTAGAGATAATATCCCAAAAAACATGTAATTGCAGAACAATAAGTCAATGGAGATGCATCATAGAGTAGCAAAAAAAGTTCGTTGTAATGACTTTAAGAACAGAACAAAAATAATCTACCTTCACTTCCAGAAGAAGACTTGACATCTCGATTTTCCGGAGATTCTGCAGGTACATAATCTACAGCTGCTTCACCCTCAACACCAATTTGCAGTTTTATTCCATTTTCTGTAGTGGGGGTTAAGGATTTTTCCAGTCCCTTTTCCGGCTTTGTAGTTCCCACTGAATCATTAGGGACTTCCACAGGAAAATCTACATAGATGTTTTTGTAGAAAAAAATCCTCCACACAGTTAATAACCAAAAATAGCAGGTTATTGAAAAGGTAATTAGAAAACACAACATAATATGGTTACAAAACCAACAAGGAGTAAGAATGAATTAATTATTGGTCAAAGGAACAGTGAGAATCAGGTCCTGAAAGAGGTTGCATTAGGGAAATTGACAGACATACATATGTTGAGTTAACGGTTTTATTTTTTACCACAGAAATTCTATAAGTATATACAAGGCATACAAGGCCAAAAGCAATTCTTATTTTGTAAGTTGTTTTCATTATATGGATATCTAGATGCCTGTGGCATTAGCCTAGGTTCAAGTAGCACGTATGACAAGATGGCCATATCAAATTCCAGGAATAGGAATATTTAAGTTATTAATATCAATAACTGGATATGTTCCCAAACTTTAGTGTCTATATCAAAATCCTCAATTACTCTTTAAGGGAAGTCCAATGATGGATATCCAGAGAGATATTTGGAGGTTGAAGCAAGGTTCCTTTTTTCCCATTTTATTGAAGATTATTCATCTATTTATGTTCTCCTTACTCCTAGTAAGATCTTCCTTTTCTATCGATAAAGTTTATCTACCCTTGAAGCAGCTTTAACTTTAGTGTTTTCAACAACAGTTAAAATACAACATTTATTGTTTCCAAACCCACAAGAAATTTGCACCACTAACAACAAAAACCAAAGCCTTTCCCACAAGCAATCCGCACCAAGGTGCCAAAAATTACGTGAGAGACAATAAATGATTAATGTAACTATGTACTCCCTCCGGTCCTATTTATAAGAACCTTTTTGAAGGTGAGCCTTGGTCCTTTTTATAAGAACTTTTTCAGATTGTTTCATGCATTAATTATTATTTGACAAAAATACCCCATTAGTGGAGGTAGGTGATTAATTAATTAGTAGAGAGAGTATGACACAATTGAGTAGTTAAATAGAAAGAGAAAGATAATGGGTCTCAATAAATTCAAGGGTAATTTAGTAAATATGATACACATTCATGACAAATTTATTGTAATCAACTACATTAACCAACTTCCTTAATCTGCGTGAAGTAGGTAAAAGGTTCTTATAATTAGGACCGGAGGGAGTATATCTTTGGCTGGAATACAAACCTGAAGGCATGTGGTACCATTCTTGAGCTGATCTTAAAGTCATGGCTATTGGATTTCTCTCTCATGTCCACAGTAATGTGGTAAAAAGAACAAGAGCAACCAGAGCTAGGGAAACATGTTTCCCTCTAAAGCTATAACTATTTCCTCCTTTCATTCGTGCTTACACACTAAAGCAAATACAGATCTTTGACTTGTCTATACATTCAGGATATATCCATCACATAATATCACTATTCACCAGTAATTCTTCTTGTTCTTGAGGCTTATCTGTGCAAGTATAAGAATGAATGGATTAGAGAGACAAATAAAGCAATGCACAATGAAAATAACATACTGAAACTAATGGAGCTGGACTTCAGTATCCTAGAAAAGAAGTCAATATGTCTGTTCATTTTATGTTCCATGCCAATGTTTATATGCACAACCATGTTACTGTGACCTGTGAAGTACTAAGTACTAAACCAAGGCCCCAGTAGGTGCCAAGTTCAATCTCCTCCCCCCACCAAAGAAAAAAAAAGCCCTTACCCTTATTTGTTTTTCTGTTCATATATATAGGCTTAGTAAACAACCCTTTACCTATAAAGCTTGACAAGACAACCACATTACATCTTCCACTAACACATCTATCTTCATAATCATACTCCAGCCACCCACCTCAATCAGGCACACTAAACTGAAGTAGAAAACTTAAAGTTGACCAACCTTTCTCTTAATACAGAATTGTATTATTATGCAGAAAACATTTTATTTCAATCCAAGCCAACGTTTCACGCACATTTATTTCATTGACAAAATCAGATTGTGGATACATTCACAGAGGAAAAGACATTATATGAAAAGATCAAACAATATCTTTGTTAATAGTTCAGAGATTCTGTAATTTCAACAAGATCTCCAATTATCCCAAATAAGTATCTAATTGATCCATGTATACCAAAATATCCACACCATTTATATGGCTATATCAGTTGTTTTTGCTTGTCAATGATCACGACTCAATGAGAAGCACATATATACATAATTGCAACGCAGACCTTCAGATGCATGTACTCCATTCGGAATTTACAAGGGAAATTGAAGCTAAAAAAATGTGGCACAAAGTGTATGCAAGTTAAAAATGTATATAATATAATAATCAAGAGACAATGGCAGAAGAACCTGTGATTTGTAGCCTCCTGTGATAGTTGTTTTGAGTGGATAATTGGGCTGTGTTCGTTTTTTCGCAATTGCAGATCCACTGCGTCTATGGAGGGAAAAGACGGAGTTAACCCAGAACTTGGAGGTGAAGGAGAGGATGATGCCCTTTGTTGGTTGGTTCTGTCCAAGTTCATCACACCGTCAGGGATCCAATTAGAACATGATGCGTTTCGTCGGTAAGGGATATTTTTGTCAAGTAACAAAATAATCGAGGGTATTATATGAATTGAGATTTCTTCAGATGATCAATTTTCGCCTGAGATTCGTTGGCGTCACAATCTATCTATGTATAAATCAAACAAAAGTTTATGCCATGCAATATTTTTTTTGGGTGGAAAATGTTTATGTATGCGGTGCATGTTCATTGTTCAAGAATCAAAGTGAGAAGTATATAGAATTCAAACAATATCGTTTTCTAAAAAATCTGGATTAGTGTTCAAGAGAATAAGTGCATGTTTGCTTCCTAGTTGGAAACGGTAAAAATCAATTACGTTGAATTCATTACGTAAATCATGCATTATTCCTTTCTTATAATTGATTATATAAATCTATCAAAATCAATTCTACCTAAGAGTGTATTTGGTAAACTAGCTGAAAGCTGAAAAACTAGCTGATTTGATTGAAAATGTTTGAAAAAATTAACTGAAAATGGTAAAATGACACGGTGAATTTAAGACAATCTAAAATGGTAAACAAAGCACGGTGAATTTCCTCATTGTTAACTGCACGATCCAAATGATTAACTTGGATAGTGGAATAAAATCATCATGAACAGCAAAAACATCAATAAAATAGTTGGAAACCATGGACTCAAAAGTCGGTGCCTCAAAAACCCGATTACCTCGAGCATCCTGTAAGACTTCCAATTTATTTCTTCTACGGCTGATAACAGTGGAGGCATGAAAATATTTTGAATTTTTATCACCATGTTGGATTATCTAACTCTAGCTTTCTGAAACCAAAGCATCTCTTCCTGGTACAACACAATTTCATATTCCTTCCACAGAGAAGCTTCTAAATTGTCTAGGAACGGATTAGAACCCCTAGCACGGGCTTTAGAGATACAAAGTAAGCGATTCATTAAGTGTTTTTTCTTGGAGAAAATATGCCCAAAAACATATTTATTCTAGGCTTGTAAAGAGGTTTGAAGATGACGCGAGTTTGCAGAGAGAAGATCCCCTGGATTCCAGCTATCCTTAACAACTTCAGTGAACTCCGGATGAGTTAGCCAAGCTCCTAAAAACCTGAAAGGTCTACGACGTTTACTCACTATGTTATTAGACTTAAAACGGAGGAGAATTGGATAGTGGTCAGATCCAAAGAAGGGAAGGTGAGCCACGTTCGCTTCAGGAAACAAAACTTTGGATTCAAGATTGAATAAAGCACGGTCAAGCCCCTGTCTAAGAAAACCCCTTCTCCAAGTAAAAGAGTCACCACAAAAACCACCATCTATAAGATCACACCTATGCATAACCTCCTGGAAGTGATGAGAATCTCTTGAGAGAAGATTAGAACCTCCTCCCATTTTTCTTTCGGATGAAGAATTGAATTGAAACCACCAAGGAGGATCCACGACCCCGGTTCCTTATTGTGAAAATTAATGAGATCCTCCCACAAGTGGCGTCTAGAATGGAGCTGAGGGCTACCATAACAAATAGATAGAAGCCAAAAACCACTTTGCCCAGAGGAAACCTTAAGGTGAACAACTTGGGGTTCAATGCGGCTGACATGCACTTTCCAAAGAGATGGGTCCCAAAAACACCAAATCCCTCCAGCAAATTTAGAAGCCTCCGAAATAGCCAAACCAGAAAGACCAATTTTGCGAGCTAGAACCTGAGCATGAGAGCCATGCACATGAGTTTCGAGGAGAGCCAAAAAACCAACATTAAAGTCAGAAACGAGATCTTTCAAAATTCCAGCAAAGCCTCTACGCTTTGCCCCTCTACAATTCCAAACACACAAATTCATAAGGAAATATGAGAAGGAGGGGGGTTAGCCTGAGATGTCGAACTACCCAGGTGCCCACTGGCACCATTGTTCATATCCATTGTCTGGTCGCTCCTAGAAGGCAGTGGATCCCCTTGACCAGAGTCATGAGGTAAGGAAGAATTCCTTTGAGGAAACTCCATTTCTTCAGTGCCTGGACCGAAACTTTGTGTTCCTGGAAAAAAGAGAGAGCCTTGATTCCACAATTGAGCTTGGATTTGATTCATCATCTGGAACACCAAGTGTTCGTCTTTATGCGGCTGGTTTTGGGGGCTACCGTTAACAACAATTTGCTCTTTAGCACTACTCTTGGGAGGCTTTGAGGGAGACACCTTCGCCGGTTTCCCTTTAGCGCACACCGAAATTCTGCTTGGATTTTTGGGGTTCTGGTTCCTATTGCCATTCTGGGGATTCTTACCACAAAGGGAGTTACGGACCCGGGTAACAACATGGGCGGGTTTCACTTCTTGATTTTGAACAACAGCATCCTTAACTTGGGCTCCAGGCTCGGTTTATTGGGTTGGGTCCAAGAGAGAAAATCTAGACCTTTGATCACGTTCTTTAGAAGAGGTGAGGAGCCTTAACTGTGACTAAGCCCCAGATAGGATTGCCCTTGGTAATAGGAGATACCTATGGTTTACACAAAAAAAAAATTATTTCTATTCGTATGTGTAATTCGACTAATAGTGCCTTATAAAAAGGACCGGAGGGAGTAAAATAATTTCATTAGTATTTAGTAAGATACTACTCAGGTAGGGATGACAATTTCATACTGCTTATGGGGATCCCCGTGGGGACTGCCCCATTTAGGGCCCTGAAAATGAGGATTTTTTCCCCGTGGGGACGGGGACGGGGAGAAAAATCCCCCCGAGAGGGATTCGGGGACGGGGACGGGGACGGGGACGGGGACGGGGATCATACCCCCTGCCCCGCAAGGTCCCCGCCCCACATATTATATATAAAAAACTTATATATTTATATAAATAAATAATATAATATGTATTATAATAATAATAATAATAATATATAATTTACTTTTTTGTCTTTTCATAAATAACTATTATATACTTATTTTTCTATTTTTTGATTTTTTAATATTATCTAATATCAAGTGAGGATCCCAGCGGGTATTTGCGGGGAGTCGGGGAACGAGGACAGGGGAAATTATACCCTGTGACGGGGATCGGGGACGTGGACGGGGAGAAGTTAGAAAATCGGGGACGGGGAGCGGGGGGTCACTCCCCGCCCCCGTCCCGCGCAGGTGTCTCCCTATACTCAGGACTCGAATATAAGCAAAAAAAATTAACTCAGGCCAATTAAAAAAAATTAGTTAACCTCGTTTAATTTTCTTAATGTCATCTAAAAATCAATTGTATTCTCTAAATTACCCTTCATGAAAGACTTCAATTTTATTAAAACTTGTTCCAAGTGGAAACACCCTCTCTACATGGTTCATTAAATAGGGTCATTAGAAAATAAAATCTGAACTTAATTAAAGGGTATTTTGGTACGAGGTCATTAAATAAGGTAAAATTAGTTGAGATTTGCTTATATTTTGGACTACAATGAGGAAATTTGTGTTGCTTATATTTGAGTCTACAGAGAGTAACTTTTTAGGTAGCTATTAGCTTTTCTGGTAAAACAACTTGAAGTAGCCTTTTAACAAAACTCTCATTTTCTGCTACTAACTGGAAATTTATTACAAGTTTATCCCTCTATCACCCCACTCATCATTATTTAATAATTGGTGATATCCTTGCATGTCATTTTACCATTTTCAACTAATTTTATTAAATAACTTCAATCAAATCAATTAATTTTCCAGCTTTCAGCTAACTTTTACCTTGTGTTTGGATGGAGAATTTTAGAATTCTCAAAATTATAATAGACAATATTGAGTGAATTATTAAAATAAGAGGAATTCACAATGACAATCTAAAAAGTTTGAACATAAAAGAGAAATGTTAAAATTCTCTCTTAACATTTGTTATTTGAAATTCCCCTATTTGTTATAAAAAAATCTCCTATTTGTCATTTGAAATTATTTCTTCTACTATTTTAACACATGAATTCTAGTAATTTCAAATTTTTCTATCCAAAAACAAGGTTAACTTTTAGCTAGTTTCACCAAACACATTTACACGACATAAAACATTTATAACTTTGAGAGTTTTTGAAATTCTATTTTTTTTCATTTCTTCTGTGTATTTTTCATTTATATTTGAACAAATAATGATGACATTTGAAGAAAATAAAATTGTATACAAAAACTTGAAAAGATATATAGAAAAAAAAAAATCAATCGCTGCAACGTTACCTGCCCTCGCTATCATTTTTGTTGTAGGTACTCATTGGTACCTAGTAGTATTTAACGATATATTCATAGAGGCAAATTTTGTGGCAGACTTTATGGCTTCCTATGCTTTCAAGTTCCCTCTAGGCCTACATGTCTTTGATGCCCCCCTATTCATTGCATCCCACTTTTGTATCATGACATTGTAGGGGTTTCTTTCCCCAGAACCATTGCTTTGTAGTTTGTTTTCTTGGGGGGTTTTCCCTCCACAGTACCCAAAAAAAAAAAAGTAGTATTTAACGATTGAAAACTAACTTTTAAATTCTTAAAAAATATAAAATAAAGGCTTAATTGCACTTTTAGTTCCCCTATTACCATCAATCCGCGATTTTGGTCCCATATTATTCTAAATTTGCGATTTTGGTTCCTTTAACACATAGATTTTAAAAATAGGGGACCAAGATTTTGAACTAAAATCGCAAATTTGGAATAATAGAGGGATCAAAATCGCGAAAAAAAGTAAGGGACCAAAATCACGAATTGATGATAATAGGGGGATCAAAAATGCAATTAAACCTAAACATTAACATCACATACTATAGTTAGTTATATTCGAACAAAGTCAAATTCTTATAAGATTGAAAAAAAATCTAAAATAACATAATCAATTAATTAATTTGCACAAATAATTACTATTATAAAAACTAAGGGGAGAGCGGTGCCCTCTATTTAAATGAAAACAAAATAAAAAAAGTAACCGTGGGTAGTTATTTTTATAGAAGTACTTATATTAAATTAAAAATTGAATATAAAGGTAAAATCGTGTAATAAAATATGTAAATCAAAAGAGGAGTATTTCTTTTATTAATAATGTAGATTATATGTATTATTTTAAAAAAATTCATCATTGTGTGTGTAAAATAATAGAAATTGTTTTTATCTTATTTTAAAGTGAAAAATAAACACAATATATAACATATTAAATAAAAAGGAAAAGAGTATAAAATCACCTTGAACTTTTACTTTTTTGCAAATAGGCACCATGGACTTTTAATTTGTCCCAATTAACCCTTAAACTCTTATCATCATTATAATAGGTTCATTTATTAATATCAAGTTAAACAATTACCATAACAAATTTCAATCTTTCGAGATTTTGTGTTTCAAATATTAAAAAAATATAAAAGAGTGAAATTTACATTTTTTTATTTTTAAATTATGTCAAATTTCAAGCATATTTAAAATTTTAAAAGTGAAATATGACCATGTGTTTTTTTAATTTAGAGCTTTTTCCTATTTTGTTAATTTTTGGAACTTTATTTTATATAATTTCAATATTTTGAACAAAATTATGACATCATTTTTTTCATTATTTGAATTACATCCTACTATTATTCTTACCTATTTATAAATATATCAAATTTAAATTAATTAGAAATTACTTTCATGTCTTATATTTCCTTTATTATTCTATAGTTTTGTATTTTATATTAAAAATAATCTTATAATATGAGCGTATTAGGTAAAAATAACCGAGGATCTAGTTGAAAGCTAAAGCTAGCTGATTTGATTGAAAGTGTTTGGTAAAATTAGTTGAAAATAGTGAAATAAATATAATTAATTATTAAATAATGATGGGTGGAAATAATTGATAAACTTGTAATAAATTTTCAGCTAATAACGAAAAATAAGAGCTTTTTTAAAAATAGATTTTTGAGAAAAACTAGTAATTATCTAAAAAAATTACCTTATTAAAACAATGATGAAATAGTTTTAAACTTTCTACTACTAATTTTAGCTTTTTTCTGATTGAATCTTACCAAAAGCACTCTATACCTGAACTTTATAAGGTGTAGTGGTGGCTTATATCGCAACTTGATGTTGACCATCGTGGTTCATGAATATCTTCGTTCATTCTAAATAATGAGAAGCTATGTCAGTTGAGTACGATCCAAGGATAGAACTCTCATGCTTAATGGGATATCTAGCATAACTTGAGCATGAAGAAATTTTGAAAAAAGAGCAGCAGCTTCCTCACTTTAATAGCCTTTAAAGTGAGAAATTAATTATTTTTAAAGTGAAATGTCTCAATTATTGATAATTAACATTTATCATTGTCATAATTATTTTTTCATTTAAATTATATATTGTTTTAGACTTTGAAAGATGAGTTACAGAAGAGTCCGTTTTCGGGGAAAAAAACTATTTTACATGCTACTAAAAAAATATCTATTTGACATCAACAACTATAAAAACATATTTTGAGGTGAGTCTATCCCTCTCCAATTAAATTTTTTCAATAGTATCTAATTTCAAATTGTTAGTTATGACTTAGGAATAAGTTTGTTATTCTGTTAGGTTGTTACTTCAGTTAGTCGTTCCTCTCTAAACTGCCTATATATATAGTACCTTGCTGTATAGGAAAAAGTGTGTAAAAAGGGTAAGCAAGAACGATTGCGGAGAACCTTAGAAGCCTAAGGTGTAACCTTCAGAGGGTTGCTGTAACCATTTGAAGCTGACTGTCTGTATAAGAGAAGTTGTTTCTTTTCTCTTGCATATTCTTTCTCTCCCTTCTCTCTTCGTGTTCTTTGATTCCTTTTCTTCTAAGCTTTCAATTAATTGTTCTTACCCAACAAGTGGCGCCGTCTGTGGGAAGAAAGTTGAAAGGAAAGATAATCAAGAATGGCAACGAAGTTTGATATTGAGAAGTTCTCTGGAGCAAATGACTTTGGGCTGTGGAAATCAAGATGGAGGCCATCTTGATACGGCAAAGATGCGAGGAAGCGTTGAAGGGGGAGGTGAACATGTCATCATCTTTAACGCAGGCAGAGAAAAAGAATATGGTAGACAAGGTAAGGAGTGCAATCGTTCTGTGTCTTGGTGATAAGGCACTCAGAGAGGTGGCGAAGGAGAAAACAGCTGCAGGTATGTGGACAAAGCTGGAATCTTTATACATGACAAAGTCTTTGGCTCATAGACTCTGTCTGAAGCAACAACTTTACTCGTTCAAGATGGTGGAGTCAAGAACGATTGAAGAGCAATTGGCAGTTTTCAGCAAGATTGTTGATGATCTTGAAAACATTGGTGTGAAGCTTGAAGATGAGGACAAGGCTGTTATTCTTCTTAATTCTTTACCTAAGACCTTTGAACATTTCAGAGATGCTTTACTGTATGGGAAAGATCAGATGATTACTCTGGAGGAGGTTGTGACCTCAGTTCGAACCAAAGAGTTGCAGAAACTTCAAGATTCGAAAGGTGTACAGGAGGTTTCCTCTGGTCTAGTTACAGTGAAGGACAAGGGAAAGAAGTCAGAAAACAAAGGGAAGAAGGCAAAGACTGAAGGCAAGAAGCAGATCAAATGTTACAAGTGTCAGAAGTTAGGTCATATCAACAAGCATTGTCCTGAGAAAGATGCACAGGAGCCTAGGATACATGAAACTGCAGGTGTTGCAGAGGCTTCTGAAGGATATGAATCTGCAGGTGTTTTGGTAGCTTCGTCTGAAAACTCTCTAAAGAGTTGGGTCATGGATTCAGGGTGTACCTATCACATGTGTCCTGTGAAAATTACTTTGAGACCTTAGAACTGAAGGAGTATGGATCTGTACTTCTTGGGAACAACAAAGCTTGCAAGGTGCAGGGCATTGGGGCAATCAGACTGAGGATGTTTGATAACAGAGAGATGTTGCTCCAGGATGTGAGGTATGTTCCAGAGCTCAAAAGGAACCTTATGTCCATTAGCATGTTTGATGTTATGGGGTATTCCACTAAGGTGGAGGGTGGAATGATGAAGGTGTCCAATGGAGCATCCATAGTTGCTAAGGGGAGAAGAAGTAATGGGTTGTACATTCTGGAAGGATCAACTGTTATTGCACACGCATCAGTTGCAAGTCAGTCAATGGTAGACAAGACTAAACTATGGCACCTACGTTTGGGTCATGTTAGTGAGAAAGGCTTGGTGGAGTTGGAGAAGCAACAACTGCTGATGGGTGATAAGCTTCAGAAGATGGATTTCTGTGACCAGTGTGTTTTGGGTAAGTCTCATAGAGTGCAGTTTGGGACAGGTAAACACACTTCCAGCAGACCTTTTGAATATGCACATGCAGATCTGTGGGGTCCATCTAGGACTCAGACACTGGTGGAGGGTCTTACTTTCTGAGCACTATTGATGACTTCTCAAGGAGGGTATGGACTTACATTCTGAGAAACAAGACTGAGACATTTCAGAAGTTCAGAGAATGGCATACTCAAATAGCTAATCAGCAGGGGACCAATCTGAAGGTACTGAGAACAGACAATGGGTTGGAATTTGTTTCAGATGAGTTTAACAATTTTTGCAGGAACCAGGGAATCAAAAGGCATAAAACTGTGGCAGGGACTCCTCAACAAAATGGACTTGCTGAAAGGATGAACAGGACCATTCTGGAGAGAGTCAGATGCATGTTTTTGCGAGCAGGGATGCCTAAGATCTTCTGGGGAGAAGCTGTAAATACTGTTGTGTACCTGATTAACAGGTGCCCTTCGTCTGCTTTGGGGTATAAGACACATATGGAAGTTTGGAGTGGAAAACCAGTTGATTACTCTAATCTGAGGGTGTTTGGGGCTTTGGCATATGCACATGTCAAGCAGGATAAGCTGGAGGCACGAGCTGAGAAGTGTATCTTCCTTGGATACGCTGAAGGAGTCAAGGGATATAGGCTATGGAGGTTAGAACCTAAACCTTCAAAGCTTATTATCAGCAGGGATGTAACATTTGATGAGACGGGAATGGGAATGCTTGGTGGAGACTCTGAAAATGGGAGGGAGAAAGCTCACATTGAGACGGAGGCATCTACGAGCAAACTCAGGAAGGATCATCTGAAGACTTCAAAAGGTGCTACTTCAGAAGATACTTCAGTAGGTACATCGGATGATACTCCAGTAGGTTCAGACTTCAGAAGGTCTGAAGACTTCAGAAGGTCAGAACGCGCTGTGAACGACTATCAGCTAACTCGTGATAGAGAAAGGAGGGTTCCAAAACCTACCAAAAGGTTTGGACATGCTGACCTTATCTGCTATGCTCTTAGTATGGCTGAAGAGATACAAGGTTCAGATGAACCAAGAAACTTCAGAGAGGCACAAGAGAGTTCAGAGAGACAGCAATGGCAATGTGCCTTGGAGGAGGAACTTGATTCGCTGAAGAAGAACAACACATGAAGACTTGTAGACTTACCTGAGGCACATAAGGTAATCAAATGCAAGTGGGTCTTTAAGAAGAAAGACGAGATTCCTGGTGTTGAGAAAGCGAGGTTCAAGGCAAGGCTTGTGGCTAAGGGATTTACAAAGATTGAGGGTGTGCATTATAATGAGATATTCTCACCAGTTGTGAAGCACTGTTCTATCAGGATCTTGATGTCAGTTGTAAACTAGTTTGTTTTGCACCTGGAGCAATTGGATGTCAAGACAGCCTTTCTGCACGGAGATCTGGATGAAACCATTTACATGGAACAACCAGAGGGGTTTGCTGAGGATCAGAGAGTGTGTCTACTTCAAAAATCATTGTATGGTCTGAAACAAAGCCCAAGGCAGTGGTATAAGAAGTTTGATGATTCTCTGATGAGAATGGACTTCAGCAGGTGTAGTTATGACAGCTGTGTCTACATTTTAAGAGAAGAACAAGACATTTTGTACCTGCTCTTGTATGTAGATGATATCCTGGTGGCTAGTCGTAACAAGCACATGATCAATCAGCTCAAGACAAGGTTAAATTCAGAATTTGAGATGAAGGATCTTGGAGTGGCCAAACGCATACTTGGCGTTGATATAGTAAGAGATGAGTCAAAGGGTGTACTGCGTCTAACTCAGCAGGCCTATCTGAGGAAGGTTGTGAAGAAGTTTAGGATGCATAAATCTAAACCTGTGGGCACACCCTTAGGACACCACATGAAGCTCTCAAGGAGTCAAGCTCCTGATTCAGAAGATGAAAGGAGGAAGATGAATGATGTTCCTTATTCTAGTGGAGTTGGAAGCATCATGTATGGGATGGTCTGTACTAAACCAGACTTGGCTCATGATGTGAGTGTTGTCAGCAGGTTCATGGGAGACCCTAGACAAGCACATTGGGAGTCTCTAAAGTGGATCCTCAGATACCTGAATGGAACTCTGGATTCAGGATTGCTATATCGGAAGAAACGGTACCTCTCTGAAGTTGGAGCTGCAATTGAAGGGTTCGTTGATGCAGACTATGCAGGGTGTGTGGATACATGAAAATCCTTATCAAGGTATGTGTTTACTCTATTTGGAACTGCAGTGAGTTGGAAGGCAAACCTTCAATCAGTGGTAGCACTGTCTACAACAGAGGCTGAGTATATTGCGTTGTATGAAGGAGTGAAGGAAGGTCTGTGGTTGAAAGACATGTTGAATGAGTTGGGAATCGAACAGGGGTGTGTTCAGATTCATTGTGATAGTCAGAGTGGTATTCACTTGGCCAATCATCAGATGTACCTGTTAGAACCACAGGCAACACTAGAAGGGGGGTTGAACAGTGTTTTAGACATTTTAAGACAATTTTGGAAATCTTTATTTTAAATCAATCACGTTAAGTGATCATTGTGCAAACCAATCTTAAGATCAGAGTTATTTTAAATACATGCGGAATATGTGAAAGATTTAGATTGAAAAACTTTCTCTTACACTTAAGATTGTTTTGATTTTAAAAACTTCTCTCAGTGTCTTCTGAAGAATATTACTAAGAGTACCTTCAAAATAATTTCTGAAATACTTTAGATGATCAGAGACCATCTATATCATGTGTCTGAACTGAGTTCCTGTTGGGCTCACTTCAGACAGATATTTCAGACATCCCTCTGAATATATTCTTCTATAATACTTCACTAGAGACGTTTTAATGTTATGTTTGTATGAAAACTTGTTTTCTTGAAATCATTGAGTTAAGCTTGTTATGAAAAATATTTTTCAATCCCCAACGTAAATATGAAAACTGTAAGTAAAAGAGATTAAGAGAAAGAAAACTTAGACACAGAATTTATCCTGGTTCACTCACAAACCCGTGAGCTACATCCAGTCCCAGAGGCAAACCACCACTGGATTTTCACTATCTGAATCCACAGATACAAGTATCAACCTCTTCAGGCCAACATAACAAGTATTCTTTTCTATCAAGCCTCTCCAGGCTCTACCACAAGTATTCTTTCTTCCACCAAGCCTCTCCGGGCTCTCAGACACTTAACTAAGTGTAGAATATTACTACTCAATCTAAGTTAGATGTTCGCTAGAACTTCTCAACTCAGATTCTTCTTGTACATAGAGATTACTGAGTACATACTCAGGATACAGTCATTACAAACTAAATACAAGGATAGACAGTGGTACAAGTGTTTGAATTTAAATACAATCCCTGTCTTTTCTATGAGGAATACATCCTCTGAGAGTAGGCTAACTAAGATATGAAATTAAGCTACAGCCTTATCCTCTAACCATTGGTTTCCATGGGTTACATTCTCACCCGTATCATTGGAATACCAAGGTATCTTCAGAGCTTCAAACCATACCCAGTTTGATAGTCATTTGTACAGCATGATTGCCTTCCCGACAACCAACTCACTTGATCAACAAACCAACTGTACAATCTAACTAACTGACCAGCTGATCAGTAGCCCGATTGAGAATTAACTCTCTGATCAATCGTTGTTGACATTTTCCTGATGTATTTAAGCTCGAGTCAACTCTTGTTAACTGTAAGACACTTAGCCTAGTTAACAATTTTCATGCTGATTGATTTCAAGAACCTTCTTGAAAAACAATCCCGATTGATCCAACTTGGTTGATCATTCTTACCAACTTGGTTGCAACAGCAGCTGCATGGTTGTTTCCAACAACCTGATTGATTGTTGAGGACAACAACTATGGCTTGATTGATCTTCCAACCAACCAGCTTGGTTGTACACCACAACAACATCTTCAACTTCTTTCTTGAGGCTATTTATATGTTCTGCTTGAGTATAGCCATTGAAGATAATTCATAATACCGTTGAGCTGTTGATGATGTGGCTCATATAGCCGTTGTGTAATAGCTTCTCAAACGGTTGCTTCTCCTTAAGCATATTGAGTGTTCAGAATACTCCCGTTCTGACACTTCTGTTGATGAGCTCTGTTTTGAGAGATGTGATGATTACGTGTATTCTCTCTCTTGAATTCTTTTTGCTTTCTTGCATCTGTTTTATCCAGCTTGCATCTGCTTGCTCCAGCTTGCATTATCTTGCATCTGCTTGCATCTGCTTGCTTTCTTTAGATTTCCTCTGATTTTCTTGGGAGTGTATATGAGTAGGTATCCGTTGAATTTGTCTTTTTGCTTATTCTACATATACTCCTTTTTCATTTGCTTCTGACACCATTACTTCTTTGAATGAGATGTCTTGACCAATAGTCGTTGTTTGCAGATTCCTCTTTTGAGATTTAGATAAAGATGTTGAATTGAATATATTGTATTCAAACATCTTCCTTGTTGCTTTTGCTTAGTCTCCTGAGCTTTTCTTCTGCTCTGTTCCAGATTGCACAAATGAAGAAATATCTCGTTGAAATACTATCGTTTTAGAGATAGCAAATAGTCTTCTTTTAATCCGTTGTGAGACACGCTTCTTGAAAGTTCTGACATAGTACAACGTTGCATCTGCCAAAAGGCTGCTTTAGGAATTGTTGTGTTGCTGCGTTTGCAGAGATTTCCTCAGTGGTGTATGAAATTCAAATGCACCAGGAAAGGTCTCTGTGACTTTGCCAAAAATGTGTTCCAAAACGTACGAGCAGCAGAGACTTAGAAAAGTCTTCACGCAACGTTTTAGCAAAGATGCCACGTCATTACTAAAGCTTCAGACGTCTTCCAAACTTCGGACAGGTTCCAGTCTTCAGACAGGTTCCAGTCTTCAGACGGGCTTGGCTCTTCAGACAACTTCAACACTTAAGACAGGTTGACCACTTCAGACAGCTCAAGTCTTTCAGACAGCTTCGTTGCTTCAGACATGTTACGTGCTTCAGACAGCTTCAATACTTCAGACATGTTGCGTACTTCATACAACTTTAATACTTCAGTTCTTCAGATAGTCTTCTCAGTCTTCAATTCTTCAGATAGTCTTCTAATCTTCACTTCTTCAGACAGTCTTCAAGTCTTCACTTCTTCAGACAGTCTTCAAGTCTTCACTTTTATTCTTCAGTTGCTTCAACTCTGTTAAGGATTATTCTTCTTCAGATTCTGCACTCTTGTTCTTCTGATTCTGATCTTCTGATTCTGATTCTGTTCACAAAATCTTCTTCTTCTTCTAAAGAGTATTCCATCCTGAAACATAATTAACAAACCAATACCTTTCTCAGTAGAACCTGTTTATATAATCTAATTGGTTCTTTTATATAATCTTATTTGTTCTTTATATAATCTTATTTGTTCTTTATATAATCTTATTTGTTAATCATTAAAACTAAAGGATGTTAAGTCTTAAAATCATGTTTAAATACTTAAACTGATTTATAGACTTCACAGTACCATGAAAGGACCAAGCACATTGATGTGAAGTTTCACTTTATCAGAGAAGTGGTTGAAACAGGGGCAGTAAGGATTGTGAAGATTGCTTCTGAAGATAATCCTGCTGATATGTTGACCAAAACACTACCAAGATGCAAGTTTGAGAGATGCTTAAACTTGGTGGGCTTCGTCTGAATGATGTCATTCCAAAGTCAAGGTGGAGATTGTTAGTTATGACTTAGGAATGAGTTTGTTATTCTGTTAGGTTGTTACTTCAGTTAGTCGTTCCTCTCTAAACTGCCTATATATATAGTGCCTTGCTGTATAGGAAAAGGTGTGTAAAAAGGGTAAGCAAGAACGATTGCGGAGAACCTTAGAAGCCTAAGGTGTAACCTTCAGAGGGTTGCTGTAACCATCTGAAGCTGACTGTCTGTATAAGAGAAGTTGTTTCTTTTCTCTTGCATATTCTTTCTCTCTTCGTGTTCTTTGATTCTTTTTCTTCTAAGCTTTCAATTACTTGTTCTTACCCAACACAAATGATTAACCTTATTGTTTTTTGGTTTAAATTATAACAAGTTAAAAATTAAAATTTTCTCTATGATTAACACTTTATTTGATTTCCGTGAGGTATCAAAGAAATGGGGAAGAGAGGAAAGAACTGGGGGTGAAATCATTCAATTTCGCACTTCTCTTTTATTTTTTATCTATTCCATTCACATCAAACAACCTATAAATTATCTCTATCTCCACACCTTTTCTCTCTTTTTTTTTTTATTTTCAACCTATCTAGCAAGCATAGTGTAAATGTACACAACCAATAAAAGTCTGATTTAATTTGTAGATATAGTTGAATTTCTTAAGTATATTGATTGACAAGGTTTGATTTATGTGTACGAAAAAGATTTCATTAAAAGAGATAAATCCTATTTTGGATCTAAGATTTAATTATTTTAAATAAAAAAGTTAGATGATCAATGCTATTTTATTAAGTTCACCACTTTATATATACTTCTACCACTACCTATTATTCTTAAATGCGAGACCTTAAATTAAGGAGTTTATACTTTTTATTATCCAATATTATCTCTCGAGTTTCATATTTTATTTTAAATTACATTATAATAAAATAATTAATTAATAAATTAAAATATTTCATTATTAAAAAGCTTAAATTTCTTTCCCAACTTATAGATATTTTTATTTAAATTCTAAAACATATTATCTCTTCTATCTGATATTTTATGTTATTTTAAAAAATATTGATTAAAATATACTATCGATTAATTAAATGAGTGATTAAAATATTAGTTAAATAAAAATCCCACTAACACCAAGTGCATGGCTCATCTTTTAATATTATAATCAAATATTAAAATCTCATATATATCAATGTGGAGAGAACTTATTAATTTATTTTTTATTATTATTGTTACTATTGAAAGTTCGTTAATTTATCAATTATTATCTCCCATATATAATTAAAAAAAGGGAAGGAAAAAAAAAGATAGGGTCGCATAACTAAAGAAAAGAAAACGACCCCTTTTCAATTTTGTTCACGGATAGAGCCACGCGAAATTACTGCAGATCGAGTCATTGTTTAGCAAACCGCACATGCTGATTCACAGTCACACCGGTTTCACGGCTTTCATGCGGCCGTCACTCTCTCCTAGTCTCTGTTTTTTCGTTTCCATCTTTTGGCCTTTCTCCACTCCCAATCCTTTTCCTTTTTTTTCAATTTTTGTTTCTCCCCTCACATTCAATTCTTCAATATTATTATTTTTTTCTTATTCCTAATTGACAAACGCCAACTCTACCCCACCTATTTCATCATATATACCGCTAACTCTTCCCCTCACGCTCCCAGTCCAAGTTTTCATTTCTTTCTCCCTCTGTCATGCCTAACACAATGCTGCGATAACCACTCCCTCTTCCGTCTCAGATCTGCTTCCTTTTCAAATAGCCATAGGTACGCGGAATGAATCTCTTCTCATTTCTAGCTATTCACCGAAATCTCGATTTTGTTCGTTTAATCTTCAATATTCTATGTTTTGCTTCTATGGATTCAACATTTTCCTTTCACCGCTTTATTTTTTTTAATTTTTTTTTCTTCCAACATTCAGCGTGGTTGTGATTGCGTAATGTCTATGCTGCTACCTGTTCAGTTTCGTTTCTGGTAGTATGGATCTATGTGAGCGTGTGTTGATTTCGTGTTGAACATGTATTTTCTTCCGTTTTCAATTGTTGAATCCGTTCAAATTTGTCGCGATTCCGCATTTGGAGGTAATGGTGTATGTGACAGTCTTTGTCGTTGAATTTCACCGATTTTCTGGCCATTTGAAGTGGAAACTTTCTCATTCTTTTTGTTTTTTGTTATCTTGGTTTACTAGCTCGCCCCTATCTTATTAATTTATTAGATCTGCTGGTTTTCTTTAATAACACGACGGTTTCATATCCTGAGAGAAAGATACATATTAATATGAATTATGCAAGGGTTCGTCGGTCCTGCATGAAAGTAACTCGTGTCTGTGTTTTTAATCTCATAATTTGGCGATATCAATTATTAAGGAAAAGTAGAGAATTCAAACACGTTATGTGTCAAATCCTTGCATGAGCATTCTATATTTTATTTTCTTAGCTAGTCTTTGCACAAACAAATTCTGTGAACCTGTGACTCAACCGTTCATTTTTAAGAGTGCTTAGCCAGAAAAGTAACATAAGCTGTAACGCCCAAATTTCTAAATTCAAAGCTTAGTCCGTTGGAAACTAAATTCTGAAAATTCGAAACTAAAACATACAATCCTGGATATCAAACCTCACATTTACATAAGTGTCCAACAAACTTCTATAAAATGTGAATAACTTATACCTTATTTATATAGTTAAAGTCCATAATACACATCTACAAGCTTCATAAGATAGGTATAAATATATAAACATCAGGCCCGAAGGTTACAACCGAACAACTTCACAAAATCCAAGTGATACCACTCTTATATATACAATCCAAAAAAGAAAGCAATCTAAATACATCAACTCTGGCTCTAACTCACTTATTTCCACCAGGGGTACCTGCACACCTAGAGTATATCCACAAAACGCGTGGTGAGACTAATGTCTCAGTGAAATATAACTATGCATATGCAATGTATAAGAAAACCAACACCAAACAATATGTCTCAATTCAACATACATCAATAATGAATATGTCTCAACACTCAACATAATATCTGAATCAATTAAAGGGAAATAAAGATGCAAGTCACTGCTATACTTAGCAGGCATGATATTTTCACTTAAACTGGAGTTAGGACTGAGCTCAGACTACGAAAAACGTCTTTCCCGGGGACGTATCCCACCCATTACTGGACCGAAGTCAAGTTTTCACATAATTACTTAGTTTTCTTAACTCACAGCGCAAAAGTCGTCTTGAATTAACTCACGGTCGAAATCGGTATACATGAATCGATAGTCAAAACTAGAATTTCGAACATTTTGAGTGTTTCGAGACTTTCGTAAGTTTCGTAAGTTTCGTAACTTCGAAATTCAATAGTTTTACAATCAATTCCAAGCATAATATACTCAATCCCATTGCAATCATCATAATTCCATTCAATTTGATCATACAGAAAGGGAATCAAGGGGTAGGGTTCATATATTGAACATTTCATCAATTTCGTAATCTCGCTATTTTCGTAAATCTCGCTACCCTAAGGCTTTCAACGAAAATCACCGATCAAACTACTCAATCTTACACAATTATCATCAATCCAACAACAATATACATATAGGAAGGGAATGAAGAGAATATGGTTCATACAATGGGGAGAAATCAAAATAAGAGGAGTTGAAGCGATTCAATTGACGATCCCTGTTTCCATTCCCTTTCCAATCTCCAAATTTGAGTTTTCTCTCTCTAAGCTCGCTCTCTCTAGGTCGTGTGGAAGGAGAAGAAAAATATAGAGATTTCAGATTTTGCATGTCCGAGTATTTATACTGGACATCTGGTAATCGATTACAACCCTTGGTAATCGATTACCAAAAACTCAGCCCTCTGGTAATCGATTACACCCTGTGAGTAATCGATTACCTAAAAACTAGCTCTCTGGTAATCGATTACAAACCTACTGTAATCGATTACCAGAACCCAATTTTCTCAAATTCACTTAAGTTAAAGCATAAACTTGATTTTAACCTATAATTCCTCAATTTACCTTTCTTGATTTACTAATACATAATCCTCTTGTTTGATACCTAATGAAATTATTAAAGCTCCTAATTTGCGGGATGTTACATAAGCACTCCCCATTGAAGATGCTCTAAGAGTGTTTTTGGTAAGACATTTCATATAGATGAACAGTGTGTTTGATAAGACTTTTTAACTAGATGAAAAATTGAATTTGGTAGCTAGAATCATTTCATGAGTATTTGGTAAAATAACATTCTTAGGTAGCTACTAGTTTTTCATTAGTTTTTTTTTAATAAATTACTTGAACCTGTTTTTTTTAAAAAAAACTCATTTTTTAAGCTACCAGTTGAAATGATTTTATAATTTTATCCATCAATAACTCTTACTCATCAATATTTAATAATTAACGATGTGATTATATGTCATTTTACCATTTTCAACCTGTTCAACAACTAGTTTTACCAAATACTTTTAACCAAGTTACGAATAAGTTTCATATTACTACTAAGAATGACAGTCAAACTCAAACCCGCGGGTACAAATTCCCCCCGGCTTTGAATGGAAAAACCTACTTTGACATGGTTTAAGTAAAATCCGCACCTAAACCCGCCCGACTTTTAACGGGGGATGGGGGGCAGATGTTGGTGTGCAAGAACCCGCGCCTACCCCTGGTCTTGTCCTGATATAATAATTTAATAGTTTTAATTATATTGGTAGTTAGATAATAATGATAAGCTTATATATTTTCCTTAAAATACAATATAGTTCTAAAGTTTCTCATTTTTTTAGGATTGCCAATGTATATATTTACATATTATTTGAATTAGAATATAATAGATACATATGACTTATTTAAAAACGTGTATTTAAGTTATAAAATTAAAGAAAAAAATGAAAAATAGAGAAGGTGAAAAAACCTTGCGGGTTTCCCCGAACCCAACGGGAACCCGCGAGGATGAGGTTGGATTTGATGATTTCATATCTGCGCTCTTTAAACCCGAACTGCCATGACTTTTATGAGGGCGGGGATGTGGGGAGCAAACCCCGCCCCTGACATGCCACGTTGCCATGCCTAATTACTACAAGCTAAAATGAATTACAAATAAACTCTCGATTTCGTCCTTAAATTTGTTGTATCTTTCCTAATTAGTCCTCAAACTAAACTAATCGCACAAGTAGTCGTTGAACTTTCAAATATTTGCCACATCAGTCATGTAACTTTCATTGTATCTATCATGTCAGTCTCTAACAAAGACCAATGTGTCTGATACTATATATGAAAGTTAGATGACTATTTATATTATTCGTTTAGTTTTGGGACTGATGATGAGAGAGATTACATGTTTAGGGACGGAATTGAGCATTTACTCAATGAATTATCTTTTCTTCTATAGGCCCCAACAATAATCAAATCAACTTTAAATGTTAGTATTATATTTAACTAAACATTTACCTTTTTTTTAAAGTAACACTCTTACTTTTATCTCCAAGATTATCCAAGATGAGTTCGCCCAAACTCATAAATTCATAAGATCCTTGCCAACGGAGCACCAAGAAGGTTAAGACCAAAGATGTAGATGTCGTTGATATGTCTATGGATATTCAAGACGAAACTATGTCAGAAATTGCGAACGTTGTACAAGAAGGTTCCCCAAGAGAACCCTCCTACAGAGAGACTCTCTTGAAGCTGGTCTGTAGCCCCAAGCCATCGGATAACTTTATGGAAGAGGAGTACCCAGAAAACAAATGGTACAATGCTAATGAAGAGGCTCCAATAGATGCTTTTGATCCTTGGCCCAAGATAGACATCTCCAATGAAGAGTTTGAAGAGTGGTGTCAGCCTTGGCGACGTTCTTTGATTGTAAGTATCATGGGTAAAAAGATTTATTTGCGCTTTCTTGAGGCTATAATTGCTCGTATGTGGCGACTCAAAGAAAAAGCACGTTCAGGTAATTGATATGCCTCAAGAGTATTTCCTTGTTAGCTTCTCTGATCGGGACGATTACAACCATGTTCTGATGGAAGGCCCATGGATGATTGTTGATCACTATCTGGTGGTCCAAAGATGGAGACCTTTCTTCTTGTCATTAGCTAAAATGGTCCAAAAATTTACGGTGTGAGTGTGTATTCCAAATCTTCACATAGAACTCTACAATAAAAGGTTTTTATGGCGTGTTGGAATGAAATTGGGTGTTATGTTAAAGGTCGATTCCATGACTTCTCTCCATTCAAGAGAAATTTTTTTTTCGCATCTGCGTTGAACTTGACCTCAGCAAGAAATTAGTCTCAAGAATCCAAGTTTTTGGTGAGGTTCTTAAGTTGGAATATGAGGGTCTTCACCTTATTTGCTTTAATTGTGGAAAATATGGACACAAGCTCCATAACTTTCCGAAGCCCTCCTATTTTAACCCATCAGCTATTTCAGGTCTTGCAATCTCAGAAGGAGTGATAACCATGGATGGTATGGAAGCTAATGCACCCATCCCAGAGAAGTCTTGTGATCAGCAAGAAGAAGATTCCAACATGGTCCCTAAAGCCTTGCAGAATCCAGATTCATCTCAGATGGGTAGTGAGAATCAATCCTATGATCCGTGGATGATAGCAAAAATAAATTATATGCCCAAGAAAGTTAATGGTGCCCAGCCCCCTCGCGGTCAATCCTCGTCTCTGCGTCAAGAACGTGATCAAGGGTCTGTATTTTCTCTCTTGGACCCAGCCCAAGAAACCGAGCCTGGAGCCCGAGTTAAGGACGCTCCTGTTCAAAATCAATAAGTGAAACTCGCCCATGTTGTTACCCGGGTCCGTAACTCCCTTGGTGGTAAGAATCCCCAGATGGCAATAGGAAGCAGAACCCTAAAAATCCAAGAAGAATTTCGGTGCGCGCTAAAGGGAAACCGGCAGAGGTGTCTCCCTCAAAGCCTCCCAAGAGTACTGCTGAAGAGCAAATTGTTGTTAACGATAGCCTCCAAAACCAGCCACATAAAGACGAACACTTGGTGTTCCAGATGATGAATCAAACCCAAGCTCAATTGAGGAATCAAGGCTCTCAATTTTTTTCAGGAACACAAAGTTTCGGTCTAGGAACTGAAGAAATGGAGTTTCTTCAAAGGAATTCTTTCGTACCTCCTGACTATGGTCAAGGGGATCCACTGCCTTCTAGGAGCGACCAAACAATGGATATGAACGATGGTGCCAATGGGCACCTGGGTAGTTGGGCCTCTCAGGCTAACCCCCTCCTTCTCACAATTCCTTATGAATTTGTGTGTTTGGAATTGTAGAGGGGCAAAGCGTAGAGGCTTTGCTATAATTTTAAAAGATCTTGTTTCTCACTTTAATGTTGGTTTTTTGGGTCTCCTTGAAACTCATGTGCAGGGCTCTCATGCTCAGGTTCTAGCTCGCAAAATTGGTCTTTCTGGTTTGGCTATTTTGGAGGCTTCTAGATTTGTTGGAGGGATTTGGTGTTTTGGGACCCATCTCTTTGGAAAGTGCATGTCAGCCGCATTGAACCCTAGGTTGTTCACCTTAAGGTTTCCTCTGGGCAAAGTGGTTTTTGGCTTCTATCTATTTGTTATGGTAGCCCTCAGCTCCATTCTAGACGCCACTTGTGGAAGGATCTCATTAATTTTCACGATGAGGAACCAGGGTCGTGGATCCTCCTTGGTGGTTTCAATTCAATTCTTCACCCGGAAGAAAAATGGGAGGAGATTCTAATCTTTTCTCAAGAGATTCTCATCACTTCCAGGAGGTTATGCATAGGTGTGATCTTATAGATGGTGGTTTTGTGGTGACCCTTTTACTTGGAGAAGGGGCTTTCTTAGACAGGGGCTTGATCGTGCTTTATTCAATCTTGAATCCAGAGTTGTGTTTCCTGAAGCGAATATGGCTCACCTTCCCTTCTCTGGATCTGACCACTGTCCAATTCTCCTCTGTTTTAAGTCTAATAACAGAGTGAATAAACATCGTAGACCTTTCAGGTTTTTAAGAGCTTGGCTAACTCATCCAGAGTTCACTGAAGTTGTTAAGGATAACTGGAATTCAGGGGATCTTCTCTCTGCAAACTTGCGTCATCTTCAAACCTCTTTGCAAGCCTGGAACAAATATGTTTTTTGGGCATATTTTCTCCAAGAAAAACACTTAATGAACCGCTTACTTGGTATCTCTAGAGCCCGTGCTAGGGGTTCTAATCCGTTCCTAGACAATTTAGAAGCTTCTCTGTGGAAGGAATATGAAACCGTGTTGTACCGGGAAGAGATGCTTTGGTTTCAGAAAGATAGAGTTAAATGGATCCAACATGGTGATAAAAATTCAAAATATTTTCATGCCTCCACTGTTATCAGGTGTAGAAGAAATAAATTGGAAGTCTTACAGGATGCCTGAGGTAATCGGGTTTTTTAGGCACCAGCTTTGGAGTCCATGGTTTCCAACTATTTCATTGATGTTTTTGCTGTTCATGATGATTTTATTCCATTTTGTTTTACAGGTCAATTCCCAAGCCTCTCCACTATCCAAGTTAATCATTTGGATCGTGCGGTTAACAATGAGGAAATTCATTGTGCTTTGTTTACCATTTTAGATTGTCTTAAATTCACCGTGTCATTTTACCATTTTCAGTTAGTTTTTCCAAATATCTTCAATCAAGTCAGCAAATTTTTCAGCTTTCAGCTAGTTTACCAAACACACTCTTAGGTAGAATTGGTTTTGATAGATTTTTATAATCAATTACAAGAAAAGAATAATGCACGATTTACGAAATACATTGGACGAAAATAAACCCTAAACCTTAAACCCTAAACCCTAATAATCAATTCAACGTAATTGATTTTTACCGTTCCCAACTAAGAACCAAAGATGCACTAATCTAGATTTTTTTTAAAAAAAGATATTGTTTGAATTCTATATACTTCTCACTTTGATTCTTGAACTATGAACATGCACGACATACATAAACATTTTCCACCAAAAAAAATTGCATGGCATAAACTTTTGTTTTTATTTATACATAGATAGATAGATTGTCACGCCAGCGAATCTCAGGCGAAAATTGATAATCTGAAGAAATCTCAATTCATATAATACCCTCGATTATTCTGTTACTTGACGAAAATATCCCTTACCGACGAAACGCGTCATGTTCTAATTGGATCCCTGGCGGTGTGATGAACTTGGACAGAACCAACCAACAAAGGGCATCATCCTCTCCTTCACCTCCAAGTTCTGGGTTAACTCCGTCTTTTCCCTCCATAGACGCAGTGGATCTGCAATTGCGAAAAAAACGAACACAACCCAATTGAGCCACGCAAAACAACTATCACAGGAGGCTACAAATCACAGGTTCTTTTGCCATTGTCTCTTGATTATTATATTATATACATTTTTAACTTGCATACACTTTGTGCCACATTTTTTTAGCTTCAATTTCCTTGTAAATTCTGAATGGAGTATGAGCATCTGAAGGTATGGGTTGCAATTATGTATATACGTGCTTCTCATTGAGTCGTGATCATTGACAGGCAAAAACAACTGAAATAGCCATATAAATGGTGTGGATATTTTGGATATACATGGATCAATTAGATACTTATTTGGGATAATTGGAGATCTTGCTGAAATTACAGAATCTCTGAACTATTAACAAAGATATTGTTTGATCTTTTCATATAATGTCTTTTCCTCTGTGAATGTATCCACAATCTGATTTTGTTAATGAAATAAATGTGCGTGAAACGTTGGCTTGGATTGAAATAAATCATTTTCTGCATAATAATACAATTCTGTTTTAAGAGAAAGTTTAGGCAGCTTTTAAGTTTTCTACTTTAGTTGAGTGTGCATGATAGAGGTGAGTGTCTGGAGTACGATTATGAAGATAGATATGTGTTAGTGGAAGATGTAATGTATCTGTCGAGCTTTACAGGAGAAGGGTTGTTTGCTAGGCCTATATGAATGTGATTGTGGTCGAGATCACAGGGGTGGTCCGAGATGTTTGGCGTAGGCTGAGGGTCGCTCCTATGGTTGCTCCGGTGCGGCGACGCGCAACGGGGGTACCTGTAAAGGCACTCCGACGCTCAAATTAGGAGAGGAAACAAGGAGTATCAAGTGGAATAGATGTGTTACCTTGTGTTTGTGAGAGGTAGTCCCCTTATATAGCCACTCCCTGTCATGGCAGGAGGAGGCATAAGTGTCATTGCTGCGGCCGTAAATTAGGGCTGCGTGTGTCAGTAGTGTTCCCTTTGTCTGGGGCGGCATGGGGCGCATTAAATGCGATGAGACTGAGCGGATAGGCTAGATATGGGGACTAGTGCTAATTAGGGCTTTTCAAATAATTTATATTAACCGTACCATACTATTAATTGTACCGAACTGGATAGAAAAAAAAACCAAACTATTACAAGTTTCCTGAGCCGAACCGGAAACATAAAACACAGTTCATTAAGTCGAACCGCTCTCTCAAGCAGTACGGAATACCACTGTTAACTGAACCACGAGTCCGAGACCAGCTCCTCTAGTTCCAAGCAAAATCCCAAATCAAAAATCGAAATAGAACCCTAAATCCCAAATCGGTACTCTTACCAAATCGTGATTCACGATTACAAACCGAGAATCATCACCCACTTTGAATCGCGCTATGCTTTCCGTTTCGGTCTGTGAGATTCCCGTCGATCTTCTCATTTGACGATGCTTTGCTCTATTCACTTCAAATCGTGATATCGACGTCGTTCCTTTCGATCTTGCAAGCTCTACTTCTGAATCGATTCCAGGTACTTCATGCTTACCTTACTCAAATAAATGGTAGATCTACATCAAGTTTAGGTAGTAACCAAGTTTGTCTTGTAGGGTATTAGTTAAGCTGCAATCGTAGTTTCTTTGTTTAGATAATCTTGTAATGGGTTTCACATTGAATATGGACTTGGCCTACTCTCTGTTTTTACAACTAGACTTATTATAAATTTCAACATGACCCACAAATTTTTCATGTCAGGAGATCTGTCTAGATTGTGATACTTCCATTCAATGTGTTGTATAAGGTTTGAGCAACCTAAATATTTTCAGGTTTCATACTTTGGAGGGTAATTTTTACTTAGTTGTTGAGTATTTAAGTTTCTGACTTGGTCAAAATGTTGCAACCCATATGACATTTTAACACTTGATTTAAGTCCTACAATATAGAGCAGGATATGCTGGTTTCTTTAAAGTTGGCTCTCCCAAAAAAGGAGAGACTGTTTTTGTTTCAGCTGCCTCTGGTGCTATTTCTGAGAATATAGAGCAACAAATTATTCATATAAGAAATAAAAGGGCTAAGAGTGCTGAAATAGATGAGTTGACTATGCTTCTATTAGTTGGTTCTCAATCACATGAATATCAATGTTACTCTGTCTTATTACAACTTCATTTCCTAATTTTGTAGCATAAATATAGTTTATGTCTTTATGAATATTTCAGGGAACTTTATTAATTCCTAATTTTCCTATTAATTCCTTTTTGGATCTTTGCAATTTTCTAGCTAGATCAAGATATAGGGGCTGTTTGCATTGACAGCGATGTATGTTTTTTGTGTGCTAGATCAAGATATAGCTGGATCTTTAAATCTCTATCTAGTGTTAACTTAATCAAAGTATGGAACAATCAAACTGTGGTTTTATCTTTACAAATTCAGAGTGTTCCTATGTGAATTGAATCTGTAAATGGCAATTATATTGTAATTACAAATTCAAAATGTACCAAGTCTATTAGACTGATGAAACACGTTAGCAACTAGCTAGGTACACTGGCTTGAGAAATTAATGAAATAGAAGCCAATTTTAGCAAGCTAAGATATTGGAAGATAAACAAATTAAAGATCATGAATAATAATATATAATAATATATTATATAAAAGTGTTGGCACCAGAGTAATCCTAACTCCTAAGATGATTGCAGTAGATAAAACTTGGGTGATTCTCAACCAGCTAAAATAGTCATGCCTCCTTTCTTTGATTCCTCTCCAAAATAATATGGAAAATTGCTCATTCCAACTTGCTCCCCATTTTCTTTTAGAACTTACTTTAGACTTCAGTGATTCATCATGGGGGATAGAAACCATAATTTTCTTCTTTTCTGTTTCTGCAACTCGAGCTTCATATTCCTCCACCAGATAGTGTAAAAATTTCATCTTTAGTATAACAGCATTTTGGACTTAATTGCAAAAAGGGGGTGGGGGAGGGAGGAGGTTACCTCATGTACAACTGCTGGTGATGGTTTCCCATTATGTGTTTCAGCTACTGCATTTCCTATTTGCACTTTATCCTCCAATTCTGATGGCACGGAAACATCATTTATGTTTCCATTAGCATGGTCTAGCAAAAACTCTGTAGGGTTCATGGAAATAAGAGGTGTACAGTTCCTCAAATATTTGTTATGGAGTACACTATACTAAAATCTTCTACTATTGGATCAGAAACAAAATATAAAAAAAAAGAACTGCAGAAATTTCCCTCCTCTTTGGATTATAATGAAGGCAGAAACTTTTGAGGTACAAATAGGAAGGCTAAGGGCCTGTTTGGTTTGAGGAAACGTTTCCTGTTTTCATTTTCTGTTTTCATTCTGTTTCTTGTTTTCTGAAATTTTACAAAGGAAAAACTGGAAATGCTGAAAACAGCAAATTTTTGTTTCCAGCATTTCCAGTTTTTCCTTTGTAAAACTTCATAAAACAGGAAACAGAAAATGGAAACAGGAAATGAAAATGCAAACCAAACAGGCCCTTAGTTTCTGAATTTCCTACCAGTTAATCTGTTAATGTTTTGAGTCTTTTGACATTTATGTTTTTTTGACAAATTCTAAAATATTGTTGGGGGATGTTCTTAAAGTCTTTATATTATTGATATTTATCTCATCTTTCTGTCCATAAATGCATTTATTGTACAAGCAATGCTTTATGCTCATGATAATGTGCTCAAAATAGATTTTTGATGTACTTTTTTTTGTGCTCATTTTTATTATTTATGCATTATAATTTCTCTAATTCTTTAAGCTCTATATTTATCTTTTCATTTTATATTTGTACTTTTAGGGAATTGTTGGTCTTGAAACTGACTATGGTAATCTTCGTATAAAAGTAAGTATTTCTCTACACGCCCATTGTATTATGGGTCTTTGACATTTATTGCACTCTTATCTTGGTTACTTTGCATCCAATATGCTGAATATGTTGCATTTTGTCATATTTTACTGTCTATTCCTTAATGTTTAATCTAGCAAATAAAGCAGGTCCAATGTGTTTGCAAAACTCATTTGACAGAACCAAATGTTGTGGCAGGAAAATAAGGTTTGACAGAACCAGTTCAGAGAAGACTTCAAATTAAATTAAAAAACCAGTTCAGAAAAACCAATTCAGGAAAAGCTGTTCAGGAAACTCAGTTCAGAAAAACCAGTTCAGAAAAAGCAGTCCAGGAAAACCAGTTCAGGAAAACAAGTTCAGAAAAACCAGTTAGGGAAAAACAGTTCAAAAAACCGGTTCAAAAAACCAGTTCAGAAAACCAGTTCGGTTTTTGATTATTGAACCAGTTAACCGAATTGCAAAAACCGGTTCGGTACGGTTCGGTATAAATGAAACCAGTTCGGTTCGGTTTTATAGAACTAGTTTCCAATTCACTATAAATTGGAACAGTTTGGTACAATTCATGTACCATGAACAGCCCTAGTGCTAATAAGTTCCGAGGTCGCTGCTTTGTAGGCCGAGCGCCCAGTGGTGGTTGATGTTCTTTGATCATCTCGTCTGGAGTGGACATCCTGGGAGCACCTCGACTAGGCCTCCTGGGGTCTTACCTAGAACAGGCCTTGAAGGGGCGCCTCGGACAGGCCTCTTGAGGCTTCGTCCCGGGTCGAGGCCCAGGGAGTACCTTGGATGGGTCTCCTGGGACCTCGTCTAGGGTAGGTCTCGGACAGGTCCGGATCAGAATGGAAAAACAAATAAGGGTAAGGGTTTGGTTTTTTTTTTCTGGGTGGGGGAGGAGATTGAACTTGGCACCTACTTACTGGGGCCTTGGGTTAGTACTTAGTACTTCACAGGTCACAAACATGGTTGTGCATATAAACATTGGGATGGAACATATGAGCAGACATATTGACTTCTTTTATAGGATACTGAAGTCCAGTTCCATTAGTTTCAGTATGTTATTTTTATTGTGCATTGCTTTATTTGTTTCTCTAATCCATTCATTCTTATACTTGCACAGATAAGCCTCAAGAACAAGAAGAATTACCAGTGAATAGTGATATTATGTGATGGATATATCCTGAATGTATAAACAAGTCAAAGATCTGTATTTACTTTAGTGTGTAAGCACGAATGAAAGGAGGAAATAGTTATAGCTTTAGAGGGAAGCATGTTTCCCTAGCTCTGGTTGCTCTTGTTCTTTTTACCACATTACTGTGGACATGGGAGAGAAATCCAATAGCCATGACTTTAAGATCAGCTCAAGAATGGTACCACATGCCTTCAGGTTTGTATTCCAGCCAGAGATATACATAGTTACATTAATCATTTATTGTCTCTCACTTAATTTTTGGCACCTTGGTGCGAATTGCTTGTGGGAAAGGATTTGGGTTTGTTGTTAGTGGTGCAAATTGCTTGTGGAACATGTCCAGTTATTGATATTAATAATAATAACTTAAATATTTCTGGATTTTGATATGGCCGTCTTTTCTTACGTGATACCTGAACCTAGGTTAATGCCATAGGCATCTAGATATCCATATAATGAAAAACAACTTGCAAAATAAGAATTTCTTTTGGCCTTGTATGTCTTGTATATACTTAATAGAATTTCTGTGGTAAAAAATAAAAACTGTTAACTGCATATGTATGTCTGTCAATTTCCCTAAAGCAACCTCTTTTAGGACCTGATTGTCACTGCTCCTTTGACTATTAATTAATTGATTCTTACTTCTTGTCGGTTTTGTAACCATATTATGTTGTGTTTTCTAATTACCTTTTCATTAACCTGCTATTTTTGTTTATTAACTGTGTTGAGGAATTTTTTCTACAAAAAACATCTATGTAGAATTTCCTGTGGAAGTCCCAAATGATTCCGTGGGAACTACAAAGCCAGAAAAAGGACTGGAAAAATCCTTAACCCCCACTACGGAAAATGGAACAAAACTGCAAATTGGTATTGAGGGTGAAGCAGCTGTAGATTCTGTACCTGCAGAATCTCCGGAAAATCAAGATGTCAAGTCTTCTTCTGGAAGTGAAGGTAGATTCTTTTTATTCTGCTCTTAAATTCATTGCAATGAACCTTTTTTGCTATTCTATGATGCATCTCCATTGACTTATTATTCTGCATTTACATGTTTTTTGGGGATATTATATCTACATAGCTGTTTCTGAGAATGTGGTTGGACAACTTATTTGGCTAATGAGTACTGCTACACTGCACGTGGGCATGCACACCATATATGCCAGAATTTAACTAGATTGGATAAAACAGTTATGGAAACCCCTCATCCATCTTAGAGTCAATAAGCATGCCAATTGATTACGGTTCCCATTCTGTCAAACCATTTCTGTTTGAGTAGCATTTTCCTTTGCCACTTCACTATTATAACTTGCTTACATAGAATTCAAGTTGTAGATGTTAACAACATGAGATAGTTTCTCTTCACGCATTCGGATGTCTTAATCTGTATTCTCTTTTAATTGTTTGTTGCCTCGTGAATCATAAGATGACGGAAGTGGTTTGTTTTTCTTCTTTCCCTTGCTCAAATTATGTAGGAAGTATTAATTCCACTTTCATGTGTACGCTCTTTACAACCTATAGCTGACCTCCATCAACTTTTGAAACGATTTTGAAGTCTATTTTCAAATCTTTAACTTTGATATAGAACTCTATATAATTTGTGGAAGTATTTTGAAATGTTAAATGAAAAAGAAGGAAAAACTCTTGTTGAGAAGCCCCTCTTAGTAGCAACATATTCATTAATGCAATCTGGACTTTCTAACAAGTGAACCCTCTGCGTGGACAGTGGCCTCAGTGCTCCAACTAATGCCCCAGAAAATTGGCAAATATTTTTCACATTATATGTTTTTGTTTTCCTGGTTGCATACTTGCATAAGCGTAAAACTTGTATCTTCATTCTCAGTGAAGTTCACAGGCCGTGTTTGGTATTGATTGAATTTCTCCTTTGCAGTTTGTAATTATGCCAAGGGTAAGTGGGTTGCAGACAGCAGGAGACCGCTCTATTCTGGGTTCGGATGTAAGCAGTGGTTATCCCCAATGTGGGCATGTAGAATGACACAACGACCAGATTTCTCTTTTGAGGGATACCGATGGCAGCCAGAAAATTGTAAAATGCAAGAGTTTGACCGGTCCAAGTTCTTGAGAAAGTAGGTATAATCCTTTCTTTATCTCTGATCTCATTGTTAATAACACATATTTCAACAAGATTATTATCTGGCCGCTACGTTCATTCAATAGTTTGTCTGTTATGGTGCTAAAAGCTTTTCTGATTTGATGTTAACATAATTTATATTGCATCATTTTAGTTTGTAATTTGATTTTTTTACGTATACATTATATATTATTCTGATGACCAAGCCTGGAATTTGAGAATTAGTACTTTTGTATATCTGAATTGCTGATCTTTTCATCTTCATTTTCTTCTGCTTTCCTTTTGGTTTTTAAAAGATTCAGAACTGCATGAATGTCAATTTAAGTAGCTATTGTGAAATGTAGGATGCAGGACAAAACCATTGCATTCATAGGAGATTCGTTGGGCCGGCAACAATTTCAGTCTCTGATGTGTATGGCCAGTGGTGGAGAAGAGAGCCCAGAGGTTCAAAACGTAGGATGGGAATATGGTCTAGTAAAACCCCGTGGAGCTATTCGTCCTGATGGCTGGGCTTACAGATTTCCCAAGACTAATACCACCATCTTATATTATTGGTCAGCTAGCTTATGTGATCTGGTGCCCCTTAACATCACAGACAAACAGACCAATGTTGCCATGCATTTAGACCGCCCACCAGCTTTCATGAGACGGTTCCTCCCTCGCTTTGATGTTTTGGTTCTTAATACAGGTCACCACTGGAACCGTGGGAAGCTTAATGCAAACAGGTGGGTGATGCATGTTAATGGAAAGGCAAATGAAGACAAAAAGATTGCTGAAATTCCAAATGCTAAAAACTTAACAATCTACAATGTAGCCAAATGGCTTGATTTGCAGCTTGTCTCACATCCCCGGCTGAAAGCTTTCTTTAGGACTATATCACCTAGGCATTTCTTCAATGGGGATTGGAACACTGGTGGAAGTTGTGATAACACTATCCCATTAACCAATGGAAGTGAGGTCATACAGGAAGGATCTAGTGATCCAATTATTGAGGGTGCACTAAAGGGCACAAAGATTAAGATACTGGATATAACTGCTATTTCTCAATTGAGGGATGAGGCTCACATGTCGCGCTATACTATTAGAGGAACTCTTAATTCGAGTGACTGTTTGCATTGGTGCTTACCTGGAATTCCAGATATGTGGAATGAGCTCCTTGTTGCTCAGTTGTAGGCTCTGTCACAGTTTACTCACCTATGAGAACCAAGTACATAGACTTCCAAATGCCATTATGCATAATGCATTTGTAAGATGTTGGGAGGATCAGAATCTTTCTATTCTTTGTGGTCTAGGGAGACCGATTATTATTTTCTGTCAAAGGTATTTCATGTATTACTCAATGAATAGTGAATAGGATTTTAGGGAGAGATCATATAGTTCCACTCTTTCTCACTTTCAGTGCGACCAATTAGATGAAATTCGGATATGGTTTGAACTTTGAACTAAGAGTTCAGAAAGAACAACTTCATTGGACAATTTGAAATGAATTTGTATCAATGTATTATAATAATTGGTGTCAATAAGAAAAGAAATGAATATGGTATATTAATCAATGTTTTTTTTTAGTTTTATCTTAAAAATCATAAAATTTAAACAGAGTTTGAGTTTTTCTTATCCAATAATATCTACATAACTTCTCTTTCTATATCTTGAATTCTACGTTTAATTATCTTTTGGATGCCTTTGTTTAAATTTTAAAACATAATTTTTTATACTTAATTTTCTACTTATAATGAAAATATTTATCCTCTAATATTATGAATTAATTTTTTTACTAGTATTAATTATGATTTATAAATAAAATATTCGATACTTTGATTTATTTTTAATTATATTTATTATATATTTAAACATTTATTTGATATATCCTTAAAATTGAAAATCTAATCTGATCTAAACTGAAAACCTAATCAGAACTAATCTAATCTCATCTATTTTTCCAAGTGCTATTCTCAATTAAAAACTAACAAATCAAAACGTCCATGCTTTGAATTATGTGAAGCGCTTGTGGTGTTGTTAGTTCAGAACCTACAAAGGTAAATTCACCATTCTAAATAAGAAGGAAAATTATGATTTGCAATTTTTTCTGTCAGTTTTTGGTATGCTGGTTGAGTTATAAATCCCAAAATTTCAATTGATTGCAGAGATCCTTAAAGATCATCCATCTTGGTTTCGGAAGTGCTGGAGCCTTGAAGTTTTCACAATGTATGAGTTTAAATATGCAAATGCATATGTCCTTTTATTTTTGCTTCTATTTACTTTTGTTTTTTAAATGGTTGACTTCAATGGTTATTCTTTGTGATTGTATTGCATTGAAATATGCAGTGAATGAAACAAAATGAGAAGGCCAACGAAGGAAGGGGTTAAAGCATGTGGACAAAAGGTTAAACAATTTTGATTAATGTTTGATCTAACAAGTCGATTGTAAGATATTATAGTTGTTGGATTTTGCGAGAAAGAAGTATCAAAATTTTTTTCTCTTCTTAAATTACAACCATAGCACTGTCGCAAATCCATCTTACTTGTTGGCATGTGGGTATCTTTTTGGTTATTTAATTTTTTAAAAGCATTATATTGAACGTTGATGTATAGACTTATAGTATAGCTGATGTGATTATTAGAGTATCTGAGTAATTTTTGTCCTTAGCCAAATTAATATGTGTTGCATATACTTGCAGAATTCATTAATAAAATAATTAGTACTCGATTTATGTGGTTGAAAATTGTTTTTTATATTCATTTACTTAATGATCTAATCGTTTGATATACTGCATACCTAGTACGGAATTCATATATATATATATATATATATATATATATTTTGATATAGACTAATCATTATATTGCATCACCATGTTACAATATTAGATAGTTTCTGTTTTTACTATATTTTTAAGGGATTATTAAATGAGTGATTTTGTTGAACCAAAATTAGTTAATGTTTTTTATAACACATTTAACTAGATCTAATTCAACTATTTAGCATATTATAAAAAGAAATTATGGTTTGCAGGGGACAAAACCCTTATTTCATGTAGAATAACTAGCTATTGATTAGCTATGGATATTTCTGTAGCTAATGTTTTTAATACATGTTAATATGTTACATTGACAGTCAACTACAATTGTAGGCAAAAGCTGTTAGAACCAAATGAAAACACATACAAAAAATAGAGAGAAACAAGAGGCTTTCTCATTCATACAAAGAAAGAATACATGAGTACAATTATTTATATGAAACTACTGTAACTATATCATTCTGTTTACAACTCAACAGAATTTAACTAACACTAACAGAATTAACTACTACTAACATTTTGGATTATTATACAACACTCCCCTTTAATCCAAAATGTTCAACTGACTTTATTCCCAACAAATCTCTCAGTTTTTCAAATCTCTCTTTCCTAAGTGACTTAGTAAAAACATTTGCCACTTGATCTTCAGTACAACAGTACACAAGCTCCAATCTGCCTTTGCTTACTTGATCCCTGAGAAAGTGAAACTTTTTTCCTATGTGTTTGCTTCTGCCATGAGATACTGGATTTCTGGACAAGCTTATGGCTGACTTGTTGTCAACAAACAGCTGCACTGGTTTCTTATACTCTAACTTTAGTTCTTCCAACAATGCCTCTAACCACAGGCTCTGACAAGCTGCTTCTGCAGATGCTATATATTCTGCTTCACATGAGGAAAGTGCTACAACATTCTGTTTCTTAGAACACCAAGAAATTGGTGCATTCAGGTATTTGAACAAATAGCCAAAAGTGCTTTTCCTCTCCACCTTATCACCACACCAATCAGAATCAGAAAATGCTTCTATGATAGTTTCATTTTGATCATCTCCTTTTGGGAACAACAAGCCAAAGTCATGTGTGCCTTTTAGATATCTCAATATATGTTTAGCTGCAACCATATGAGGCACTCTAGGATTACTCATAAACCTACTGACCAACCCAACTCCATAGCTAATATCGGGCCTGCTATTGCATAAGAACCTGAGTGACCCTACAATTTGCTTGAACAATGTTGCATCTACAGTTTTCTCATCCAGTTCTTCAGTTAATTTCAGATTTGTTGTCACTGGTGTAGGAGCTGCATTGCAATTTTCCATATTAAATCTTTTCAGCACTTCACTAATATACTTCTTCTGATGTAAGAATATTCCTTCATGAGTGTGCATAAACTCAAGGCCAAAAAAATAATTGAGAGTTCCCAGGTCAGACATCTCAAATTCTGATTTCATTCTCCCTTTAAATTCCTCAATTTCATCCTGCACATTTCCTGTGACAATTAAGTCATCCACATAGAGACACACAAGAAGTAAGCTCCTGTGTTGAGTTTCCTTCACATACATACCAAACTCCACTGTGCACTTCATAAAGCCTTGCTTGGATAAAAAGGCATCAATCAACTTATTCCAGGCTCGAGGGGCTTGTTTAAGGCCATACAAGGCCTTCTTTAATCTATACACTTGCTGTTCTTTCCCTTTTACTTCAAATCCTGGTGGCTGCAGCACATACACCTCTTCCTCTAATGGGCCATTGACTTAACATCAAGCTGACACATATTCCAACCTTTGGAACTAGCAACAGCAATCACAAGTCTAACTATTTCCATCCTTGCAACTGGGGCATAAACTTCTGTATAATCAATTCCTTGTTTTTGAAGAAAACCTTTGGCTACTAACCTGGCCTTGTGCTTGGCAATGGTGCCATCTGGCTTGAATTTGATTTTAAACACCCACTTCACATCAATAGGATGTTTATTCTGTGGTAGATCCATCAGCTCCCAGGTTCTGTTTTTCTCAATTGCTTCTAATTCCTCAATCATGGCATCTTTCCACTCTCTAATATGAAGAGCCTGCTTCCAGTTTAATGGTTCAGTGTCAACCATAAATGCAAAGTGCACCAACTCACCGCTGTCAGAAACTACATTATCACTGTACACTTCATGATCTGCAAGTCTGGTAGAAGGGAATCTCACTCTCTGAGATCTTCTTGTAGCTGGTTGAGATGAATTTGAGGTGCTGTCTTGCTTGGTCTTTGTACTATCTTCAAGGATACATGGAACATGAGTTTCAGATTCACCTTCCCAATTCCATGATGCAGTTTCATCCACAATGACATCTCTGCTGATCACAATTTGTTGCTTCACTGGATTGTACAGCTTGTAGGCACCAGTTGGGTGATATCCAACTAGTATAAGAGCTTCACTCTTATCATCCAGCTTCTTCCTTCTTTCATCTGGTATGTGTCTGTAACATAGTGACCCAAAAATCTTCAAATGATGCACAACAGGCTTATCTCCAGACCAAGCTTCTTCAGGTGTGACAGTTTTAAGTCTCTTTATGGGGCATCTATTCAGTACATAAGCAACAGTTGTCACTGCCTCTCCCCAGTAGCAATGAGGCAACCCTTTTCCTTTGAGCATGCATCTAGCCATGTCCAGCAAAGTCCTATTCCTCCTTTCAGCTAGGCCATTGTGTTGAGGTGTGTAAGGTGTTGTCACTTCATGTTCAATACCTTTATCATTACAAAATTCATTGAATTCTCTAGAATTATACTCACCACCGCCATCTGTTCTGAGTATCTTCAATTTCAAGTCAATTTGTCTTTCAACTGAAGTACAGAATTTCACAAATAGGGAGAATACTTCACTTTTTTCTCTCAACAGATATATCCAAATCTTCCTAGTCAATTCATCCACAAAGGTCAGAAAATACCTGTTACCACCAAGAGATGGAGTGTCAAAAGGACCACATACATCTGAGTGGACAACACCAAGAGGTTGCTTAGCTCTTTGAGGTGCAGTGGTCTTGAAAGCCTTCCTTGGTTGCTTGCCTATCACGCATCCTTCACATGTTTTCTGTGGGAGGTAAACAGGTGGCAAACCACACACCATTTTTTTACTGCTGAGTTGATTTAGACTTTTAAAGTTTAGGTGGCCATATCTGTAATGCCATAACCAACTTTCTTCCTTAGTGTTGATGGTGGAAAGACATTGAATTGCAGCAGCATTTAGGTTGATTTTGAAAGTTCTATTCTTGGATAGGGGTGCCTTGAGTACAAGTCTTCTCTTAGAATCATAGATTTCAATGTGATTTTGTTGCATTGCCATGGTGAAGCCTTTTTCTAACAATTGCCCCAGACCGAGTAGATTATTCTTCATTGTTGGCACATACAATACATCATGCATATAAGCTATCTTGCCATCCTTGCGTGTGATCATCACCTTCCCCATTCCTTCTGCAGAAATTGTGCTATTGTCAGCAAACCTCACACTGTTTTTAACATTTGTATTGAAATCTATCAGCCAGTCCCTATTTCCAGTCATATGATTCGAGCAGCCAGTATCAAGATACCAAGAAGAGCAATCCTCATCACTGTTTGTGGTCACCATTAGTAGCACTTGATCTGAATCAGATCCTTCATCATCTTGTGCCAAATGAGCCTCATCATTTTTCTTGCCTTTGTTGTTATTACCCTGCCAGCATTCATAGGAATAGTGCCCAAATTTTTTACAATTATAACACTGCACTTTTCTTTTATCAAGATTCTTTCTTCCATCTCTACCTCTGTTCTGATTGCTTCCTCTAGAATTTGAATTCTCTCTCTGTTCATTGCTGCTGCTACCATGAGAATAATCTTGAGAGGTGGGGCCATTTGAATCTCCACTTCTGCCTCCTCTTGATCTTCCTCTACCTCTCTTATTCCAGCCACCACGGCCTCTATTCTTTTGACTGGTTCTGGCTTGCAAAGCTTGTTCAGCAACCTTTTCATTACTTCTTCTCTCAATCACTCTCTGCTCATGTGCCTCTAAAGAGTTTTGCAACTCTTCAACAGTCATAGTCTCAAGATCTTTCGATTCTTCTATGGCAACTACTACATGGTCAAAACGAGGAGTTAGAGTTCTAAGTACCTTTTCAACAATCTTGGAATCAGCCACTGCTTCATCACAACCTCGCATCGAATTAACCACAACTTGGATTCTGTTGAAATATTCTGCAATGGTTTCTTGCTCAGTCATAGAAAGAAGTTCATACTGCCTTCGAAGTGATTGTAACTTTACTTTCTTTGTTTTCCCAGAGTTTCCATACACCTGTTTTAGGGTATCCCATGCTTGTTTTGATGTTGTAGCTTTTGAAATTTTCTGAAAAACGATCGCAGAAACACACTGATGTAACAAAACTCGAGCCTTGCAATCCAATCTCTTACTCTCTTTATATGCTTCATTCTGTTCCTCTGAGGCGTTGTTGGGAGGTTCTTGAAACCCAACTTTCACAACTTCATCAATTTCTTGAAACCCAAGAATGGCATCCATCTTCACGCACCAATCTTCATAGCCTTTCCCATCAAATACAGGAAGGTTCCCAGGTATGGCACTCGCAGTAGCCATGGAAGCACACTCGCAGCAATGCTTAACTCACAATCAGTTGGTGCTCTCTCCCACTCTCACAGGTCCCTCTCACACACAAGCTCTAGATACCAATTTGTTAGAACCAAATGAAAACACATACAAAATAATAGAGAGAAACAAGAGGCTTTCTCATTCATACAAAGAAAGAATACATGAGTACAATTATTTATATGAAACTACTGTAACTATATCATTCTGTTTACAACTCAACAGAATTTAACTAACACTAACAGAATTAACTACTACTAACATTTTGGATTATTATACAACAAAAGCGAAAAGGACCGTAGATAAAGCTTGTGCTGACGGTCATTTTCCCGTTGTTATATAACACTCATAATTGACAACAATTTCGTCCGCAGGTCAATGTCAGGGGTACCTATACCTACAGATTTGTCCTTTTCCTGTCACTATATGTGAAATTTCTTGTAGTGATAACCCATATATGGTTTTAAGACCTCACTTTTATACCACACATATAACCTGTGGTTTTATATTCTCATTTTTTTATAACCCATATAACCTATGGTTTTAGGACCTCATTTTTATATAACACATATAACCTATGGTTTTATATTTTCATTTTTATATAACCAATATAACCTATGGTTTTATATTCACATTTTTTTATAACCCATATAACCTATGGTTTTAGGACTTCATTTTTATATAACCCATATAACATATGGTTTTATATTCTCATTTTTATATAACCCATATAACCTATGGTTTTAGGACCTCATTTTTATATAACTCATATAACCTATGGTTTTATATTCTCGTATTTTTATAACCCATATAACCTATGGTTTTAGGAACTCATTTTTATATAACTCATATAACCTATGGTTTTATATTCTCATTTTATATAACCTATGGTTTTATATTCTTATTTTTTTATAACCCATATAACCTATGGTTTGATATTCTCATTTTTATATAACCCATATATAACCTATGGTTTTATATTCTCATTTTTATATAACTTATATAACCTATGGTTTTAGGACCTCATTTTTATATAACCCATATAACCTATGGTTTTAAATTCTCTTTTTTTTTATCACTCATATAACCTATGGTTTTAGGACCTCATTTTTATATAACCCATATAACATATGGTTTTATATTCTCATTTTTATATAATTCATATAACTTATGGTTTTATATTCTCATTTTTATATAACTCATATAACCTATGGTTTTATATTCTCATTTTTATATAACTCATATAATCTATGGTTTTAAGACCTCATTTTTATACAACACATATAACCTGTGGTTTTATATTCTCATTTTTTTATAACCCATATAACCTATGGTTTTAGGACCTCATTTTTATATAACCAATATAACCTATGTTTTATATTCACATTTTTTTATAACTCATATAACCTATGATTTTAGGACCTCATTTTTATATAACCCGTATAACCTATGGTTTTAGGACCTCATTTTTATCATAACCCATATAACCTATGGTTTGATATTCTCATTTTTATATAACTCATATAACCTATGGTTTTAGGACCTCATTTTTATATAACCCATATAACATATGATTTGATAACCTCATTTTATATAACCCATATAACATATGGTTTGATATTCTCATTTTTATATAACCCATATAACCTACAGTTTTATATTCTCATTTTTATATAACTCATATAACCTATGGTTTTATATTCTCATTTTTATATAACTCATATAATCTATGGTTTTTAGACCTCGTTTTTATATAATACATATAACCTGTGATTTTATATTCTCATTTTTTTTATAACCCATATAACCTATATATGATTTTAGGACCTCATTTTTATATAACACATATAACCTATGGTTTTATATTCTCATTTTTATATAACCAATATAACCTATGGTTTTATATTCACATTTTTTATAACCCATATAACCTATGGTTTTAGGACCTCGTTTTTATCATAACCCATATAACCTATGGTTTGATATTCTCATTTTTATATAATCCATATAATCTATGGTTTTAGGACCTCATTTTTATATAACCCATATAACCTATGATTTGATAACCTCATTTTATATAACCCATATAACCTATGGTTTGATATTCTCATTTTTATATAACCCATATAATCTATGGTTTTAGGACCTCATTTTTATATAACCCATATAACCCATGATTTGATAACCTCATTTTATATAACCCATATAACCTACGGTTTGATATTCTCATTTTTATATAACCCATATAACCTACGGTTTTAGGACCTCATTTTTATATAACCCATATAACCTATGGTTTTATATTCTCATTTTTATATAACCCATGATTTTATATTCTCATTTTTATATAACCCATATAACCTATGGTTTTAGGACCTCATTTTTATATAACTCATATGGTTTTATATTCTCGTTTTTTTATAACCCATATAACCTATGGTTTTAGGACTTCATTTTTATGTAACTCATATAACCTATGGTTTAATATTCTCATTTTTATATAACCTATGGTTTTATATTCTCATTTTTTTATAACCCATATAACCTAGGGTATAAACAATCTATATATAAATTGCTCATGGACAGTTTTTGAACCCTAAACCCTACAGTACAGAGAATAATTGGTAACCACAAAATATGCTGACACAGGTGATCGAGTTTCAAGAACAGAGACATAAAAATGTGGAAAATCTTCTCACAGTAAGCATTTCATGATTGAGAGTATGAAAAATATGAAGTAAAGCACGGTAAAGAGCGCTTTGTTTTCGTTGTGGTTCGGAATATGGAAATTACCCTCGGAGTTCTCCGTCTCCTTTTCCTTTACTTCCGAGAACGGCTCCAAGCATAGAAAAAACGATGCTTCTAATGAAAGGAAGACAAAGTATTCGATCAAAAGAGAGAATGAGAGATAGAAACTCAAACGACATGTCCATAACCTTCTCAATATTACAATGTTAATTTTGAGGAAGGGCATAATTGCTAAAATGTAAATAACCGGGGAAAACATAATATTATCTCTAAATGAAAAAATAAGGACACATGGCTAATAATTAGTGGAACACGTACCCACGGGTGCCTTGAAATTATTGACGACAACACAGCAACCACTGGAGATAAATTATTTCTCTATGAATACGTGACATACATTTCCGCGAGAACGAAGGAGTTATTAAACTCTTGCTCCATGAATGCGTGAGATACATTTTTGTACTACAATGTATCATTTCCGTTTTTTTTTCTCTCTTTGCGTTATGATTAGGCATAGAGAAATGTTATATTCTCCTAATTTATCCTCCTACAAATCCTCATAATATTATATAAAGTAAGTATTAAATAAAAAACAAATGTATTTAATATCTTAAAAAAAGAAAAAATATTTAATACCTACTTTATATAATATTAGGAGAATTTGTAGGAGGATAAAGTAAGAGGATATAAAATTATTCTTATGCATATAGGGATGCATGATGGGAAAAAACGAACTCGTGACTTGTGAGTGTGACTGTTCTGGACATAGTCCATGACAGTTTGTCTCCAACCCAATCCCATCATCACATTTCACTTTCCCTACGCGTCCTTTTTTAGTCATCCTGCCTGCCCGATCCGCCAGATGCGACACTGTGTATGCTTTCACATTTATTATACTCTTTTGTTTCTCCTTCGAATTAAATTATATATATTGAAATGAATTAAAAATAAGGAAGGAAGATGCCACCGATCTCAAACTCAAACATCCCCAAAGGTGGTGGGCACGTCTTAGATCTTGAATTGAATTCTTGGCGAGGTCGATGTACAAACAACCAAGTACATGAATATAAACCAACTGTTACGAGGAATATTTATTGAGTGTTAAGAAATGTCCTTAAAATAATTATTATGAAAATAACAAATATTTAACACAAATGTTTATTACATTAAAAATAAAAGGCATGTAATATTTTCTTCAAATAAATCAATATATTCAATAAAAAATATTAAGTATTTTTTTAATTAATATCTTAATGATGTTTGTTACATTTATTATTTAATCGGTTATTGATAGAATATTGTTTCACAGGTTATTTAAAATTAATATTTTATCAATTTTTTATCTTTGAAGTTGTAAAATTATTTTATATCTCAAATATATCGTAAACTCCCAAATATTTGGATTAAAAATGAGAATATACATATTTTATATAGAAAACAATTGACAAGGGTTGAATTTATTTAATTTTAAAAATATAAAAATTTAATTTACTTAAAAAAACTTAAGGGATCAAAATTACCCATAATCTAAATTAGAGAGATTAAAAGTACAATTAAACTTTATATATAATAAATAAACATTTTTTTGTTAAGATATATTGTCCTAATTATTTTATCAATAAGTGAGATTTCATACATTTTTTCTCTAAAATAACTTATATACTTTAAATAGTTAAATCCATTTGTCGGTTGCTCGTTGAGGCTACTCATCATAACTATATAGAGTCTAAATTTTATTTTTAAATAAGTGTCATTTTCACATATCAAGACAACAATAAATGCTAATTTTTCAACTTTACCCTCTTCCAAATTTGTTAAATGATGGGGTATTAATTGCAATGACTAGAAATGATGGAGAACTTTAAATGTTTTAAGGAGAGAGAAAGGGTATATTTGTAAATAATAGTCTTAAAAAGACACATTTATTGCATTCCTTAATTTATATGTAAAAACCTTAAACGATAAATAAAAAGGAACCGAGGGAGTAATAATTAATAATTAATTATATCAAGAGGGTCGGCGTTTGTTTGTTCCTGATCATGAGAGTGAGACAGACACATGGCCCCCCCCCCACCCCTAAGAAAGGAAGTTCACAATTAATGGGTATTTAGTCACCGACATTCACTGCTTAACATGGGAAATCTGATATTAAAAAATAAATAATTATATAGTTATATATGTCGGAAAATAATTGACATAATAACAATTACAGAATGTTTCATAAGTTATTTCAGTTAAATACAAATTGAAATTAGTAACTATGCCTTCCGGTTTTTTATAAGATATTTCTTACTAGTTTTTATGATTTTTTTATAAAGCACTTTATAATTTTAAAGCAACATTTATTACCATTTTTTTTATTTATCATTATTATCTTTTTAATTATTGAACGATAGTGAAGTTAGTTAATGATATTAAATAAGGGTAAAACTAGAAAGTTAAACTATTTTTTAAAACTCCAATAAAATTAACTAACTTTAACTATTTCTATTCACCAAAGAGTTGTGGCTCAGTTGGCAACGCAAACTGAGATTGTGGGAAGAACTCTCGGGTTCGATCCCCACTAAACACATTCTTCGGGAGAGGTGAGGAGCCTTAACTGTGACTAAAATTAGTTAACCTCGTTTAATTTTCTTAATGTCATCTAAAAATCAATTGTATTCTCTAAATTACACTTCATGAAAGACTTCAATTTTATTAAAACTTGTTCCAAGTGGAAACACCCTCTCTACACGATTCATTAAATAAGGTCATTGGAAAATAAAATTTGAACTTAATTAAAGGGTATTTTGGTACGGGGTCATTAAATAAGGTAAAATTAGTTGAGATTTGCTTATATTTTGGACTACAATGAGTGGAATTTTTATTGCTTATATTTGAGTCTAGAGAGAGTAACTTTTTAAGTAGCTATTAGCTTTTCTTGTAAAACAACTCGAAGTAGCTTTTTAACAAGGTAGATTCTACGGTACATTTAATAAATTATGGGTATTGATACATTTCACAGGTGTCATCAATTTATTGATACACACAGTTTAATTATTAACGTGTCAGCTAAAAAAAGTTAATTTGTTTTTATTTGATCTCAAATTCAAATTCTTGAAACCAGATTCAAATTTCCCAAACAATGGTTTGTCATTATTTATTCTCCGGTGGTTCTTTGACAAAGAGGTGTATATGTGTGATTTATTTTTCTTTTTTATCATCATTTTTTTTATTGTTCATGATTGTTCATCCTTTTCATCTCAATTCTATTTTGTATCTAAAAATGCTTTAGTCGATAAAATTCCATGGAAAATGGAGCATAATTCTAATACAAAACAAAGAGATTCAAAAATACAAAAATATGTAATTTACAAAACTAAAACAACTGACAATCAATTTAAAGTCATGTTCAAAAAACCAACTCCGAAAATTACCAATGTAAGATGAATGTCAAGTCTAATGTCTTCCATCGTCAACCCTTAACCGAAGCAGAACGACATCAGTCATAATATACCCTTTTATATGAACAATCTCAAATTGTAAAGGAAAATCACTCTTACCAAAAACAAATTAGATAAAATGTTTGAGAAAATAGAGCTCAAATATAATGAGAAGAATGGCAGAAGGATTAAATCCTAAATCATTCAATCTACAACAAATCATTTATCGCAAACTAAAAATCGTTAAAATAAAGAAAAATGTAACAAAATTAATTGATTCATGTAGAGGGAAAAATATTACCTTCATCGGAGCAAAAATGCAGAATAATTCAATAGCTCTGTGTTTATGAACCTTTTAACCAAAAAAAAGAACGAGTTATTATATGAATTTTCCCAATTCGAAACAAAATGAGAAGATTTTCAAATGTGAAGAAAATAAATTAGCGCAATATGTACAAAGTTTTTTTTAATTATGAAAACACAATTACTAAAAGGACCCGTTAGCAATTAGAAAAAATTAATAAAATTTAATTAACATAGCAAATGCACTACACATGGTAAAATAAGAGTGTGACAATTCATGACTGCACCGGTACCCATAATTTTTTGATGGTACCGGAGTTGTCACCTTTTAACAAAGCTCTCATTTTCTACTACTTACTGAAAATTTATTACAAGTTTATTCCTCTATCACATCATTATTTAATAATTGGTGATATCACTAAATGTCATTTTACCATTTTCAGCTAATTTTATTAAATAACTTCAATCAAATCAATTAATTTTCCAGCTTTCAACTCACTTTTAACTTTTAGCTAGTTTACCAAACACATTTACATGGCATCAAACATTTATAACTTTGAGAGTTTTTGAAATTCTATTTTTTTTTTCATTTCTTTAGGGTATTTTTCATTTATATTTGAACAAATAATGATGACATTTGAAGAAAATAAAATTGTATACAAAAACTTGAAAAGATATAAAAAAAAAATATCAATCGCTGCAACGTTACCTGCCCTCGCTATCATTTTTGTTTGGTAAACGATTGAAAACTAACTTTTAAATTCTTAAAAAATATAAAATAAACATTAGGCTTAATTGCACTTTTGGTTCCCCTATTACCATCAATTCGTGATTTTGGTCCCCCTATTATTCCAAATTCGCGATTTTGGTCCCTCTAACACATAGATTTTGAAAATATGGGACCAAAATTTTGATCTAAAATCACAAATTTGGAACAATAAGGGGACCAAAATCGCGAAAAAAAGTAGGGCGACCAAAATCACGAATTGATGATAATAAGGGGACCAAAATTGCAATTAAACCTAAACATTAACATCACATACTATAGTTATATTCGAACAAAGTCAAATTCTTATAAGATTGAAAAAAATCTAAAATAACATAATCAATTAATTAATTTGCACAAATAATTACTATTATATAAACTAGAGGGAGAGTGGTGCCCTCTATACATTTAAATAAAAACAAAATAAAAAAAGTAATTGTGGATAGTTATTTTTATAGAAGTAATTACATTAAATTAAGAATCTATTACTGCTATAGGAAAGGAGTTCGCCCAGGACACGTGTCGGGCTCTCCTTTCTCCTTTTTTTTATTTTATTAACTTTTACAGATTTCTTTCTCTTTCGCTACTTTTCTTTCATTTTTTACGTTTTCATTTTTTTTCTTTTAATCATACTTTTAATTTTTAAAATTATTTTTAAAATCATTTTCTCTTATTATTCATTTCTATATATCACTTTTATTACATAATAAAAACACACATTAAAAAATCTAATAAGTGTGTTGATTTTATCAAATTTAATATGTTATGTTTCAAATATATCATTTATCTCTCTATTTTATGAACCACGTTAATAAAAATACACATTAATATTTTCCCCATGAAGCACTTCTGTCGTTTTCTTTATTTCTTCTCCTTTTTTAACACCTTTAATTTATTATTATTATATTAATTTTTTTCTCTCACCATCTAATCTAGATTATCTATATCTTTACATAAAAACACACTTTAAAAAATAAAAAAAAATTGTCAATTTAAATTAAATTTAGTGTAATTTTTCAATATATCATTTATCTCTCTATTTTATTTAATACGCGTGTCATGTTTTCTCACATGCGTTTTTTTATTCTCACTTTAATAAAATGATTTTTTTTATGTAACACAAATATCCTTCACTGGAGACAGTTCTGCTATAGTCGTTTTCTTTTTTTTTTCCTTTTTCTATGACATATTCATTTTTCATTTTTTATTATTATATTAAAACATTTTCTCTCATTATTCGCTCCTATTAATTTGTCTCATTATAAAATTAATTTTTTAAAACCACGAGAGCAATCCTCCTCTTTCCTTTCTTTTTTTTTCTTTTTTTTATCACACTTTAATTTTTTATTATTATTACATTAAAATAGCTTCTTTAATTATTGGCTCATGTTTATCTGTTTTATTATATAAAAATAAAGATCAAGAAATGCAATAAATGTGTTGATTTATATTAAATTTAAAGTATTTTTTCCAATATATCATTTATGTCTCTATTTTATTCATTAAAGTTTTAACTTATTATCTTTCTTATTTATTCGTTTTATCTATTTTATTTACTTTATATTAAAATTGTTCCCACAGTATACATGTGCCATGTTTTCTCACTTGCATTTTATTTTTTTTGTTTCTTTATTCTTACTTTAGTAAAGTGGTTTTTGTATGAACCATAGGTATCCTCAATGAGAGGCAGTCTTGCTCCAGCCATTTTATTTTATTTTATTTTTTTGTTTTTCATCACACTTTCATTTCCACTTTTTATTATTATATTAAAGCTTTTTCTCTAATTATTCGCTTCTATTAATATGTTTCATTACAATAGTTATTTTTTATGAACCACGGGAGACAGTGTTGTTCCTACTTTTTTATTATTATTATTATATTAAAATTGTTTCTCTCATCATCCATTCTTGATTTTTCATTACATAAAAATACAAATTAAGAAATATAATAAATGTGTTGATTTTCATTAAATTTAATGTGATTTTTCCAATATATTATTTATCTCTCTATTTTATTCATTAACGTTTTCAATTATTATCTCTCTTATTTATTCTCTTTATGTATTTACTCCTTAACTTAAGATTGTTCCCCGGTAAACGTGTCACGTTTTATCAGTTTTAGTTTTATCATTCTCACTTCTTTAAAGTCTTTTTTTTGAACCACGGGTATCCTTCACAGGAGATGATCCTGATTTTGCAATTTTCATTTTTTCCTTTTTTTATCATATTATATAAAATATTTTCTCCCATTATCCACTCCTATTGATTTATTTTATTACATGAAAACACAGATTAAAAATTATATTAAATATGTTAATTTACATTTTAACGTTGTTTTTAATATATTATTTACCTCTCTAATTTATTTATTAACGTTTTCAATTGTCATCTTTCTTATCTTTTCTATTATATTTGCTTTATATTAAAATTGTTCGCTCAATACACATGTCACATTTAAGCACTTTTTTTAGTTTCTTATTTTATTTTTTATTCTCATTTTAGTAAAGTGGTTTTTTTATGAACACTTTTTTTTTAGTTTTTTATTTTATTTTTTATTCTCATTTCAGTAAAGTGGTTTTTTATGAACACCAGGTATTATCCACGGGGTAACTATGTTTTTCCTAAAAGGATTTTTTTTCCATGCATTTCATATATGTTTAAAGTGATTGGGTTATGGGATCTCAATGATCAATATTTTTTAAATTTATAATTATATTAACTATGTATTGTTTACTATTTTCATTCACGATTTAATTGATATACACTGTCAGTGTAAGAAATTTTACACAGACATCCAATGGTATGTCGTCACGTCATTTAATGAATATGACACCTTATGCATGTGTTACTAAATTTAATAAATGATGTGGCAACACATCATTGGATGTATGCGTAAAACTTCCTTACACTGACTGTGTAGAAATATTAAACTCTTTCAATAAACACGATACCAATATGCTCTTTACATTTTACTAATTGATATATATAATTATATCATAAGTTAATTATATTATAAAAATTTAGTAATACTTGTAAAAACGAACATCACCCACACCCCAACATCACCCGTGCGAATGCACGGGTACTGTACTAGTTGAATATAAAGGTAAAATCGTGTAATAAAATATGTAAATCAAAAGAGGAGTATTTCTTTTAATAATAATATAGTTTATATGTATTATTTTAAAAAAATTCATCATTGTGTGTTTATTTAGTCAATATATTTATTGTAAAATAATAGAAATTATTTTTATCTTATTTTAAAGTGAAGAATAAACACAACATATAACATATTAAATAAAAGGGAAAAGAGTATAAAATCACCTTGAACTTTTGTCTTTTTGAAAATAGGCACCATGAACTTTTAATTTGTCCCAATTAACCCTTAAACTCTTATATCATTATTATAATAGGTTCATTCATTAATATCATGTTAAATAATTACCATAACAAATCTCAATCTTTCAAGATTTTGTGTTTCAAATATTAAAAAAACATAAAAGAGTAAAATTTACATTTTTTTATTTTTAAATTATGTCAAATTTCAAGCATATTTAAAATTTTAAAAGCGAAATATGACCATGTATTTTTTTAATTTAGAGTTTTTTTTTTCATATTTTGTTAATTTCTGGAACTTTATTTTATGTAATTTTACTATTTTGAACAAAATTATGACATCATTTTTTTCATTATTTGAATTACATTCTACTATTATTCTTACCTATTTATAAATATATCAAATTTAAATTAATTAGAAATTACTTCATGTCTTATATTTCCTTTATTATTCTATAGTTTTGTATTTTATATTAAAAATAATCTTATAATATGAGTGTGTTAGGTAAAACTAACCGAAGATCTAGTTAAAAGTTAAAGTTAGTTGATTTGATTGAAAGTATTTGGTAAAATTAGTTAAAAATGATGAAATGAACATAATTAATTATTAAATAATGATGAGTGGAGATAATTGATAAACTTATAATAAATTTTCAGGTAGTAACAAAAAATGAGAGTTTTTTTGAAAATGTGTTTTGAGAAAAGTTAGTAATTATCTAAAAAAACTACCTTATTAAAACACGTGAAATAGTTTTAAACTTTCGACTACTAATTTTAGCTTTTATCTAATCTAATTGAATCTTACCAAAAACACTCTATACCGAACTTTATAAGGTGCAGTGGTGGCTTATATCGCAACTTGATGTTGACCATCGTGGTTCATGAATATCTTCGTTTATCGTTCTAATTAATGAGAAGCTATGTCAATTGAGTACGATCCAAGGATAGAACTCTCATGCGTAATGGGATATCTAGCATAACTTGAGCATGAAGAAATTTTGAAAAAAGAGCAGCAGCAGCTTCCTCACTTTAATAGCCTTTAAAGTGAGAAATTAATTATTTTTAAAGTGAAATATCTCAATTATTGATAATTAACATTTATCATTGTCATAATTATTTTTTCATTTAAATTATATATTGTTTTAGACTTTGAAAGATGAGTTACAGAAGCGTCCGTTTTCGGGGAAAAAAACTATTTTACATGCTATTAAAAAAATATCTATTTGACATCAACAACTATAAAAACATATTTTGAGGTGAGTCTATCCCTCTCCAGTTGAATTTTTTCAAGAGGATCTAATTTCAAATGCTTAACCTTATTGTTTTTTGGTTTAAATTATAACAGGTTAAAAATAAAATTTTGCTCTATGATTAACACTTTATTTGATTTCCGTGAGGTATCAAAGAAATGGGGAAGAGAGGAAAGAACTAGGGGTGAATTTAGGTATTTTGCCAGTTTTGTAAAGAAACTGGGACCTTAAGGTGTGACTTGTTGACCATTAATGTGGAAAAATAATTGACAAACAATAATCGATTTTTAGAAACAACAAATCGATTATAAACAACTTTGGTGGCAGAATAATTGACAAATTTAATAAAAAATGTTATTTCTCTCTTATCATTTCTACTAAACAAATCATTCAATTTCGCACTTCTCTTTTATTTTTTATTTATTCCATTAACATCAAACAACCTATAAATTATCTCACACCATTTCTCTCTCTCTGTTTTTTTTTATTTCAACCTATCTAGCAAACATAGTGTAAATGTATACAACCAATAAAAGTCTGATTTAATTTGTAAATAAATGTGTTTGGTAAAACTAGCTGAAAATGATAAAATGACATTTAAGGACAACATTAATTATTAAACAATGATAAGTGAGAGTGATTGAGGGCTAAACTTGTAATTAATTTTCAGCTTTGGAGCATTTTTAAAAAAAAAAGCTACCCCAAGTAGCTTTTTAAGAAAAACTTGTAGCTACCCAAAAAAACTACCTTCCCAAACACTGCTGAAATGATTTCAGCTACTATTTTCAACTTTCAGCTAGCTGAAATGACAAGTCAAACACACTCACATTTGAGTGTATTGAGTATGTTGATTGACAAGGTTTGATACTTCATTAATCATTATGTGTATGAAAAAGATTTCATTAAAAGAGATAAAACCTATTTTGGGTCTAAGATTTAATTATTTTAAGTAAACATGATAGATAATCAATGCTATTTTATTAAGTTCACCACTTTATATATACTTCTACCACTACCTATTAAATTCTAGTACCTATTCTTAAGTGCGACCTTAAATTAAGGAGTTTACACTTTTTATCCAATACTATCTCTCGAGTTTCATATTTTATTTTAAATTACATTATAATAAAATAATTAATTAATAAATTAAAATATTTCATTATTAAAAAGCTTAAACTTCTTTCCTAACTTATAGATATTTTTATTTAAATTCTCAAACATCTCATCTCTTCTATCTGATATTTTATATGTTATTTTAAAAAATATTGATTAAAATATACTATCGATTAATAAATGAGTGATTAAAATGTAAGTTAAATGAAAATCTCACTAACACCGAGTGCATGCTCATCTTTTAATATTATACTCAAATATTAAAATATCATATATAATAATGTAGAGAGAACTTATTAATTATTTTTTCACTGTAATTTTTTTTTGTTACTATTAAAAGTTCGTTAATTTATCAATTATCTCCCATATATAATTAAAAAAAGGGAAGGGAAAAAAAAAATAGGGTCACATAACTAAAGAAAAGAAAACGACCCCTTTTCAATTTTGTTCACGGATAGAGCCACGCGAAATTACTGCAGATCGAGTCATTGTTTAGCAAACCGCACATGCTGATTCACAGTCACACCGGTTTCACGGCTTTCATGCGGCCGTCACTCTCTCCTAGTCTCTGTTTTTTCGTTTCCATCTTTTGGCCTTTCTCCACTCCCAATCCTTTTCCTTTTTTTTTTCAATTTTTGTTTCTCCCCTCACATTCAATTCTTCAATATTATTATTTTTTTCTTATTCCTAATTGACAAATGCCAACTCTACCCCACCTATTTCATCATATATACCGCTAACTCTTCCCCTCACGCTCCCAATCCAAGTTTTCATTTCTTTCTCCCTCTGTCATGCCTAACACAATGCTGCGATAACCACTCCCTCTTCCGTCTCAGATCTGCTTCCTTTTCAAATAGCCATAGGTACGCGGAATGAATCTCTTCTCATTTCTAGCTATTCACCGAAATCTCGATTTTGTTCGTTTAATCTTCAATATTCTCTGTTTTGCTTCTATGGATTCAACATTTTCCTTTCACCGCTTTATTATTTTTAATTTATTTTCTTCCAACATTCAGCGTGGTTGTGATTGCGTAATGTTTATGCTGCTACCTGTTCAGTTTCGTTTCTGGTAGTATGGATCTATGTGAGCGTGTGTTGATTTCGTGTTGAACATGTATTTTCTTCCGTTTTCAATTGTTGAATCCGTTCAAATTTGTCGCGGTTCCGCATTTGGAGGTAATGGTGTATGTGACAGTCTTTGTCGTTGAATTTCACCGATTTTCTGGCCATTTGAAGTGGAAACTTTCTCATTCTTTTTGTTTTTTGTTATTTTGGTTTACTAGCTCGCCTCTATCTTATTAATTTATTAGATCTGCTCGTTTTCTTTAATAACGCGACGGTTTCATGTTCTGAGAGAGAAAGATACATATTAATATGAATTATGCAAGGGTTCGTCGGTCCTGCATGAAAGTAACTCGTGTCTGTGTTTTTAATCTCATAATTTTGGCGATCTCAATTATTAAGGAGAAGGAGAGAATTCAAACACGTTATGTGTCAAATCCATGCATGAGCATTCTGTATTTGATTTTCTTAACTAGTCTTTGCACAAACGAATTCTATGCACCTGTGACTCAACCGTTCATGTCATGTGTTTTGTCATCTAACTGCATATATATTGGCGATTGAGTGTTGCCACTGCTGATCCGAGTCTAACGATGGGGATGGTGTTTAATTGTTGTTTGATTCCTGAGCAGGGATAAACTATCTGTGAACCATCGCACCCTCTGACAACATGGCTCAAGGGAAATATACTAGAATAGACAATAAACGATCCTCGTCAAGTTACTGTTCAACAGTGACTATTGTTGTGTTTGTGGCCCTATGCTTGGTTGGGATTTGGATGATGACATCGTCCTCTGTAGTGCCTGTGCAAAATGTAGATGTGTCTCAGGAGAATAAGAATGATGTGCAGGAACAGAGCGAGGTGAAAGAACAGGCAACTGACACCACTAATAGCAATACTCAGCAGTTTGAAGATAAGCCGGGTGATCTGCCTGAGGATGCAATCAAGGGGGATAGTGGTGTTACCTCTGAAAACAACCCTGATTTGCCAGTAAAACAGGAAGATAAATTGGATGAAAAGCCTGAAGAGAAGTCTTCTGATGATACTAAGACAGAAAATACTGATTCAAATGAGAGTGAGAAGAAATCTGATTCTGATGAGAGTGAGAAGAAATCTGATTTTGATGAGAGTGTGAAGAAATCCGATTCTGAGGAGAGCGAGAAGAAATCTGATTCTGAGGAGAGTGAGAAAAAATTCTGAATCCAATGAGGGTGAGAATAAATCCGATTCTGATGAGAGTGAAAAAAATTCTGAATCCAACGAGAATGAGAAGAAATCTGAATCAGATGATATCAAGAAGTCTGATTCAGATGAAAGTGAAAAGAAATCTAATGACTCAAGTGAAACTACAGATAAAGGGACAGAAGAAAAGGTGGAACAAAATGTTAACCAAGAGTCTGATGGAAGCTCTAACGAGAAGAAAACAGATGACAATGCCAACAACCAGGGTTCAAATGAGGTATTCCCTTCTGGAGCCCAGTCAGAGCTTCTGAATGAAAGTACAACTCAAAATGGTTCTTGGTCAACTCAAGCAGCAGAGTCAAAAAATGAAAAGGAGACTCAAGAATCCCCCAAGCAATCTACTGTGTACAATTGGAAGCTCTGCAATGTCACTGCTGGCTCTGACTACATTCCATGCCTTGACAACTTGAAAGCGATTAGGAATCTACCAAGTACTAAACACTATGAACACAGAGAAAGGCAATGTCCGGAAGATCCTCCTACCTGCCTTGTCCCTCTTCCTGAAGGATATAAACGCCCAATTGAGTGGCCCAAAAGCAGAGAGAAGGTAGAAATGAACTCAAATGCTTGTCAATTATCATTCTTGGCGTAACAGTTTATTATTTCATAAAAACAATTATTTTTTCCTTCAGATATGGTATTCCAATGTTCCACACACTAAGCTTGCCGAATATAAAGGGCACCAGAATTGGGTGAAAGTTACAGGCGAGTACCTTACTTTTCCTGGTGGTGGAACCCAATTTAAACACGGTGCACTTCATTACATTGACACTATACAACAGGTAAAATACATATTCATTTCATGTCAAGGTTGACTGTTATTAGTTGCTTTTAGTGTTGAGTCAATATATGTAGATCTGGAAAAACGTTTGCTATATGTTTCATGAACCCACATTGCATGTTCTGTAACAAATACCATATCTGCCAAGTTTATTAAATCTCTACTTGAACAAATTTCTCATCCAGTAATCTCTTAATCCTTCTCTATGTATATTTCTTGATCTTCCCATCTATTTATAATTCAAATTTAATTTTGAAAAAACATAAAAATGGAAAGGAACATCTGGACATAATTGCCATACATGATACAAATGTCAATATATATACCTTGTGTGTGCTCATGATTATATGATGTATATAGATTTTACGACCAATTTTTAAAAAAATTTACCCTATCTACCGTAAGGGGAAAATCTTGTCAAAATTGCTGCCTCTTAATTTTTTTGTTATTATTAAATAGAAAAAGAGGTCTTGTTACACCCTTAGGGCACAAATTAAAAAGCATTTAATCACCTTCATTAAATTATCATAATTACTTAAAGAATCAAGTATTAAATGTATTTTAGATTTCAAGATATTAAATGATTCTACTTTTTTATTTAGAAGTTTCAATTCTTTTTTCTTAACATGTGCCCCAAGGGCACATATTAGGAGAACAAAGAAACTAAGAACAAAAAACTACGATAGCAATTCCATCTTGTAAAGAGCACAAACCTTGTTAATCTAACATTGGCATTTGTTAGGTGAGTGGTGTGAGATTCATTAAATTATCTAACATTTCACTTTGATATGATATCCAGAGCAAAGAAAACTTTAGATGTTATCTTGAGTCCTTGATACGAAATAAGTGATTGTAATTCTTTTTTTTTTAATGTTTAACCTAGGGGCAAACCCAAATAAATAGGAAGTGAACACATGATGCCACAAGAGACTAACATAGTAAATGAGATAGAGAAGTGTTAGTACTTCTGCTGTGGCACTTTAAGGTTCTATATTGAACTACTTTACCAATAGGAGAAAGAGTGCTGCTGGAACTTGATGGCAAAGCTGACATTTTTCTCATGTCTAACTAGGGAAAATAGGTAGCAATTATACATATATGGTGCTTGAGACTACCAAAATTTACCAAATACAGGGATATTGGCATCATTTGAACTTCTGCAAATAAATTTTTTTAGCACTAAGAGAAGTTGTTGGACACAGTAATGAAAAATTTTATGCTTTCATCCTAGAATTGCTTGAGCATTTTACTTAAATAAGGTACTTTGATAATGCAGTCTGTACCTGATATCGCTTGGGGCAAACAATCACGTGTGATATTAGATGTTGGATGTGGTGTTGCCAGCTTTGGAGGCTTTCTTTTTGAAAGAGATGTACTTACAATGTCATTGGCACCAAAAGATGAACATGAAGCTCAGGTACAATTTGCACTTGAAAGGGGAATTCCTGCTATATCTGCTGTGATGGGCACAAAGAGGCTTCCCTTCCCTGGGAAAGTATTTGATATAGTCCATTGTGCACGCTGTAGAGTCCCATGGCATATAGAAGGTATTTCTAACCTAACTGTTATTGTGGTGATTGGATAAATTCTTGTTCATACAAGCTTGAAATTTTTATATAGCATTTTAGTATTTTACACGCTCCATTTATACAAATGTAGGTGGCAAACTTCTTTTGGAGCTGAATAGAATGTTGCGACCTGGTGGTTTCTTTGTATGGTCTGCTACTCCTATTTATCAGAAGATTCCTGAAGATGTTGAAATATGGAATGGTAGATGATAATAGACTATTGTCTGCTTCTTTTAAGCATTTTAATGTTGGTATATTAAATCTGACATTTTGTAAATTCATATGCAGAAATGAAGGCACTAACAAAAGCAATGTGCTGGGAAGTGGTGTCCATTACCAAGGATAAACTTAATGGAGTCGGTATAGCTGTATACAAGAAGCCAACTTCTAATGAGTGTTATGAGCAACGTCCTAAGAACCAGCCTCCTATATGTCCAGACTCTGATGATCCTAATGCAGCATGGTATTTCTTCTTTAACTGAGACATTAGTAATTTTTTTAATGAAAATCCAAAAATGAAAAAAAGGAGCTTTTGACAGAGTTAATTCTTGATATCCATCTTAAAATGTAATGTGAACAGCTGCAAATATTGTATGAAGCATATAAAAAAAACAACTATAAACCAAGTATTTCATGGAACCTTTGATAGAGTTGGATTCTGCTACAAATGAACAGTGTTTTCATTGCAAAGTATCTGCTAGCTTCAATAAATACGTAGTATTTTTATAGGATGGGACGGTGATATTCTCATACTTGTTTTTTACACCACTTTTCCTTCATTGTAATTGGTCCCTAGGATCCACATGCATGGTGGGTTCCCTGTGCAATAATTGGATTGGTTTACATTATTGTACACCCCAACAAGGGGATAACATATGGCTGCTTTCCTTGGTGGTTGCAGGAATGTTCCATTAGAAGCTTGCATGCACAAAGTGCCAGTGAGTTCGACAGAACGTGGGTCACAATGGCCAGAGAAGTGGCCAGCAAGACTGACCAAAACACCTTACTGGTTGTCAGATTCTCAAGTAGGAGTTTATGGAAAGCCTGCCCCTGAAGATTTTACAGCTGATTATGAACATTGGAAACGTGTAGTGTCCAATTCTTATCTAAATGGGATGGGAATTCAATGGTCCAATGTGCGGAATGTCATGGATATGAGATCAGTCTATGGAGGGTGAGCTAAATTCGTTGTTTTCAATGTAACTCTGAATTATATTAACCTGCTATTATTGCTACCTGTGTTTAACATGTTTTTGGGTTCCAGGTTTGCTGCAGCTTTGAAGGATTTGAAAATTTGGGTCATGAATGTGGTTACAGTAGACTCCCCAGACACACTTCCTATTATTTTTGAACGAGGTCTTTTTGGCATTTACCATGATTGGTGTGAATCATTTAGTACCTATCCCAGGTCCTACGATCTACTCCATGCAGATCATCTGTTTTCAAAGCTTAAGAAAAGGTACTCACGACCATTTCGTTTCTTATTCATCACATGCAAAGTCTTCGTGGTTAGATTAGAAAAAATCTGCCTGTTTGTCTCATTTTGACATGTTTATTGGTCACGCAGATGCAAGTTTGAAGCTGTTGTGGCTGAGGTTGATCGGATTCTCAGGCCTGAGGGAAAGTTTATTGTCCGGGACACTGTTGAGATCATTAACGAGCTTGAGAGCATGATGAAGTCTATGCAGTGGCAGGTTCGCATGACTTACTCTAAAGATAAGGAGGGCTTTTTATGTGTCCAGAAGTCCATGTGGCGGCCTAAAGAATTGGTGACACTCGAGTATGCTATTGGTTAAGCATGGATGAAATGCTAACAATAGAGTTAGGTAATTTTTGGGGTTTGGCTGCTCAAAATTCTTGTGTAACTGTACTTCCACCATTATTCATGTATCATTGAGTTAGGCATTTAAGTATTCGTCTTTGTTTTTTTTTTTTCCCTTTGGTAATTAATTTTGATCTCCTCTATTTGGAGGTTGGTGTCTTTTGCTGTAACATGGTGTCATAGTTCAGGAAATTCGATCACATTCTTGCAAATGTAGATGCCTTTGGTAATTAATAGTTGAGATTCTGAAAAGTTATAGTGAGATGTCCACCAAAAGTAATCATGTAATTGAATATTTGGACATGAACAATATATTATTGATTTAAATGTCAAATACTGATAGTTGATGGCTTGATGCCTTGATGGCTTACATCTCTCGTAAACTTTTTATCCGAGAAAAATAAAGCATTAGAATCGTTTTTTTTTTGTGAGAAAATAAAGGGGAGGGATTCATGCTTCTCTATCCTCTGCTCTAAATTAAAGCAAGATATCTTTCCAATGTTTCCATCACATTTCATAGCACTTCTCTCTATTTTTTTCTTTTTTTTTTTTTTTGTCTCTTCTCTCTTTGTTCTAACAGTTATTTGTTTTACAAAAAACATTACATTAAACAACCATTTATTATTATTTTTTACCAATTTGCTTGGTGTACTAAGGGTTGGTTTACAATAACAACCGATCAAACTTACATTGCATCCAATCCATCAAAGTAGTCAGTAGTTTAGCTTGATTTCTTTTATTCTGTTTTTAGTATTCACGAGATATACTTTGTACCCTTTTTGTATGTTTTCTGGCCACAGGTAAATATAAAGAGAGAAAATAGGGAGAAAAGAGACATGTTGGATATAATAGATGATGTGATTGAGAGATAGTCATATAGAGAGGAAAAAAATGTGTTGCATAAGTTTATGTATATTTTTATTGTATAAATTTATTATCTCTTATATCAATATGATATTGCTGCAACTCTAACAGTCTAATGCACTTATAGTGTGTTTGCTTTGACGTTGGGAATCCACTTTTACGGCTTACCAAGGTAAAAGCAACACTATGTTGCTTCCAAGTAAATGTACTTTTGACATATCTAAACTATTACCTAAACATGCAATTAAGCTATTAATTGGAACAAACTTCATAGCTTTTCTCCTCATGCTCAGAGTGGACAAAAAATTTTTACCAAAGAAGAATGGTTTACAAATTTGAAAGGATAACTTAATGGGAACGTCTAGCATATAGTAGCGCGTGAGTGTCATACCGATATGACACACCCCTTGAGCCACTAGATATAATATAATTATATTCAATGGTTTAGATTGAGTACATGTAACCTGCTAAACCGGTCAAGTTATTTTGGTCA